>JANBXA010000007.1:73205000-73537500 GCA_030556225.1 Cricetiscus sungorus
ATCTCATGATTTTATCTAATGACTGCTCTTTTCAAAGCTTATTGGGGTAATCTTCCGAGCATGCCTGATTACATGTTGTACAGACAAGTGAACTGAAAAAGCACTTCAGAACCTAGCCTGAGTTTAATTTGTAGTTTTCGCATCTCAAGACAACATTTTTAGTAGGTAATTGTCCAGTAATTTTTTAAGAGTATATGTCAGTTTTTTCTTACTTGGAAGTTTCCGATGCTTTAGCTCATCTCAGCTGTGGTAGTTAAAGCGGGAAGAGAGATGCTGTGTGGGTTGTCCCTTGCTTTATTCACTGAGTGGTGTCCCCTGAGCCCTTTAGGGAATTAAAAAATAATAATAATAATAATTTATATATTTTTCTTTATATGTATCAGTATTTTGCCTACAAGCAAAGCATGGATATGTGCCACATCCTGCCTGTTAGATCCCCAGGGACTAGAGTTATGTAGTTTTGAGTCACCATACAGATACTGGGAGTTGAACCCAGGTCCTCTGGAAGAATAGTCAGTGCTCTAAATCTCTAAATTTGACATCTTTCTAGGCAAATAAAACCTTCTAGCACTTGGTTGTGTGTGTGTAGGGGAGGTGGGGGGGTGGACAGAGTAAATTGCTAAGTGCCCACTAGCCTTGTCATCTAGGGCAGGTTACTTGGTCTCTTGAGCCTGGAGGATGTTTCCATTTATAGACCTGGCCTACTCTGAAAGGTTGTGTTTGGGAGGCCATTGTCGAAGCCATTTGGAAGTAATCTGGAGGGCAGGCCAGACATCTGCTTCCCTAACAGCTGTCCTGCTGGAGCTAACCTGTAGGTCATGACCCTTTTGGGGGTTGCATTTGGGATGTCCTGTATATCAGATATTCATTGTGATTCTTAACAGTAGCAAAATTATAGTTATGAAATAACAGTGAGATAATTTTATGGTGGAGGGGATCACCACAACATGAGGAACTACATTAGGAAGCTGGAAAGCCACTGCCTAAGCCATTCAGGGCTGGCACTAGCATTTCATGGTAAAAAGCTTTCAGAAGGAAGGTGAGGCATTTCCTGGGTCCTGGTGGTGCAGTGACAGTCATTGGGAAATACACTGCCTAACAAACATGGTGAGCCTATTAATGGAAGAGCAGATGGCTCCCAGGAAACTAGTGTTTCCTCAGAAGCTAGGGACCTTCCCACCCAGTCCCAGTGAGCACTACAGAGAGCCCCTCTGGATGGGAAGGTGCTGTGACCAACCGGGGTCACCCCAGAGATTCCCTAGTAGCCCCAGCAGGGAACTGTTAGGGAAGCACGTCCCTAGCCTGCTCTCTGGATTACTTCCAAATGGCTTCTGCAGTGGGTTCAGGCAGGGATAGGTGATTAGGGCTCCTCATTTCTCCAAGGTTCTTTAAAGTGTGAACTTCATAAACTGGGAAAGGAAGCCATAGAGTTCTTTTCCCATTCCCAACTTCTTCCATTCTTTACCTCTCTCCTGCTAAATTTTAGTTCCCCAAGGGACTCTTTTATATTTCTATTTATTTTCTGTGAGGTCCTTGTGTGTCATCCATTTGTCTCGGATGTATTGCACTGTCCAATAGAATGTATGACACTGGGATAAATAAACATGCCGTGGGTTCCCATTTCTAAGTGTGGTAGGTATCCACCCGCAGTTGTTCTGTGCAGGTACCGTGTACAGGATACAGTGTGAGAGTGTCAGAGTCAGGACTTAAGCCAGTAGTCACATTCTCAACATACCCTTTGCTGGGCCATCTAGACTTTTGCCTTTTTGAGAAAACAAATTTTTTTGCAACCACTGTGTTCTTTCAAGCAATGTTGGATCATGTTGGATGCTGTCTGATTGTTTCCATCCTGGAATTCAGGTGGATTTTTTAAAAAGAAAGTGGCCTGATTTGGTAAGATAAAGAACCCTGTGGACTCACTCCCACTTGGCTCATGGGGTAGCCTTTAAGAGGCTTTCTCAGCAGCCCAAGTCCTGGACACCCAGGTGAGCAGGTAGCTAGGGCCACACTCCTGTTTTCACAGGGCTAGTACAGCTTGGATCCTGCTGGAAAGCCTATAGGAGGCTGCCCTGGCTGCCTCACTTAGATCACCTCATAGTTGCTTGAGATGTGCTGTCTTTTCACATATTTAGTTATTAGTAACAGTGCCTTATTATTATTATTTTTTTTAAACTATCTGTTGGCTTCTTTTGGTTCTCCTGAAAGTGAAGCCATACCTTGATTTTTTTTTTTTTTTTAAGTATATTTTTTCTTTTGGGTGTGCTCAGGGTTTATAAGTATAAGAAAATACCAGCTCTGTAGAGAATAGACTCACTTGGGTGGCTGACTTCATGCAAGTGATGATTATGGCTTCCTTCTAAAATATTCTGGAGGGCAAGACGCTGATGTCCTCTCTTGCTACTTCTGTTCAAAATGACACTGTAAACTCAGAATGATAGTTATCAAGACTATAAAGAAGTAAGACTGTCTTTGTCTTGGTAGGTTGGTCTGGTATTGGGTAATCTTGAGAAGTACAGGGAGAGAGGGAGAAAGAGAAACAAGTTTACAGGATATAAGATCAATATGAAAAAATCTGATTTTTTTTTTTTTATCAGCAGTAAACAAACAACTCTGGAAAGAACATTAAAGAAGCAGCTCTAGGGACTGGTGAGATGGCTCATTGGACACAGGTGCCCGATATCATGTCTGATATCCTGAGTTTGATTCCTGGGACACATGAGGTGAAGGCTAGAATTCATTCACCTCAAGTTATCCTCTGACCTCTACATGCTTGAGGTGTGATAAACCATGTTACTGGTATAAGTGTAAACAATTGAATAGAATCAAGAGTGTAGAAATAAACTACTATTTGTTGTTGATTTTCCTACAAAGGAGCCAATGTAATCCAGAAGTAATACAGTTTGATACTGTCATCTCCCACAAACACTGCTAGGAAATTGGATAACACCCCCCCTCCCCCCAAGATAATTTTAGAACCTTATCTCACATTCCATATACAGAATGTAGTTAAAAATGGGTTGTAGGTCTAACTGACAAGCAGAATCTCCCAGAAACATTGCACAAAATCTTCATGACCTTGAAGTAGGCAGAGTGCTTAGATATAAAGCTGGGAACAGCCTATCTTCCTTTTTGGGATATTTGCTGTATTTATTTTGTGTGTGTGAATGTGTACTTGGTGGGGGCTACTCAATGCTACAGTGAGTGTGTGGAAGTAAGGAGAGCTTGACAGAGTCTCCTTCCACCATGTTCTCTGAGAGATTGAACTAGGGCGTTTAAGCATGATAGTAGACAGCTTTGAGTGATAAACCTTGCCCCCCATTTATTTATGTATTTGTTTGTTTGTTTGTTTGTTTGTTTACTAAGCACTCACTCCATAATTAAAGGCATTAGCTGTTCTGGATTTCTGCCATACTTTCTCTTAACGCACCAAGCCTTTCTGGAGAAGAGCTTGAATTGAAGTGGGTGGGAGTTGTATGTTGGGTTACTTTTTCTCTGCTAACTGTGGGACCCCCAGAGTATGGCGATCTTTGGTCTTTTGGCAAAGGAGAGTATACGTGGGACTTTCAAGACATGATTGATAAAGTGAAAACTGGACATAGCCCAAACCAATCAGCAATCATGACGGGATAGAAATTAGCATGGATTCAGAATACACTATACTTGCCTATATTCGCCTCAAGCCCATCTTTTTTCTCCCCGAAGGGCTCCTTTGACCATGAACTGAAAGAAGTTTTGTTTAAAGGGTTAGCATTGAGCCTGACAGTTCAAAACTCATTATTCATATTGCTGAGCAGTTGGTTTTCAGAGTTAGGGCACCCTGGGCTTAGACTCTAGAGCTTCTTGACTCAGGTTCCAACTCATAAGTGTTGCCTGCCGTGTTCTTAAAATACAGTTCAACCGAAAGTCAGAGCAAGTTCTCTTGTTACTGCAGACATAATTTCCTTTGGGTTGTAGCTTTCCCCATGGCTTAAATTCATAGAGTAACTAAAGCCCAAGAGGGAATTATTCTCTAGTCTCTGTCTCCGAGAATCCCCTTGGTGGGGTTGGGAGGTGCCACTTTGTTATTGTTTACAGGGCTGCAAGCCTTCTGGATAGAACCCAGTGGAGTTTCTTGAGTGCGGAAGAATTAAGTGACTCCAATAAGACCATTTAGACTCATTATCTTCGGTGACATATGCCTGATGTGGCTTTCTCTCTCAACCTGCATAGTCTGGCATGTGCTCTCAGCAGGGAACTGCACCTTCTAACTGTCTCTGCATTTCTTGCATTGCAGGGAGACTGTCTGGCGTTTTGTCCTAGATGAAGTAACAGAATCATCTGTGTCAAGTTGAGTGCAGAGGCTTTTATATCTCTTCTTTGTGCTCTCAACAATGCTGGAGCCACATGGGTGAGGGAGAAGGAACATGCATATGATTTGGTGACACTGATCTTCAGGGAGGGTGGAGATTTGAACTTGTATCTGCAAACTCTGTGCCCCGAGGTACTCAACTGCTGTGCCTTGAAGCTTCTGGAGGCAACAGGAACCCCTATTCCCTAAAATTCTAGTGGCATTCTCTGCATCCCACGTTTCTAGTTTTACACCAGAAGGGTGGACAACCCGCTCCCATGTGCAGTGAGAGATGAAAAAGGTTCAGTACTCTTTTCTCCAGGCTCTGGACAAACTTTCACAGACATGTTTTGTGGTTTGCCTCTTTGTGTCAGGATGGCTCGGGTGGATGCTTTGGTCCCTCCCCACCCCCTTTGGCACAAGTTATTATATCCCTAGCCAGTGAAGTAATAAATGAGAGAAAATGACCCTTCCCGGTCATGGAAAGTAGCAGCTGGTGAAACTTGAAGAGGAGTTTGTGTTCCAGAAGGAGAGATGGCTGCAGTAGAGTGTGTTTGGCTGAAGAGTATGTTTGCCTCCATCCTTGTCAATAAAAGGTCCTTAAAAATCCAGCCTTGATCTGTGTATGTGTCCCCTGCCCATGTGCCTCTGTGCAAACCTGAGGTACATACATGTTGGATGTTTTTCTCAATAGCTTACTGACCTTATTTTCTGAGACAGGGTCTCTCATGGGGCCTGGAGCCTACCATTTCATGTAGACTGGCCATTGAGCTTTTTAGGTGTTCTCTCTCTCCTCCCTGCTGGGATCTAGGCCTTGCTCTCCCAGCATGGTTGAGTGTTATGGATCTGAACTAGGGTCCTCTTGCCAGAACCATCCTCCTAACCCCCAGCTTGACTTTTGAGGGCCAAAGGTGCCACATTGCCAGGGCCACGGGATGGAGACCTCTTCCTGGCAGACACTTGATTCACAAGGGTGCTAATTATTCCTTCTTCCTCCAGTGGCTTCTCAAACAATCACCCTGCTTGTTTGGTGCTCAGTATGGTGTTGGACAGTTGGGCCTTTTTGTTTAACTGTATGTTCATATTGTTCTTTATGTACTTAGTTTATAGCTTATGCAGCAGACATTCTGGTCAATTAGCTTCTTGTCCTGCAAACTGGGCACCACTGCTGGGCTCCTTTCTTCTTATGTTGTGTGGGTTGGATTCAAGTTACGGGGTTTTTATTGGCTCCTCTTTGCTGAACCCTGGTCTCCGAAGCCTGATGTTTATGAGCTGAATTTCTTAAAGATACAGCTTTCTTTCCTTTTTTATGAGTTGCAGTACTCAGTGCATCAAAAAAAACAAAACAAAACAACAGCAACAACAAAAATTGAGGTGTATGTGGAAGTGTTTGGTGTGTGTGTTTTAAAAGAAACATCATATACAAGCCAAAAAATTTAAATGATGGATAGAAAATTGTCTCAGTATATACACCAACTCCCATCCTCAAACACCATTAAAGACACGTGTCACTGTGTAACCTTGGCTGGCCTGGAGCTCCGTTTATAGACCAGGCTGGCCTCAAATTCCACAGGTGAGTGGAGAGCAATTGAAGAAGACATGATGTTAACTTTAGGAGTGTGTGCGTGCACACCCCCTCCCCCAAGACTTGAAACAAATGGTTTTCACCTCCTTTTTTTTTATTTTTATTTTTTATTGGTACCAGCCTGGGCAGCATTTTTCTTAGATTACTTTCATTTTTCCCTATATACCCCCTCTCCTGACTTCTCTTTGGTAGGGTTCTTGCCTTTTCTCTTCATTTTTAGTTTTTGGAACCTGCCTCAAACACTTTTGGGAGCAAGTTGGAATAGAAGTAAATTGCCTAAATTCTGTTTTATGTATTTAGATGCCACTTCTACAGAGGATGATACCATGATAGGATATACACAGCATCACTGTAAAAGTTTGTACTGCTGTTTAAACATTGGAAAGATAAATTTCCATTTCTTCTCTTTTTGGCTTTTTTTTTTAAAGACATAGTCTGGTGTAGCTCATGTAGTGGATACTGGCCTTGAACTCATGTTCCTCCCACCTCCACCTCCCCAGTCCTGAGATTGCAGGTGTGCACAGTCATGCCCAGCTCCTGCAATGCCTTCACTTTGTTAATACCAATGAGTGATAGGTATGACACAGGTACATTCGGGGGCATTGTGTCAGAGGCTCTCTTCCTAAACTAACGTGTAGCAGGCAGGGTTTTACCCTGGTCTGTTTTGATCCAGAATATGCTAAGATTATATATGATGGTCTTAGCTCTATTCTTGGCATCCCATAATTTCTCATGTTACCTAGCTTAGAAAATCTGTGAGAATGTTGGGGTTACTCATACCAGCATCTCCTTCCTGTCCTCTTGGAAGTACCCTGGAAGTTTCACTTGTTGAGTGAAACTCTTCACCCAGCTCACTGGGCCCTGCCCTGGACCCAGAGGTGTGTTGGGGATGATGATGTGGAGTCCTTCTGAGTTGTCAGTGCAGACTGTGATGAAGCATAAGGTGTTGCCCATCTCGGTGCATTTGCACTGAGAACTTATTCTTGCTGGTTTTGAACAATTGGTAATGTTCCTACTGAAGTCCTTCTAGGCTGTTTGTTCATGTTTGTGTTCATTGAGTTCTATTGTTGCATGATAAGTGAGGAAGCATGAATATAGGTATGAGCCTGCAGCCCCTTCCACCCCTTGATAGACAGGACTAGTGAGCTTGGGGTTACCATTTACAAAACACCATGATTGCCAGAGTCAGTATATACCAGTACCACCCTACCCTGGCATCGGCACCTGCCATGTTTTTACATAATTCTTGAGATAGGAACACAATGCATGTTGGTATCATCAGACTTTCAAGCCCCTTTTCAGTTCTTTTTACCTCTTAGTGTGACACTCAAAGACCTTTAATGGGCAGGCTGGATGGGGGAGAAGTTTGCTGAGATGGGTTTGTTGAGCTGAATCTTGGGAAAGAGGCATTGAACAGGGTTAGACCCAGGAACAGTGCAGGGAGCCAGTGGAGAAAGGACCTGGGGGATGTGCTCGTGTGCTTTGGGGATCATGAGATTAGCCTTGGAAATTGAACAGAGTCCCAGAGAGTTGGGACTTGGTTGAGAGGGTGAGAAAGATGAGCTAAAGAATGAGGGCATTCTGGGAACTTGCTGATAGGATCCCTCAATGCTCAGGTGAGGGTAGAGGAAAAGCCCAGTGTTAGGAGCAGCCAATGCACAGACAATGTGATCTGGCAATGTGATCTAGGTATGTTTGAGGGGACTCAGCTTACCCTCAGCATTTCTCTGCAAATCATTTCATTAAAATCTTCAGTGGGTTCTAATGTCTTATTTATTTTTTCTAGTACCACTGTTTTAATTTCTGAACCCCATGGACTAGTAGGCCCTGGCCATTTAGTTTCTAATTTGTGCTGTATTTGTGGTTGCAGGAAGTAAGGTAGTTTCTTCCTGGTTAGCTTGACTGCCCTGCTGGGTGATTTATTTGCTGCTGACGTCATGGCTCCTAAGTTCTGGGTCCTGTAAGGACTCAAGCCTGGGCTTGGTCTCTCCTCAACCTCAGAGATCAGGGAGTGATGCTCCAGGTCCTAGAGCCTTGGCCCAGGTAATAGCGCTGTCTCTCACCTCTAACTGAACCCCTGCTGCTTATGTGGTTTAATAAAAGCAGCCTAGAACATCGTTCTTTAAAATGAGACACATAAATGTCTTATGTCCTCACTCAGAGACATTGTGTCCAGTTCAAAAGAGAAACTCACACAGTAGGTGTGGGGCAGTTTGTACAGCATGCCTCTCCACAAACCACTGGGGTCTCTATTCTGTCTGAAGTCAAGCTTTGCCATGTCTTTGTGTCCCCTTGTCAGTTCCAGGGCCCAGTGCTATGACAGGAAGCTGATAGCTTCCCTTCCTCATTGGGTCTTTCTCTGATTAGCAAACCCCCCCCCCTTTTTTGGGTGGTCCAGGCTTGACTTGGGCTTGCAGTGTAGCTGACGATGATTTCTTTGCGCTCTTGATCTGTAAGGCTCCATGTGATGAGTCCTGGGATTACAGTTTATCCAGATTGTGCAGTGCTGGGAACTGAACCCAGGGCTTTGTGCCTTCTTTGGCTCCCAATTTACCTCTCTCTGACTCACCTTTCAGAGTCCTGTCTACAGCTCACTCAGCACATCACTGCTATCTTCTGTGAGTTTTCCCTGTGGAAAGCTTGCAGTTCCTTGCCCCTGCCCAGCTGAAATCGGTTTCCTTCCTGAATTCCCCCAGTGCCTGCCTCTGATCTCACATCTGCCCTGTTTACTGTTAATTGGCACATACTCCCCTCTCACCCCTAGAGGATGGATGCTCTGCCTCATTATCCTTTCTCTGAGATCTTGCTCTGATACAGTTAAGAAATCCTTGTTTGGATTAGTGGTTTTTTTTTTTTTTTTTTTTTTAAATGTATATATAGGTTTGTAGAGGACCATCCCCATAGAAAAATTATGATCGTGTCAATTTTGCCTATTAATATTTACACTGGCCTTGCATTTCATTTTACATATAATCTTGTTTCTTTACTTTGAAATGTGTGATTAAATAGCATGTAAGGCATAGACCATTGCACCTTTAAATTGATACGTGAGGCAGGAGCTTTTCTGTCCTCAACAGGTGTGAGAGGATCTACAGCACAGTGGGAAGTGACTGGCAGGTCCAGATTGTAGTCATGTCCTTCCCACGGAGCACACAGGACCTACCTCTAGCCATCCTAGTGCTGGCTCACAAAGGATGTATTAGTTCCACATTTTTATTTCTTTATTCCAACCTTCCTTTAAGTGTTCTGGACCATAATACCTTTGTGCCCTTTAAAGGATTGTGTATCACAGGCTGGGGAGATGGCTCAGTCAGTAATGTGCTAGCCATGCAAGCATGAGGGCATGAGTTCTATCCCCAGACCCATGTTTATTAACAAAACAAACAAAAACCAAGGATTGTCTATCTCTAAATTCAAAACAAGCAAGCAAGCAGACATGAGACAAGACATTGTCATAGGTGTTTCAGTTAAGATGTTCAGGGTAATGGTCCTTGCCTGAACAAACCTGATTACTCAAGTCAGTCTCTGTCTCTGTTTCCCTCCCTGCCTCCCTCCCTGCCTCCCTCTCTGCCTCTCTCCTTCCCTTCCTCCCTGCCTCCTTCCCTCCCCTAACCTCCCTCATTCTCTCCCTTCCCCTCTTCCTCTTTTTCTTCCACCTACTAATGTAATTTAAACATTTTAATAGAAAAAAGATGCTCACAAGGATTATAGAAGACTGGGGAAGAAACTCAAAATGTTTGGTAAATCAAGGCTAGACTGAGTCTACTGACATAGAAAAACCCACAGTGTTCCCAGAGCTCTGCTTAATCTGCACACTGTTGGTAAAACTGTTTCTCCCCTTTTGCTAGCTAGGCTGACATTTTCCTTCTGCATTTTGCACTAATCATTAATAACTATACTGTTGTCACAGCTCAAAACTTTCCCATTGACGCTTCAATCATTTTGTAAAGATCTCAGATGTCCAACCTTTATAAAGCTAACCTTTAGTACTCTATTAAAATGTAAGAACTGCTTGATTCCCAGCAAATGCTCTGGCTACTGGATCATGAAAGCGTTAGTTTGTGCCAAGGGCATGAGGCAGTACACTTGTTCCCTTTTAACAAATAATAAGAAGTTTGACTTTTCATTTACACATCCTGCCAATTGCTAACAAGTTTCCATCTCGTTCAAACACCAGATTGATCCTAAGAAATTGAAAATATTGATTGAACCCTCTGTCTGATTCCTACTGCAGGCACCTGCTAGCGCAGCCTTAGCACATCGCAATTGCTTGGCTGTAATTCCTCAGGGGACCACTAATAACTACCACATCTGTCTTTTCATCTTTCGAAATTATGCTAGCAGTTGTCCGAGTCAATTGTGATTCATTTGATAGTGCTCTCCTCCAAGACATACTGCAACCAAATAGACTTGCTCACCAGTAATATATCTGATGACATAGTTAGCTCTCGTTAATTGACAGAATGATTCAGGCTTTTATGGATGGCATTAATTGGTCCCTCGTGTCCATGCAATAATTGACCAGACAGAGGCAGCAGCATTAGCTCTCATCCAGTCAGGCGAGTTTGAAGATGAGGTTACTGTAGTAAGGATGACAAAATGTCTGTGTTTTTAATCAAGACTTTATCAATGAGTTGGGAAAAAAATAAAAACAACTTTCAAGGGGGATTCAGATCATCTTAATTCTGAACGTTGTGTTTCAGCCTGTAGAGTTGTACTGGAGTGCAGCTTGCCCCTTTTCTTAGTCCTAAGTGTACTAGGGTCTAATTTATGCAGTGCTTGATGCCCCAGAACTTGAATCAAGGTGACATAATGGAGAACCTTAGGAAGCTGTTCATGAAATTTGTCCTTAGGAACCCAACACCTAGGGAATACAGAATCTGACTATGTGGAATCAATCTTCAAGCCTCTTAACTGTGGAAGAGGTCCAGAATGTTCTACTAGGCTCTGTCTCCTGTCACTGTATTCCTGGGAACCCCTCCCCCCCACACACACACAGGCACGCACGCACGCACGCACATCCTCCCACCTGTAAAATTGTTTTACAATGGAGAGATGATGGCTCAGAAGTCAAGAGGTCTTGGTTCCTGAAACCCATGTTGGGAGGTTCACAGCCGCCAGTAACTCCAGCTCTAGGGGATCTGACACTCTGGTGCCCTCTTCTGGTATTGGAAGTCACTTGTACACACCTGCATATACACACATGCAAATATAAAATTAATAAGTCTTCTCTAAAAAACAAAACAAAACTTCATAACTAAGTCCTGCTGTTTATCCCCTTCCTTGTTTAGTCATATGCATTGGATAATCCCAAGTGGTAATTGTAATTTACATTTGTATTTTACTTGGTGTGCTCTTTGTGACAATTGCCAATCTGCAGTCTTCATTTTTCTAAAGACCCTGAGGTGCCTTCATGTCATTTTCCAGACTAAATTAGCAGGTTCTTCTTGTGTTTACAGGTTGCACACTTGTTCCACAGAGCAGACCTAGAGCTTGCCTTTGGCAAGGCTGTGTTTGAGGACTTGACACATGTAATTATGTAAGGTCTTAATAAAGGTTTTTTGAATTGAGTTGCAATCATTACCTTTTGAGGAATGAGAATTTGAAGTTTGAGTCCTGGAAGGACAGCTTAGATCAGATTGGATATTGTGATATCCTGTGTGTAAATGGCTGGCCACCAGCCCTGGGACATTATTACAGTGTGGTGTAAAACTATTTGAGGTATGGGAGGCAAATCAGTTTCTCTATGGAAAGAAGACAAGGTGGGGCATGGGGTAGAACTGCTTTTTCTCCCCCCTGGTGATTGATTAGCTTAGACTGTTCACACAACCTCCATCCTGTGTACTGTAGGCACCTCACATTCATCAGCATGTGCAGTGGGACCTGACAGACCACGCTGCCATCAGACAATTGCTCTGCTGTGGGTGAGCTTCTCCATAGGTTTTAGGCTCTGCTTAGGCTCACTAGTCAGCCTGAATGCCATGGCCTAGGCCTGAAATTGTCACAGTAGAGAAGAGCTGACTGGACGAGCATACATTTGTTGACATTGCCTGAGGGTTTACACAGTAGATTTTCCACAAATGATTCTTTGTATTGATTAAACATGAGGCTTTTTGTCATGGTGATGTTACATTTTATTTACTCTGGATATGCACACTCAGTGTGTATGTGGTAGTTAAAGGACAGCCTATTGGGAGGGAGTCTTGTCCTGTGGGTCCTGGGGACTGAACTCAGGTTGTCAGGTGTTGCTACAAGCACCTTTACCCATCTTATTAGTTGAAGAGGGCTTTGAACTCCTTCTTGATCCTCCTGCCTCCCCTTCCTGAGTGCTGGAACCACAGGTATGTACCACCATGTCTGGTGTATGAGGTGCTGGGGGTCAAACTCAGGCCCAGTCCCTGACTCACCCAGCTATGTCCCCAGCCCCTTTGATATCCTACCTCTAGTTGCTTGTGGCTTCTATTGTCCTAGGAAGCATATTTTCTTTATCCACTACCCAACAGCAGCCCTGAGTATGGGGATGAGCAAATGTGCTTTTCTGGTTGGTTGGTTTTTTTGTGGCCTTGCCTGGTCTAAAACTCATAGACCAATCAAGCTGACCTTTAAGTTTGTAGAGATCCACCTACCTTTGCCTCATGAGTGCTGAGATTAAAGGCCTGCACCATCATGACCCACCAGACCTCGCTCTTCTAACTGGAAAACATGCTGCCCTGTGTGTGATGGGATTGGGGGTGGGGGGGTGTCACTGTTTTGGGTGGGGTAGATCTGGCAAGAATAGTAGAGTTCTACACAAGTAATGTCAGTCTAGACATACCTGAGGAATACCTCAGGGTGTTTTCATACTGGTAAGAGATTACATTTGTTTCTCAGTGAGATTATAAATGATGAAATGAGCTGGGGGCTGGGCCGTGGTGGTGCACACCTTTGTTACCAATACACATCTCCGAGTTTCAGGACAGCCAGGGCTACACAGAAAACCCCTGACCCCCAGTGGCAAAATGAACAGGTGTGTACTAGTCCAGTGCTCTCATTCTACTGTGTGTGTGTGTGTGTGTGTGTGTGTGTGTGTGTGTGTGTGTGTGTGTGAAAGCTGCACCATTTACCTTACCATAAAGCTACCAATCACAAAGCAAAATAAAATTTGTTAAGCAAACAAACCCCCCAACATTCTGCTGTCTGTTCCTATTCCTGTAATATTGGCTAATGGGGTTGTCTATTGTAGCTTGAAGGAGATCCGCCAGAATGCTTGCTCTTCATCCCAAATTGGGCCTTAGGATGCATGATGGGAGAATAGAGAATAGGTCTAAGTACAGAGGGGGATTTTGGAGTCCAGCAAACCCTTGGGTTAGAGAACTTGGCACCAAGAGGTAACCAGAAGGAAATGACTCCCTTCTGTTAGGTCAATGACAAGAAAGTCTTCCCCTGCAGTGCCTGGAATGTGTTCCTTCCTTGGAGCAGGCTTGCTTTCATGGCATGGCCTTGTACTTCCAAGCTCATGGAGATGTTGTGAGCCAGCTACAAGTCAATCTGGATTTACCTGCCTGCCTCCCCAGTGCTCAGCTCACAAATGTCACCACCACATTGGCTTGTACATGGTGCGAGGGCTTGCACTCAGCTCTTCACTGCTGCCCCATGCTGGCCATGTTTATACTGGTAGTCCCAGGCAGCTCCTCTGCCTTGACAATGGTTGTGACAAACCTTTATCACATTTTGGACATGGCAGGGCTACAGAGATGGCTCAGGGGTTAAGAGCAAATGTTCCTCCTGCAGAAGCCTGATGTTTAGGTCCCCAAACCCAAGTGTGACTCTCCGGTTAGACTCTGTGACTACCTGCACTCATGCAGATAATTAAAAATAGTAAAAATAGATTTCTAAAAAAGATCTACCTTTCTTTGTAAAGATAACCTTTGAAGTCCTTGTTTTGTGAAATGCAGATTCCTTTAATCCATCTAGCTCAGCATCTTCTTACTTTTTTTTTTTTATGTTCAGCAATTAAGCACAAGTTAATTAATGCTGAATATCCCGTAGTGACTCTTTCCCTCCAGCCAAGCAGCCACATATACCCTAATGCAAAGGCAAACAGCTTAATTAACTTACCACTATCTACTGTCAGTCATCTGGAAATTTATAATGCTCAGGAGCATACTCTACTAAGAAGAGTTGGATCTTTTGTTTTGTTTTTGTCTTTCTTATTTTCTTGAGACAGGGTTTCTCTGTGTAGCTAGCTGTGGAGCCTCTCCTGGCAGTCACTCTGTAGACCAGGCTGGCCTTGAGTTCATCGAGAGCAACCTGCCTGTGCTAGGATTAAAAGTGTGAACCACCACTGCCTGGCTTACTGTCTAGGGAGATGTTTAAGAGGGTAAAGAGCTTGTCATACAAGTTTGAGGACTTGACTTTGGATTCCCAGCACCTACTTACAGGGTGTATGTTTGTGTGTTGTGTGTGTTGTGTGTGTGTGTGTGTGTGTGTGTGTGTGTGTGTGTGTGTGTGTGTGTGTGTGTGTGTGTGTGACCGGCCTTCATATAATCCCAGAATTTGAGAGGTGGAAACTTAACAATTTATAATGTTGGAAATTAAGTGTATAATTAGTCTGGTGAGGTGACTAGCTATACTAAGGAATCTATTCTGAGGTTCCCCAGTGCCAACCTGTTTTTCACTCCTGTGCCCACACACATGTAAGCACACATTACCCACTCAGACATACATGTAACCACATACACTTACACAGACACACATCACATACATGTAAAAGAAAAAGTATCTAAGGTCATTCTCAGAGAATAAGTTTGAGGATACCCTGGCTATATAAGACCATTTAAAAATAACAAAACAAAAAAGTAGCTGTTCTCCTCATGCTCTAGTGTTGTGTTTAAAGTTTTTAACTGCTGTGGTAAGTGTGGAGTGGGGTGCTGGGCATGGCATTTGGCTGGCTGTGTCATTGAGTTTGATTTTGTGTAGAAGCTGTTGATGCCTTGGATTAGTCTGGTGGGGCTGTCACACTGTTGGTGACCAAAGAACAGCACAACATCCCAAATGTCACCAAGTGAGTGTCTCCTAAATGTTTCAGGGAAGGTGGTGCCATGCTAATACTGATCCCAGATTGTCATGGAGTGACAGTGTTGAATTTAAGGTCATCTTCAGCTGTATAACAAGTTTGAGGCCAGCCTAGTGAGACCATAGTCATCTTCTCCTAGTTTGGAAACTGAAGTTCAAGGCCTGGATGCCTTTTCTCATGGCTGTTCTTGTGTTTCCCCCACCCCCACAGTGTGTCCATACATGCTCCTTCCTCTGAGCATAGTTGGCCCTGCTGTCTTTCCTCGTCAGGAAGGACATCATCTCCATCTGATCAGAGCCTTGTTCATCCTCTGTCTTCCTTTATCCTCACTGCACTTCTCAATGTTGTTCTCTGACCTGTATATGTACCCTCCCCATTCTACCCCTACACCCCAAAGAAAGGAAATGAATAGTAATAATAATAAAAAGACTAAGTCAGGCCTCAGCTCTCCCTAGCTATAAAGGTCTCAGTGTTCAGACTGTGGGTGTGTCTATTGGTATCTCTTTGCTTCAATTTCCTTCCTCCCTCCCTCCCTCCCTCCCTCCTCCCTCCCTCCTCTCCCTCCTCCCTCCCTCCCTCCTCCCTCCTCCCTCCCTCCCTCCCTCCCTCCCTCCCTCCCTTCCTTCCTTCCTTCCTTTTTCTCTTTGTTTCTTATTGGCATTGTCTGATGGGTCTCAGGTGCCTTTTGGAGTCAGGCTTTCTGTCTTGAGGAGGTTCCTCCCAATTCAAGCGGAGCAGTTACAGATACTCATTGTTCAGGCTTTGGTTTTTGAATGATAATGTTTTGTGATTAGGAGGCTTGGAGAGATGAGGAGCCACACACACATGCAATTATAGTGTTTCTCAGCAGAAAGAATGTGTGTGGCTCAAACTGGGGAAATAGCCTGATAAATTTCTTTTGTCAGAAAACATGTTGCCACAGAAGCAGCTTTAAAAAAAAAAAAAAAACAACCCTGAGCAGCAATGTTCACAGACATGGGGAAATTCCTAAGTAAGCCTCTTTAGAAAATAGCATTGTCATTCCAGTTAGTTTAAAAAGAGTCCACACACTTTAAAAAGAATCCTATTAGAAAAGTACTGCCTATACTACTTGTATTTCTGGCTCATTAGTTCTGGGAAGTTATTAATCATGTCTTCTGTTCTAGGCATTGTGTCTTGGGAACTTGGGGATACAGAAGTTATAGGAAAACACACTCGCTGTGTAGTGTCTCAGATAGGTAGACAAGTGTCTTTGACAAGAACAAATGAGGTTTTGGGAGTAGAAGGGATTCCAACAGCACATAGTGGAGGCTGCATTTTAGTTGGTTCCTGGCAGGCAAAGGGAGGTTTGCAAGTAGCAAGGAGTGCTGACATTCTTGTAGTATGTTTGTACAGTAGTGGTCTGGGGTAGTGACCCCAGTAATGAGGTAGAGGCGAGGAAGGCCACAAAGCAAGACTTAATTGAAAGAGTAAGAACGGCCAGTTCCATAAGCAAAACAGGCGGAAATGGTGAAGGCTGAGAAGCAGCCATGTGGGATGCTGGGCTGATTGTAGGTATTGCCTGGCTCACCCTTGAGCAACTCCCAGGCAAGGAGGGGGTGATCTGCATATGCTCAATGAGACATTATTTGTGGACCCAGGAAATCTGCTATTCCTTTGAAACGTAGTGCCTAGAATTTAGTGGCTGTAGGCAGTAGTGTGCTGACATTTTATAACTGTGTATATGCACACATATACACCCCCAAAAACTACATGTTGATGTTGCTAATGTCACAATTGCATAACACAATGCATTTGTGTTATGCAATTTCCAAATACTAAAATATATTTTTACTGTAAATAATTTTACTGTGATATTTTTACTGTAAATTCTACATAGGACATTGATTGTCATGGAATACTTGCATTGGCTTCCTTTTCATTCCAAATCTTGTACTGGTAGCTCAGCAGCTAAGGGACAGGTGAGTGACCACCGTCCACCTCAGATCTTAAGACATACATTTGGGGAAGTGTCTGTGTTTCCTCCCCTTATTTCCTCTACCCAAAAGGATCTACTGTGTCATCTCCCTCTCTAACCATGTATCATCACCCAGCCTCTACCTTGGGTTTCATTTCCATTTGTAGTGAAACTGATGAGTAGGCAGCCCCTGAGAACATCATAGTTTAGCATTCTAAAGGTGTCTAAAGGCTCTTGGTGTGCCTCTGCCCAGCATCACACTGTTGAGATGTGAAGTCTTTTAAAGGGTTTAACTCAGTCACTTCTCGTCTTCCTCTTCGCGGCTGCTGCCTTTGCCTCTTTTCAAGCCCCTCTCCGCCTCCTCACTTCTCCTTTCCTTTTATGTTCTGCTGGGTGTCATCCTTCACTCCCTTGGGTTCAGTAGCCAGAAATGTGACCTTGGACTGTTAGACTCTGCTCTCTGCACAGCCGGAGGCCTCCTGGAGAGCTTCACAAGGATGGCTTTTACTCTCAAGTTCATCTACTTGAGATACAGCTCCCTGCCTCCACTGCTTTTGCCTCCTTCTCCTGTAGTACTCTTTGTTCCAAGAATTGTGGAGCTGAAAATGCCAGGTGCCACTGAAATCCATCCCTTTCTGTCCGTTTTCTTAGTTCTGTTTCCTTTTGTTTTGTTCTGCCCTATCTTGTGGTCTTATTTTGTAGCCCAAAGTGGCCTGGAACCATCTATATAGCCCCTGCTAGCTTTGAACTCACAACAGTCCTTCTGCCGCAGTATCCCAAGTGCTAGGATTAAAGGCTTATGCCACAATGCCTGGCTGATGACCTTTTTTTGTGTCTACACTGAGTGAGTCATGAAGGCTGCTTCAGCTCCCCAGTCTTGCTTGCTCCAGCATCCAGGAGTTTGGGCATTCCTTTCTTGAATTCCCCATCCACAGGTTGGAGCATGACCACCAAGTAAAGCTTTCCCAAAGTTCACCTTCTGTTGTCTGACAGAAGTGTTATGCTGAGATACTCAGTGAATGGCAGCAATGCAAGAGTCTTCTAACTTACTTCTGCGTGATGCTAAATAAACACGCAGTTGTGTTCATGAAAAGGTCTCATTCTTATATTGGGATGATTATCTGTGGTAATGTTTCCCGCTTAATTATTATATCTTCATCTTCATGAAGTAAGTGTCCATCTGTAATGGTTAATATTGGTTGTCAACTTGACAGGAAGAATCAAATCTGGACACATCTGGACGCTCTGGATTGGGACATTTGCAGTGGGTAAACACATGAAATGTGAGAAGTCCCATTCCATGGAGCGAGGCAGGAGGAAGCCAGCTCTGCTTGCTGGCTGTGTTTGCTGTGTGGACAATTGATTGACATTGCTTACCTCCACTGGTGGACTGTATCTTTAAAATGTGGACCCAAACAAATCCTTCAGTTGCTTTGTCAGAACAGTGAGAAGCGTCATTAACACAATCTCTAGGCTGGCTGAATGCCCTTCATGAAGTGAGACACTGTCTCTGTTGGAAGTGGTGGAGTTCCTGAATGTGACCGTGCATGGAGCAGAGTAAGATCTGCATACAGTGGCACTCAGAATTCTGATAGACATTTGACAGCACCTTATGCTCTTGCTGGTGCCATTGTGACTATCATGGGAATGTGCACAGGAAACATTTCCTGTCCTTTAGCTGGGTCGTCCTGAGACAGCCATGTCTGGAAATAAAATGGAGTACCTTCTCTTGTGTTGCTGACTGTAGCCACCAGGAATTGTTACTGTCTGACAAAGTGCTTTAGCTGGAAAATCTGCTAAGTATGAGAGTATTCTGTATGATGCTGCTTATTCTGTGGTTACAGAGAGGGACTTATAAAATTAGCTTATTCAGAGATTTTAAAAAGAAGGGAGGGGTAATTAAAAAGGAAAGCCCTGAAAGAAACTTAGCCACTGTACCTTTGCTGTCCACTGTGGCAAGGAAGGATAGGATTCAGTGGATGCCTTTCTTCCTGTCCTGCTAACCGCCTTCTTCTGAGACATACCTGCATCCTCTGTCAGTAGCTACTGGTGCCAGTCTCTGCCCAGCTCTGTTCTTGAGAAGACTGGTTCCTGAATAAGAAGTGAGTATGCTACCTTAGCAGGTAGACACCATTCTCCAGGGAGAAGCTGGGGGCCTGCTGGTTCCCATGCTTATTTCGTAGAGTTTGGTTTGGCATGGCAGCCTACCTCCTAAGCCCTCTGGGCTGCTGATGTTGCAGATACACTCGCCTTGGTTTGCACTCTTGAAATACAGTGTTGAGGACGAAACGGGTTATTCATTGAAGGTCCCCAATAAAACTGGGACTGCTTTCTTTTGCTGTCTAGATGTGTTTGGAGGGACAGCGGCATTGCTTTAGACATGTGAAGTTAGTAACTTTGCCACAAGCTGGCACCGTTAATGGGAGAGCTTTAGTCTGTACTTTTCCTATAGTTCTCTGTTCGCATGGTAGAAAAGTCTCTTTCAAAATGTATTGTGACCTCAATGAAATACAGTTGTCAGAGTTACAGATGTTATAGAACTATAGTCAGGGACGGACACACACACACACACACACACACACACACACACACACACACACACACACACACACACACACACACACAGTTCAGATTCTTCAGTCTCAGAATTCTGCTAAATCAAGCTCTTACCTACAGATCGTCAAACCACTCATATATGGAGTGGAGGCACGACACGGACACAACTAGACTAGTGTTGATTACAGGAGTCTATTATGTTGATATATAGCTTGTCATAACACATTATAATATTACAGCAAATATATTTAACTCACTGAACGTTCTCAGGGGGCTCCTAACTCCCTTTCAGATTGTTCTCTGAGCCTCTACTGCAAGGACTAGCTGCAGAGTCTTGTGATTCTGCCAGGGCGCTTTTGCCAAAGACCAAGATTTAGAATCCCTTTTTGGGTGGGTGGGGGGTGAAATCTGTACACTGTTTGTCTGTATGGTTTTGTCAGCACCTGCAAACAGGAAGTTGAGATTTGAGGAGAAACCTTTGGCAGTGTGCACCAAGCTCGCTGGCGAGCAAGAGTCCCAGTTGCCTTGGAAACCACACTGCTGCCTCCTGTAGTAATGGAGAATTGGTGGGCTTCCGGAGGCACTCTTGTTTGGGCCTGTAAATCTTTCTGAAGAAATGAAGGTTGACTTTGAAGACATTTCCCTGTCCTCCATCAAACATCTCTCACCCCCACCCAGGCTCTTCATGAGCTCAAGAAATTGTATGTAGCTTCAGAGCTGGTGGTTTCTGTCTAGCGATAATATCTGAAGGCCGTTTCCTGTCCTTCATGCTTAAATCACTTTTATTCCAGCCCTCCTCCCTCCATACATGACTTTTTAAAAGTTCATCGTGCTGCCTATTAGAATTATGTGGGCAGAAAATAAAAGGAGAAGGAATGGAGGCATCAGCCATGCCGCATGGAAAACCTTCTGACACTGGAAGGTTGTTTCTGCTTCTAACCCTTTCCTAACTTTAACATTCTAATTTCCCTAACCCTTTGTTTCTTCTCATTCTAATGAGGTACCTTAAGATAATATCCTGGGTGTTTTAAAAGTAAACCGGCCCGGAGACCCCCTCCTCCTCATTTACCCCCAGCTAATTGTTTATCTGAGAGAATGCAAATGGTGGTTTTAAGTCTTCTAAGTCATCTATCATGCCTGGCAGCTTCCATTGTCTCAGTTTTGGGATTGAGCCAAGCCAGACTCTTTCTGTTGGTCCAGGGGGGTGGGGCAAGATTTGTTCATCAGGCTCTGCCAGATCTGTTCTTGGGGAGCTGAGCCCTGGTGTGAGCAAGAGCCTTGCATGCATGTTAGTCGTTGTCCCTGTGCATTGAGAAAAGGAACTCATGGGTCCTTATTTTTTTTAGGTCACGTTAATAGGAAGTAGCTCCCCATTTCTAGTGGAAGAGGCGGGGCTTGCTCTCTGCCTGTGTCATAGTTCCTCTTAGCTTTTAAATGCATTTTTGCGGATGCAATAAAATACTGTTCATAGTCTGCTACAAAATAAGTAATTACCACACAGCCAATGAAGTTCAGCATAGGTTTATTGTAGTTTTTTTTTTTAATTTTTAATTAAACCAGTCTTGAAGTAAATGAGAAATGCTGCCACTTTTGTTGTGACAAGTGACATTGACAAAATATTAATCTAATGGTTTGTTTGTCTGCAGGCTCTGGGGGTGGGATTTGTTGTTTCAGTTTGTGCTTTCTGAAGTGCACAGAGAAGAATAAGCTCTTTAAAACCACATGAAATGAGAACTCCATGTATGGAATATCCCATCATTGATAACTCACCAGCCACAACTGCATGTGTCTCCTTTCTGGCACGGAAAAAGATTTTATGTTTTTAAACCAGATGCCTCTGTGGCTTGCTTTTTTTCCATATCACTAAAACTGTAGTTGGGATGAATAACCAACTCTTGACTACAAAGCCTAATATTAAGGAGCAACTGGCCCATGTTTCTGTTACATCATTTCCCTTTTATTTTACTTATAAATTACCTTGTGGCTTCAAAATGACATCTTGGTGGTGGAGGAGGATTCTTTTTATGGTTGAATTATTTAGTCATTTTCTCTGGAGATTCTTTTAACTTGAACTTAGATAATCATCTGGAAAGAACATATATTAAATGTTTAAAATGAATATCCTTTCTGTCTATTTCTTCTTCTGCTTCATGGGGCCAGGACTTGATATTTGTTTAATTGCAGATTCTGTTAGTTCTGAGTCCCTATTACAAAACACATTTTACTCAAAAAGTAAAAATCTTAACATTTTCTTGTCATCAGTGCTGACCTAAAGTCCAAGGGTTTAAGAACAAACAGCTTTCCCTGGTGGTTTAGGAATTTGTGACGGGCAGAGTGGCTGCTACTCTTCCTGCGTATGGGTCCGCTGGGAAATGACACATTGGGTTTCTGTGTATACTTACGTGCCTGATTAGACTGCTGCTGTCTCCCTCACCATCACTACCATCAGATTGGGGGGGGTGGTTGGGATGCATTTGGGGGTGCAAAATGATTGATTCTAGACGTCCAAGTATGACAGAAAAACCTGCAAAGCAGCATGTCCAGGAGCCTGTGTCGACTTTGAGTGCTAGATCAACCCCTGTATTTTTTCAGGGATGCTAACCCTCTTGTAACTGCTAAATTGGATTTGTTGTTGAATGAAGTATCAGCTGCTGTTGGACAAGGCCATAAAAGCCAGCCGGCTGGCCCCTTTGTAGGCACGGCTTAGCCAACGATTGATATGTTTTAGCACTTTCAGAATTATTGTGATTAGGAGGAAACCATTGTGAATGAGTGAGAGAAGGGGGGTTGGACATACAGCCACAGCTGGTGAGCAGCATGTGTTTGCAAAGAGGAAGTCACTATTATGGCTGTCTCCTGGTTCCTGCCCTGAGTGACGAGTGTGAAATCTTTAAAGGCCACAGCCATGTTTCTACTCCCTGCACTAGTCTTACTCTGAAGCCAGGCCAGTGGCATCTGGAATATTGTGGACTTGAGAAATCTGTGCATTCAGAGTTGGGGCATGTACATCCTCACAATACACAGTGCTTAACAGCACTCGTTTTCACATGTGGGTTAATTGAGTTAATTAATTGTAGAAATTTCAATAGTAACAACAGTGAGTTGTCTTTCATTTTCTACACCTTAGGTTCTGTGACATGCTTTTAAGTTATGGCTTTGTGTTCTGTGGCCTGATTGTGTTCCTGCAGGCTGAATGGGAAGACACAGCACCTAAGGTTAAGGGTTTAGACTGCCCAGGTACTGTACAACATTTTTAGGTATCACCTGGCCCAGGAACTTTTGCACAGTTTGAGTGGATGAGATTGATGCAGCTTTCCCAGCACTCCTAGATGCACATGGATTGGTTGTCTCTCTGGCAATCCCCAGGGCACCCCATCCCCGTTCAGAGTTTGCTCAGCAATACAGCTCAGGAAAGAGGCCAGCTTGCCAGGTCCCGGGGAGAGCCTTTCCAAGCCTGTGAAAAGCACGAAGCATCTAGCAGCCTAGCCTGCTTACAGCTGGCCCTCCTGGCCCTCTGCTAGCTTTGATCTGCGAATCAGGCCGCACCATGAATGCCCTTATTGTCGTGTTATGTGTACACAGTGTGTGAATTATTGAAAATAGGGAGGCCTGGGCCTCATCTGGTAGAGATTACAGTGCAGGCATGCTGGGCGAAGGTCTGTAATTGAAAATCCCCAGATGCTGTTTATTTGGCCTTTGTCACATGACCTGCAGCAGGAAGATTGTCTGAACAAAACTGTTGCCTGCATGGAGAGTGGATCCTGCCATCCCCCACCCCAGAGCCTCCACAGGCACAGTCAGTACACAGCTTAAACACCTGCCCGAAGGATTTTAAAAGGCTTAAAATAGATTCGCTCATAGCATTTAAATAGAAGGCATCTTGCTTGTTGGTTTAAACTGCTTAAGCGGTTGTTGACTTGTGGAACCTTCTATCCACACAAGGGTTTGCTGGATAATTTCACTTTGAGATATCTTTACAAAGCAATATTCAAGGCTAGAGCCATATAAGGATATGATGTTTGGGCTCTTGAGTGTAGTGAATGAGCTAGCAGATGTATATTCCTTCTATCTTTAGAAAACATTGTGGATACCCAGAATGTGGCCCCGAGTAGAGAGTTGATTCGCAACCTGCTTAACCTGTCAAAAAGAAGAGATGTTTCCTAGAAAATATTTCATCAAAGGTTGACTTATCCTTTGTGGGTGGATTGAGGCAGGATGCCAATTCTAAAAGCTGTGAAGGCCACTGAAATTTTTAAAAAGGAAGCCATGTGCCCCAATACAGGCCTGTCAGTCCACTGTTCCACGGCTGTTACTACAAAGATTACTGATGCACAATTTTCAAGATCAGCCTAGGTATCAAGGGGAGACGCTGTGTCAGGAGGATGGATGGATTTTGAAGATAGAAGAGTCTAAGTTTTCCAAGTTCATTCTACTAGAAAACAGGGCAGGCTGCTCACCCTACCTTGTAGCCCTTTGTCACAGCTATTTCTCAGGGGGAGGAAAGCATTCCATGATCTTTTTCATCCAGACCCGGTGTGCCTCAAGGACAGGAGCCCTGGTTTTTGCCTCCTCTTTGCCAACATGAAGCTCTTTCCTGTTTTCTGTCCCAAGAACACATCAAATTTCTGTTTCCTGTGTGCCTCGATCATTTATTCAAAATAAAACAAGAGTATGTTAGGAAGAGACAGATCAGCATCAGTTTAACCATCATTCAGTAGCATCTTCTGACCACAGTGCTGGGAGCTGGGAGGACTGTGGGAATAGCACATGCTCCCTGCCTTCTGAAGCTTAGCACTTACAAAATCCACTGAACATATCACCAGGTGTTTCCAGTTTGGGGAGCCAGTGGTCAGGATGTTCTAGGCCATGGTGTCTTTGCAACTTAGAAGTTACTATTGAGCAGATGTGGACTGCAGGGCTAGGGAAGAGTGAGGTCTAGTCATCTTACCCACAAAAAAAAGATAGCACCCAAAAGGTATGAGGTATAAGGATGTGTCAGGATGTGTGCAGAACAGTTGGTGGAAATTAAGCAGTAATGAGCTTGGGAAACTAACACTGGATTCCACTCCTTGAAGGAAGTTTAGAACCCGACTTGTAGCAGCTTATACAATGGGAATTGGGTACAAGGGGTTGCTATGCGCACAGATAGAGCTTTGCATGGTACTGTCCTGTGGGCAAGCACCCAGCAAGCTTGTGTGACTCTCTGCCACCTCATAACATTGTTCATTGGAGCAATGGAATTGCATTAAGCTTAACCCCCAATTTCAGATTCTTCAGTTTGAGTGCTTTTTAAAAAACACTGCTTGATACAGGCAGTGGTGGTGCCCACATGTAATCTCAGCACTTGGGAGGCAGAGGTAGGTGAATCTCAGTGAGTTCAAAACCAGCCTGGTCTACAAAGCCAGTTCCAGGACAGCCAGGACTGTTGTTACATAGAGAAACCCTATATCGGAAAAACAAAACAAAACAACAAATACTGCTTGAAAAGCATTATTAAGTAGTAGGCATTTTTGTTCAACCTGCTTTCTAAGCATCAGGTGATTATGCGTGAGGCTCATTTCTATTTAAGACTTGTGTGACTCACATTTGTGCAACTCTTGTTCAGTAGCTGTAGAAGTTGTTTACTAATTCTTCTGGAGAGTTAATATTTTTCACACAAAGAACTAAATTGTGGAGTTTCTGCTGATTGACATTCTTCCTGCCTAGCCACACAGAGGTGACTTTTTTTTTTTTTTTTTTTAACTGTCACAATTTATAAGGTATTTGCTCAGCCAAGGCAGCAGTTGTTTCTCAAGGCAGGGTTTTTCTCTAGCTCTGGCTGTCCTGGAACTGTCCTATAGACCACCTGTCTCTGTCCACTGAGGGCTGGGATTAAAGGCATTCCACCCAGCTCTTCTGATTCTTAGCCTCCTCTAAGAACTATGTGTCTACTATTTTATCCAACGAAAAAGAACTGTTTTATTTTTACAGTTTGTATCATTTATGTAATTATTTTGTATGGGTAGGTAGGTGGTTGTACTCTTTGTCACCTTTCAGGCATGGAATTCAGAGGATACTTTGTGAGTCTTGGGGATTGAACCTGGGCCATCAGGGTTGGTGGCAAAGCATGTCATCTCACAGACTAGAAGAATCCATTTTAAATGAAAAGATCAATAAATGGGAGCTTGCTTATACTAGATGGTGATGTCCTGGACAGAGCACCTTTGTAACCCCCAGAAGAGCTTTCTGTGTCAATAGATCCAGACTCTAGAAGCACATACCAGTGCACTGGCTTTCCTTGTCAAGGAGAGGCCTACGCTAAGGTGCCAGAGCCTTCACACTGTGGTTGCTAACTCATGCAGCAGACCCTCAGAGATCATGCTGTTTGCTCAGCATCACAGTGGTTCAGATTAAGTTACTCAGAGTCTCCAGGATTTGTAGTCATGTTTTCATCAGAGGGAGAATCTCTGTTAGTCTGGTCTATATAGCAAGTTCCTGGCCAGTCAGGGCCTCATATTGAACCTTGTTTTCAAGAGAGAGAAAGAGGGGTGGGGGAAGGAGGGAGAGGAGAAGAAAAGAAGCAAGCAAGCTGGGGTAGAGAGAGGGTGGTCCTGTCCACATGAAACACTGAGTGTAGCTCCAGCACTGGAAGAAGACACACTCAGAATTGTGGATCAGTGCGTCAGTAAAGAGTCTCTGTGTGCTAAGAACCTGCAGTTCTTAGCACTTCTCATGTGTGGATTTCACACTTCTCTAGGGCCAAATAATAAACAGAGTGTTCTTAGCAAAGTTTTTCATTAACGGGGCTTTCCTGGGTTAATGTTGAGATTAGCTCTCCTTTTGGACTAGGTCCCTATTTCTGTGGCAGGTGGGTGGGGCATGAAGAAGGAAGGAGCATGTGGCCACAGTGGTGGCAGTGTTAGATATTAGAGCTTAGGTCTGGAAAAGCGTACATCTCTGAAACTGTGAACAGTGTTAGATATCAGAGCCCAAGCCTGGAAAATGGCATCTCTGAAATTGTGAACAGATAGCACTTTTGAGATCAGGTGATAATGGTAGTGCTTCCCAGCTCCCAAGATACTTTAGTTTTCTTCCTTTTGTTCTTCCTCACACAAAAAGAGAGGAGCTTATTCATTTAACTAGTAAAAGATATGTATTGACACGTGCATTTGGAAGGGGCCAAATATGGGGTCAGAAGGAAGTAAGTAGAAGGAAGTAAGTAGGAGTGGTCTCTGTTGAAGGAAGTGAAGAAAACAGACTTACCAGGCATGTGCTTCATACTTTAGGGTACAAAGGAATAAACTACTGGCTTCGTTTCTGCTCCTTTAGACCACCTGGAGGAATATGGAAGTTGGGATGCATGGTGATGAGTAGGAGTTGCAAGCAAAAGAGGAGGGAAAGAATGTTGTAGAGAGAATGGCTACACAAAAGCCTAGACAGAGGTACAGAAAGCAGACCTGTGGTGTGGGGAAGCTCTCCCCCCCCCCCCACCTCATTCTTGAGCAGTAGGAGATCCCTGCTCAGTAATGCTCTGAGGAGTTTGTGTTTTCCTCATACTAGACATAGGAAGGATATACTTGCTACTTTTCACATGGCTCTGATAAAATACTTATCTAAAGCAACTTAGTGGATGAAGGATTTCTGTGGCTCCTGATTCCAGGGATACAGTCCATTGTGGAGGGTGGCATAGTGATATGAATGCCTCAGGACTGTTGTTCCTTAATGGTATACTAACCAGGAAGTGGAGTTGGGCTATAATCTCATGTTCCTCCTTCCCCATCAGCCCACTTCCTTTAATGAGACCCTGCAGCCTCCCAGACATCATCAATTGGAGACCAGGTGTTAATGGCATTTGCCTGTTGTCTTACTATCAAACCATTAACAGAACTGAACATAAACAGATGTGGGCCTGAAGAAGAGATGAGTTGAAAGGGACCATCAGATCTACCTCTGTTCTGAAACCCCTGGTCAGGAGTTCATTCAGATTGCTGCAACAGGCAACAGGTTGAGACTCCAGTTAACCCTATGCACATTGTGGGCACGTGGGATGCCAAGATAGTGAAGATGCTGGGTGCCTTTTGGAAGCCTCCCATTTGTAAGATAGGCACTTATAATACAGCCACACTCTAGGCAGTGAAGTGAAGAAGAGGCACATTGGGAAGTGAAGAAGAGCTATAAGAGGACCAGGGAGACATGTTGGTTTCTGTGTTGCTTTCCTGGTGACAGTCAAACCATCATTCGTCTTGTACACTAAGCTGCTTGTTCCTCATGTCTCATTTTGCTTTGTAATCTTGTGGTCTTCCTTGAGCAATCCCCCACCCCCTAGCACCATGATCTGTGTGTTTCAGATGAGCTGGACCTGGACAAATTTCGACTGATAATTTGTCCTAGTTTCATGGGTCACTGCAGTAAATCACCCTGACAAAAGATAAAGGAGAAAATTATGAGCTCATCGTTTCAGGTTTTAGTTCAGGGATGTCAGGATGGCAAGATCTTTAAACAGCTAATCCCAGGGAAATAAAGCATGCTCAGGGGCTGGAGAGATGGCTCAGTGGCTAAGAACGCTAACTGGTCTTCCTGAGGTCCTAAATTCAATTTCCAGCAACCACACAAGAGCTCACAACCATCTGTAATGAGATCTAGTGCCCTCTTCTGGCCTTCAGGGATACACGCAGATAGAACACTGTATATATAATAAATACTATGGGGAAAAAAATAAGTGTGGGGACAGACTATGGTGACGTACTATAGGACATCCCACTAAAGCTATTGATTTAGGCTGGAGGCAGCAGAGACATTGAAGGTCTTGATGCTGTGGATTATCTATCCCAGAACCATATTGTTAAGTCACAGTGGCCACTGAGGTATGGACAATGGCTTGAAGCACAGGTAGACTATTAAAACTAGCATTGTCCACTTGCGGATTAAGAAGGTAACCGAGTAGTATTGCTTCATGGAGAATTAGCCATCAGAAAATATACCCACTGGGCCGTGATGGCATATGCCTTTAATCCCAGTACTCTGGAGGCAGAGGCAGGCAGACCTCTACTGCATGGGAAATAAGATTTTGGGACACAATATAAGCTGATGTTTTTTTCGGGGAGAAATCACTTACACCAGAAACCTCTGCAGGTTCCCACTCCAAGGATGTCCCTGGATGCTCTCTGTGTCCAACCAGGAAGTAACAGAGAGAGCTGGGGATCCCACCCACAGGTCACATCTGCGCCTGTCTCCATGCACCAGTGCACATGGTCAGTGCAACAGGTGTGGCCAGGCGGGGTGGATATCTCACTACAGATCTCTGTGAGTTTGAGGCCAGCCTGGTCTACAGAGTGAGTTCCAGGACAACCAAAGCTATATAGAGAAGCCCTGTCTTGAAAAGCACACAAACATAAACAAACAAACCAAAAAACACAAAAACAAACAAAAAACCCATCATTTTTTACTTATTTTTCTAAAGCATAGATTGTATGTATGCAGAATCAGAACTATCACATTCAACAAAGCCTAAGCCATTTTTACCTGCTCCCCTGCACATTCTGTGCACATGTATTATAAGCTATCCAATGATGAAGATACTTTATGGGGCTGTCACTTGATAATGCTATCCAGGTGGTGGACTGATGACAATCCTGGGAAGCTAGAACTTGAGTTATTACCAGGCCCTTTACTGAGATTCTAGGGAGACCTGAACTTCTGGCCGACCAACTGTTCCCCTGTGCCCCTGAGTGAAGAGATCGGTCATCTCAGGAAACAGCCACCAGTTCCTTTAGCTCAGGAACATGCAGTCCTAACCCCTGACAACCTAGAAAGGTGCCCTGGCCTTTACTGGTGATTTTCCATGTTGGCACTGGGTTTTGGTCAATGATTTATATTGGGGATTAACTGAGACAGTGGCCTGGCTACTTCCTGCTTGACTGTGCCCAGGGACTGATTGAAATGCTTCTTTTCATGAAGTCACCCTCTCACACTGATCCTGCATCCCTCCCGTGGAGACATCCACTTTATCTGTTCGTGCCTGTCCGTGGCCTGCCGCGGTACACTGAGCAGAAATCCAGCTTGGCCCCATGCACCTGTGGGGCTTCCTGCTTGGTGTGTTGTGTTTAAGCATTTGGACGGGGACGTCTCATAGCCACAAGGAGACTGGGCACCATGTAAGTACACAGTAGGACCACCAGCCAGGTCCTCCTTGGAGAGTCTCTAAACACTATACACTCTTAGGTGGCATTGCTTTAACCTCGTCTTGCCTGTGCTCCATCAAATATGCCCACTCTGGTTTGACCAGTGTGTATCTTCTCCTGTTTTGCCCCCCCCCGACTCCCCACTATGCCAGGGCAGTGGTGGTAGTGGCTAATTATTAAGCCTTAATGTTAGTAAAGCAAGACCAATGACTGCCTCCTCTGGCCAGGGCCACAGATATACTCCCACCTCCACCCCCGACCTCTGCTGAGCTGGTGACACTTGGTTCCTGCAGTGTCCCCCTACTCCTGTGCCTTTCAATTATTCGTTTTTATATTCTAGGTTAGCTTTCACTCTCATTTAGATGGACTCTAGCTTAATGAGAATGAGTCCTAGGGTGAGAAGATCTTAATACCATCTTGTCCAAGAAGATCCTTCGTGGACCTCCTCTCTGCTAGCATTGGAAGGCAGAGCCTCCATCATACCCACCCTCCCTTCCCTCACCCCATAGCTGTGGTACTGTTGGAAGGCTTCTTACTGCTTCTTCCCACTTTTTCTTGGCTTTATGGTGATGGTCCGAGAGCACATTTGGTTTTAGGGCTGTTTATGTCTTAGGTGAGGGCACTGAGCTGCTGGATAGGGAAGGCAGGGAAGACCGGCACACTGTCATTTTAAGAGTCAGAGGTGTTTAGAGAAGGGGAGGTCTTTGGTGGTCTTGTACCAGGTCAGAATCCTGGGAAGACGATGCTATCAAAATGGTGGATGCAGACATGCAGAAATCAGCAGGGACGTTTGAGTTCATGAGAACACTTGTCCGCCAGTTACACAGGAACCTCAAAGTGTTCTTAGAGAACATCCTAGTAATTGATTGCACTTTGGGGGGGGGGATTTGGGATGGTGTATTACAAACCCTATAACTGTACCCATAGATCAATGGCTTTCTGACAACATCATTGGCCAATATGCTATCTTACACATGTTCTGTTTCCCATTCTTTTACATAGGGAATGGGGGTGGGGGTCCTCACAGCTCCACAATGGGGGTGGGGGTCCTCACAGCTCCACAATGGGAGGAGGAAGGGCAACAGAGCATTTCTTCAGTATTGGGCCAGAGCCCCATTCTATACTTCTGAGGCCCTGGGAGTCATGCCTGAAGTTGAATTTCTTTATTCTGGCAGTAGCAGGGACACTCCATTCTTCCTATCTCAGGCAATCTGACTCCATTCAATAACAAAGTGGCTCTTACTCTTAAAACTGAGTGTCTCTGGGCTACAATTTGTAGCCACAGACCCAGAATTTGCTGTGCCTCAAACACGACCTTGAGGCCACTTTCCTTCACATATACAGCCCACAACCATGTTAACCAATTCCCTCTGGGTTTAGAAGCCCAGTGTGAATGCTTTGCTTTTCAGCAGATTTTCTCCATCTTGTCCCTTAGCAAGAAGGTACACTATGGAGCAGGCCTTCTGTCAAACATTAAATTCAGACATGTAAGGACTAGGGAGGGTGGCAGGATAGGCTAAGCAGTCCAGACTGTGTGGGTTGTGACCCTGGGCTCTGACTGTAAGAGAAACAACCCTGGTCACAAGGTTTCAAAACTGAGAGGGAGAGTGTGTGCATGCACCCATGTGCATGCTTGCATGTACCTGTGTTGGGGTTGTGCCACAAAGTGACATTTAATAATGAAACATGACAGTGCTCTTAGGAGTAGGGATGTAGGAGAATGGGTTTAGCAAACTCAGCAGGTCTTGATGGCCAGTATGGTGTACAAGAGTTCCAGGATCCTTCCTGCTTGATAAGATAAGTTTTATCTGTCACAGTAGTTAGCATCACTGGCCTGCCAGATTGCCTTTGTCATTCTAGGAAATAATATGTTCCAGAGAACCTTTAGATGCCTTCACCTTACAACAAAATAACAGGTCTTGGTGGCTGTGGTACTATATACACCTGCAAGATCACCTCTTGTAAAGTGGAGAAGGACGCTTAGGACTTCAAGGTCACCTTCCTGGGCTACATGAGACTCTTTCTCAAAAAACCTAAACAAACAGGAAGATTAAATATATCCTGACTATCCCTAATAAAGAAATCTAAAGTGCATTTGAAACTTAGTGGAAAATTCCAGGTCTGACCTTATGTGACTGGTTATAGTTAAACCTTGTTATGCATGTAATGTTTTAAAATGTAACCACTTCCTACAGGCTAGTTGATAAGGGCATATTTATTTTAAACATACATGAATTTTATGTCTAGATATGGGTCCTGTCCACAAGATATTCCATTCATATAACCACACTTGTTTCAGATAATATGTGGAAACTGTGGGAGATGTGTAAAATTAAGTTTACCTTGTTGGAAGTCCATTTCACAATATATTGTTCATAGAAAAGCGAAGAAGAACTAGAGAAGCAAGAACAAACATTTCTAAATGACCAGTGGATGATCAGCAAGACCTCAGAGTGCAATTGCTGGGGTTGTTGTGGTGTCCATCCCAGCTCTTGAATAGGAAATTTACACAGTTCAGCTGAGGGTTGTGGGCTTTATAGACACTGTGCTTTGAGAGACGGTTATTACAGAAGTGTGCGTAAAAGCAAGGAACTGAGTCTGTATCCCCAGAGCCCAACAACAACAAAAAAAAAACCCCCCAAAAAACGCCAAACTAGGCTTTGTGGCTGGAGTAGAGCAGACACAGGAGGAGTGTTTGGCTTCCTGTGAAGCTAACCTTTAGATGAGAAATGCTGAGCTGAGCTCAGAATTAATGAGAGACCCTGTCTCAAGGCAGTAAAAGGAGATTGTGCTAGTGCAATATGAAAACGTCCTTCTCTGGCTTCTAAATGCAAACACTTGAATCATGTAGCACTCAGAGTTACAGAGAAACCCAGACAGTTGGAATGCCACTCTTGTTTCCCAATAAGTCAGAGTATTTTAAGATGTAGAAATAAATGTAAAAAAAATTTAATAGATTAAACCATACGGTTTCTATTTTGGTTTAAAGGATTTCTATGTATTTGCTATTTTTAAATAATTGTTTAAAATAATTTGATCCAGGTAATGGATTAGCCTGTACTTCCAAATGAAACCATATGGTACAGTAATTGAGATAGACGGAGAAGGTTGAAATTACAGTTTACAAGCCATATTAGGACATTGCTTGCAAGAGAATTACTCAGGCTTTTATGCATTGTCTTGCATAAGACAGGCAATTTTAATATGTAAAATAATTCTGAAGCAGGGCATGAAAGAAAAAAGCCCAGACCTTATAAAGTGGTTTTGTTAGCTGGGTGTAATGGTGCATGCCTTTAATCCCAACAGTGAGGAGGCAGGGAGGCAGAGGCAGGGGGATCTCTTCTGCATTCCAGGACAGCCAAGGGCTACGTAGAGAAACACCTTGTCTCTAAAACTCAAAGGCCCCCCCCCAAGTTCTTGTTCATTTCTGGAACAAGGATACAACAGTAAGATAAACTGTTTTCTTATTTTAAAGCAGGTTCTCTGTGTAAGCAGGCTGGTATCCCACACACCCGCCTTAAACTAAGCCATTAGTGAAATGACCAGAGAGGTGTGCTCAGTACATCACTCCAGTAAGGGCCTGTTGTAGAGAAAGTGGCCTTTAGAATCACTTTCCAGCATGATTAAAGCACAGTGCCATTTACATAGGCTTGGGGATCTTGGGTGATTGTGGCTGACCTAGATAGAGATCTTACTCCTTCAACCTGATGCTATGAGAAATCGAAAATCATTGGCAGTTTCATGTCAAATCTCTGAACCACAGAAAATAAGCAAGTTTGGGTCAGGAGCCTCTTTTGTGCCACCTGGACGAGGTCCAGGTGAAATTGCATGTTGCACTGAGCCCTGGCCACTCAAACAGCCCTGAATGGCTGCCCAGAGAGGGCCCTGGGCTGGAGGGTGCTTGGCTGATATGTGGACATTGTCATTCAGGTCTGGTTTCTGGTAATTAGGCACTCCTGGCTGGGCTCGGCTGTCAGTGAGCCTTTATGACAAATTGCAAAATCTGCACAGCCTTCTGAGAGATGGACAAGTAGGCCCCAATGACACTACAGCAGATATTGGCAGCGAGATGTCTGAAAGGGGATGCTCACATAGGCACTCCCCCAAACTGATTTCAGAAGCCCTTCTCCTCTAAATGCCCTGGAAAAGGTACATGCAGTTACAGAGTTGGGATCTGAAAAGATTTTGACAGGCTGAAATGATAGGCTCAATTTAATAGGGTGAAATGGGAATAGAAATAAATGGAAAGTTTTATATTGTGGGCTTAAAAAAAATAACAGCAGTTCCAAAATGAGGGGGGACAGGCTGAGGGTCATAGCTGAGGAACAGCCTTCACATGGTGGCTTACAGCCATCTATAACTCCAGTCCTGGGGGATCAGACATGCTTGTCTGGCTTCAGTGGGCACCAGGCGTGCATATAATGCACAGACATGCTGATAAAACGCCAGATACATAGATGAGCAATGGTGGTGCACACCTTTAATACCAGCAGTGAGTTCGAGGCCAGCCTGGTCTACAAAACAAGTTCTAGGATAGCCAGGCCTACACAGAGAAACCATGTCTCTCAAACAAAACCAAAAACAACACCCCCCCAGATCAACAACCATATGCATAAAATAAAAAAAGCAATAAAAGTGGTAGTAGACAGAAGGCTGAGAGGTGACAGGCACCCTCTGCTTCACAGTGTGATCACTTCTAGTTCTGTATACTCTTCTGAAAGGGAAGCAGGCAGAGGACAGTTAGAGGGTACAGGAGTATACAAAGCCTCCCTTGAAAGGCAGCTATAAGAGCACCTGGAGAAGTCTAAAAGATGACAAAGTAAGGAAGGCCCTTGTCTTACTAATATGCTTCAAGATCCAACAGGCCTCTTTGTCTATTCAAACATGTTGGCTTAGGCTTGGGGTGATTTTTGTTTGTGTTTTGTGTTTTGCTTTTGTTTGCTTATTTGGGAGATAGGAGTGTGTGACTCAGGGGTACTTTGTGGCACCACTATGCCTTTGACTTCTGTGCTGTGCATATTCTGCAAGGTCTTGCAATAGGGAGCTGATGGCTCAAGTCACTGTAAGGACACGAGCATTTCAGACTATAATGAATCACCTGGGTCAGGGCTTTTGTGAGCATAGTTTCCTTTATTCTGTCTGGGCAGGGATGTCACCATCTCACCAGGGGCAGTGCATGTGTATGTGTGTATGTGAGTGCGCGCACACATGCACACACTTTAGCTGCTTCTGTTCCTTTGATCTGACAGAAACAACTTGAAGGGAGCGGGATTAATTCTGGCTTACAGTTTAGAGGGCACACTCCATCATAATGGGAAATGCTTGCTGCTTGGCTCAGCTTAGTTCTTGTGGTTTGAGCTTACAGTGGGCACTTCTCATATAGTGCTCTTTGGAAAGAGACAGTCTTAGGTTTTAACCCTCAATGCCTGCCCCATTGATTGACCTCATCCACCACTGGAGTCTGTGTCCTTAAGGCTACACAACCTTCCCAGACAGTGGGAGCATCTAGGGATCAAGTATTCAAACACAAGCACCTTTGGGGGACATTTCACATTCAAACCAAAGCACTGTTTTCTCATTCCTCTGTGTCCAGCAAGGTGCTTGGTACCCAGGACAGTTCTTGAGCTTTTCTGGTGTGCATTGTGTCTGGAAAATCAGACACAGAATGCAAGCAATGTTGACAGTGTCATGGTAGTTCAGGCTCATTTTCTGCTTCCAGCATGCCATGTTAATGCGTGTCTTGAAAGTGCTGCAGGGTCCAGGTGGTAATGGCAAACACCATTAGTCCAGCACTTGGAGGCAGAGACAGGAGGATCTCGGTGAGTTCGAAGCCATCCTGGTCTATAGATAAAGGACAGCCAAGGCTACAAAGAGAAACTCTGTCTCAACAAAACAAAACAAAAAGATTTAGAAAAAGATTCAAGATCTAGCTCAGCAGGGCTAGGAAGCACATGCCGGATTGATTGGTCTTCCCAAAGGAGTGGTTTTTAAAGGTCACGAAATTCTGAAGCTGGACAGGTTGAAGTGAGTCACTGGACCACTCTCAGAAGGGCTCTGGTTTTCATTCTCAAAGCAGTGTTCTTCCACATCATACTGTTAAAAATTTTCAGTTTTCTGACAACATAAGAAGGAAATTTGGGTGTTTTTTCCTTACCTCAAGGCCATAAGCTTGGAGAAGATTGAGTCACCCTCCTCTATATAGGCATGAGAACAGTTAGCTGCTTGTGCAAAGACCACATTTTGGGGTCTTCTGCTTCCATTCTGTTGAGTTTTTCTTCATTGTTCTACTTGACAGCCACAAGAGGCTCACTCTCCTGTGTCTATAAAATAAGTGATCACAGGGAAAAGCTTGGATGAAGAATGACATTGAGAAATAAAGACTAAAGCAGAACTGAGCTCATCCTCCCTCCCTCCCTCCCTCCCTCCCTCCCTCCCTCCCTCCCTCCCTCCCTCCCTCCCTCTCTCTGTCCATCTATACTGGCATTTTCTTAAAAAGATACATTTCAATTGTTGATGGCTGGACAAAGTGGAAAGTTAAGTGATATTTATCTTAATTTCCCTTAGTAAACATTTTTCTCAGACAGTGTGTTCTTTTTCTGTTAGGTATAAACTGTTACAAATTGCAGCACCATGCTTGGTTTATATGGTCTAGGGAGGTAGCCCAGGGCTAGGCAAGCACTCCACCAGCCACTCCTTAATTAAAAATTCTGCTTTTCTTAGGATTTATTTTTATTTGATGTATATGAGTATTCTGCCTGCATGCACTTATTGATGTGTACTACATTTGAGCAACACCCATGAAGACCAGAAGAGGGTGTCAGATCCCCTGGGACTCGATTGTAAACCGATTGTAAACCACCATGTGGGTTCCTAGAAACAACCTGTGCAAGAGCAGCCACTGCCTTAAGTACTGAGCCATCTCTCCAGCTTCTCTGATTTAAAATTCTTAAATCATTCTTGGGCAGTGCTTCTCAACTTGTGGGTCTCTAGCACTTTGGGGATTACATGTCAAATATCCTACATATCAGATATTTACATTATGATTCACAACAGTACCAAAATTATAGTTACAAAGTAGCAACAAAATTATTTTATAGTTAGTCACAACATGAGGAACAATACTAAAGGGTTGCAGCATTAGGAAGATTGAGAACCACTGTTTTAAGGGTTTTGTTTACTTATCCTTAAATAGTCTCCTTATTATAAATTCTTCTTTCTTGCAGGTAGAAATGAATTGATAGCCAGATACATCAAACTCAGGACAGGGAAGACAAGGACCAGGAAGCAGGTACAGTACCCGCCTGCAAGGTTTGCATGTCAGCGAATGGCCCGGAGACGTTGGGCTGCCTTGGCTGCTGTGCTTCAGCTCTAGGAGCCCCAGGCCCAGTGCCCTGTAAGGAGTTCGCCCTGTAGGTGTCCTGTGGCTTTTTTCCACTCTTACCACTTCCGTGGCCCTAGCATGCACTAGTGCGCTGTCATACATATACTGCCAAACCAATAGCTGAACCTCTCCTTGCTCAGGTGTTTCAATCCTGCCATCTTTTTTCCACCTCCCTAACATCTGCCAGAGTTGCAGAAGGCTGCAGGTGCACTTACCCTGGCAAACCAAGAGATTTGGAGGTTCTGTTCATTTTAACATCCCGAAACGATTACATAATTGTCATGCTTTCAATGAAGCCACACCAGTGGCCTTTGGCAATGGCCTAAATACAATACTGAGCGATACACTTCCAGGGCACTGTGGCTTCTTTAGCAATGGCCTTTTGTCAGCCTCTGCTGCTGTAACTATAAAGCAGTTACAATCTTTAGATGCTGCAAAACAGGATGGGGTATTCTCTTCTGACTCTGGCCAGGGCTCTATGGTCCCTGGTTCTTTTGGACACAAAGCAGCCCATATTTCTGATGTGATCAAGTTCACAATTGGAATGGGTGGGAGAGCAGTCTCTAAAATCAGAAAAAGAAAAACAAATGACCCATGTAATGGATGGGTCATTGATGGAAAACTTTCTTTCTTTTTTTTTTTAAATGTTAACCTATATGGAATGACACGGCACAGAGTTCAGCAGCTGCAGCTAACCAGATGTGGTAGCATATACCTCTAATCTCAGCTACTTGGGAGTCTGAGGCTTCAGGATCTTTTGAACATAGGAGTTCAAGACTGCTCGGGCAACATTGTGAGAGACCTCATCTCAAAATAATTAAAGGGAGGTGAGGGGTCAGCTGAGGCCTGAAAGCAGCCAACTCACCTGTGTCTCTTTAAGGTTGAGCAGCAGTAGCTCTGTCCCCCCTTTCCCCAGATCCCCTCTCTTGAGTGTGGATCAGGGGGCTGGGCTGCCCCCCCCCCCAGAAATGCTGCGTGCTGAGTCAGCAGAAAGGGGTGGCCTCCTGCCAGCACAGAGGCAGGCAGGTCCTGTCTGCTCGGGATGCACCCAGCCATGGTCCTCATTGAGTCAGGGCCTCAAACAAGAGTCTGGGTGAAAATGAGTGTCAGCCGGAGCCAGATGGAGGGCTGAAGAGGATGGGGAGCCCTGCTTCTCTGTAAACTCAAAAAAACAAAACAAAACAAAAACAACTTTAACCACCAAAAGATCCTTGCTAATGCTGAGTTCTGTTGTCAGAGTCACTGGAGAGTTTGAAATGAAGTAACTGCCAGAGAGCCCAGGCCTTAGGACTTGTAATGGGAAGGTTCAGAATCTCCCAATGCAGACAGCAGTGATGAGCTGGCTTTTGGCCAGTGAGCTCTGGTCACTTGCCTGCTGACCCCTTCACTTGGGGCTTTTTAAAGTTTAATCAAGTCCACTGAAATAGATGCTGGTGTGCCTGCCCAGTGCCTGTCAGGCCTAACTGGCCTGGTTTTCACACCTAGCACCATCCTCAGGGTGCCTGTAGGCCCGATTTGGCCACACCTCTCCAGTGTGTTGTTCAGCAAAGCTGAGTGGTTTTTCAACCCGGATTTTTAACTGGCTGACTGGCCTGGCTGACTAGCTGGCTGTATTCACACATTTCGTTTTGTAATAATATGCAGATCCACTTGGCACCCAGTCGATTCCCAAAAGAGTAGAAGGATTAAAGAAATTTTAAGGAAGGAGAAAAAAAAAAAGCTCTGCTAACTGGGTCCCATTTGTCTTGGAGATCTTATTTATGTGTCTGGGTTATTTCAGCAATTGCCACAGAATCTACAGTCCTCTAGGAAATCAGAACTCCCCTCCCAGCCTCAGCTGTGATTGTGTAGGACAGGCCAATTATGGACAGTCCTCTTAAATTGAGAAAGGGGGAATTTTACCTCGATACAGAGGCGTAAACATTTTCATATATACCTCTACCCCCGCCTTTTTAATTTCATTAAAAAAAAAAAAAAAAAAAAGCACCCCTACCCTCCCCACTCATGGCTCTCCAAATGAGGTTTACCCCGACACTCACCTGTGATCTCTTCAGGTGGGAACAAGGGAGGCAAGCCTGCCCAAGTCACTGCATTGAGGACCCTGTGGTTTGTAAAGCTTAAGATCAGTGCTGGGGGCTTGGTGTCTGGCTGGGACTGTATGTTCCTAACTGCAGAGCTTCGTTGAGATGCAAATAACCTCCCCCACCCCATCCCTCCCAAGGAATAGCGATTTTATATTTGATTTCCTTTTTTTTTGTTTGTTTTTTTTGTTTGTTTGTTTTTTCTTGTTTTGTTCCCCCCCCCCCCGCATAAACCCGAAAAATGTAGGTGTCTAGTCATATACAGGTCTTAGCAAGAAAGAAAGTTCGAGAAATTCAAGCCGCCATTAAGGTACGTCTGGCTTGCCCAGTTGTAGGGGGCTTTTCATCTCCATGGTTACAGGCTTTTCCTTTGTTTTCCTCCCTTCCCCTACCCTGCAGGTGTCTAGTCACATTCAGGTTCTTGCCAGAAGGAAATCTCGTGATTTTCATTCCAAGCTAAAGGTATGCGCTTTTCTGCTTTTTGGCTCGTGGTTGCTATGCACCTCACTTCCTGTTTTCCATGGTGACTGGTGAATGCCTGGTGCCGGGATTCTTGTAACCTAGCTTCCTAGCATGTGAGGGCTGTTTACATTTCTTTGTGTCTAATCTCTCTGTTTCTGGACTGGCCTCACATTAAACTCCCTGTGTGTGTGAGCGTGTGCGTGTTCCCAGTAACAACGCAATCGCAGCAGAGAGCTGGTCTTGATAACTTCAGCACAGAAACATGATTAAAAAAACAAAATAAAAATATGCTAATAACCTCCCTATGGCACTGGGCTAGCTAGCAATCTGTACCTAGAGAAACAGAAGAAAGAAAGAAAGAAAGAAAGAAAGAAAGAAAGAAAGAAAGAAAGAAAGAAAGAAAGAAAGAAAAGAAGAAAGGAAGGAACTTTATAACACATATTTAGAAATGACTCTAGTTTGGGTTTTTAATGTATTAAAAAAAAATACTGTGCTGGAGAGATGGCTCAGTGGTTAAGAGCACTGGCTGCTCCTCCAGAGAACACAGGTTCAGTTCCCAGCATTCTAGTGGCAGCTCACAACCGTCTGCAACTCTAGTTCCAGGGGGTCTGATGCCATTTTCTGGCCTCATCCACAAAACACACATACACATAAATAACATAAATAAATAAATAAATAATAGTAATCTTAAGGAAATACATTTTCACATGTCTCTTTCAACACAGATTTTCATCAACTGTCTTCCACGTTGTCTGACATGCTGTTTTTTAAAAAATAGGTCTTTGCTGTAGAGAAGTCTCAACCAGGCATGGTAGCTTATACTGGTGATCCCAGTACATAAGAGGCAGAAGCAGGGAGGATTGCTACAAATTCGTAACGGGATACCATCTCAAATATACAGAAAAGGGATAGAGAGAAAGAGATCTACCAGTGTGGGTCTTGGAGATAACTAAATTCTCAAACTGGTGTGCAGGTTTATGTAGAACTTTTTCATATGTGCCTCATTTATAACCAAGTATCTTTCACATTCAAAAATAAAACCAAGGCATTGATAATTTTTTAATTTTAAATTTCTTTTCCTGCTCCGGAGGTTATAGTAAAGTGTGCACGACCTTTATGTTTCTGTGATGCACTCATCCACAGCCTCTGGCAAGGTCTTTAGTTCATAGTAAAAATTAATTTAGGATCATATTATTGCTATTCTCACACAGCTTCCCCCCGCTCCCCAAACTCATTCATTACTTTTGTGGTTTTATTCCACACCAAAGCAGTGTCATTTCATAGTGCTGAACACTGGGACCCCTTCCCCAAAGCCATCAACTTTAAAAAAGCAGACCTCGCTGACTGGCACAGAACTAGGGTAGGAGGGAACGTAGGGTGTGCGCTCTGCAGTAGGCAGCATGCTTGCTCGCTTGCACGTGTGGCTGATGGTGGCTGGCTTTGAGCTGCACTGGCTGAGCAGTTGGAAGGCTAAAGGAACTTTCTAGACCCTGCTTTTTAACCAAAGGTGCTATACTCTCTATGTGGATGTGCTTGCTCAAGTTCTCACTCTGATTCTAGTTTCTCTAGGCTGATTAATTAATGATGTACAAAGAAGTTTATAGAACCAATTTTGTATTTCCATCTGTGATGTGACAAACTATTTCTTCACTATGTGTGTGTTCCCTGGAGGATTATAGGGTGGGGGTGGGGGTGGGCTTGGAGTGGGGGCTGGATGGAAATCTCAGAAGGTGATAAAAACCTGTCTACCTCAGAAGAGATCCCCTTAAGGTATGAGAAATCACTTGGAGGCTTTGTAGCTTTCTTTAAATCAAATGTGTCATGGTATTATACATAACACCTGTATTCAGACAGACATAGTTGTTTTTTATATATTTGTTCCTAAACAATAAAAAATAGTGCTTTCTCCCCACTTTCAGCATACCCTTGGAGGTGCATAGGGGATAGGCTTAGTGCTTTCTCCCCACTTTCAGCATACCCTTGGAGGTGCATAGGGGATAGGCTTAGCTTTTGACCCTGAGAAGTGCCGCTGCCTTCTTGGAGCTTTTTACATTCTTTTCGAAATAGAGTTCTCAAAGAATAGTGGTGTAGCAAGCTTTTAATCCCAACACCAGGAGGCAGAAACAGGTAGATCTCTTTCCCAGTACAGCCAGTGCTATACAGAGAAACCCTTTTTCAAAAACAAAACAAATATAAAAGGAGAAAGAAAAAAAAAAAATGGAGTCCTCTGTGTCTCTCTATCTATACCAGCTAATTCCTACCACATGTTTCAGGCTTGACATTGGTAGGTGAGTTCTTGGTAGCTGATTCCCTGTCCCAGAACTAGCCATGTAAATGGGACTCAGATACAGGGCACTGTTGGCTCATAGCAGAAAGAGCTGCACTTTGATGTGGAGGGAGCATCATGACCACGTGTCTGAAGAATGCCCTTCAGTCTCTAGGATTTCAAGGACAGGTGTTTAAGCCTACAAGTTACCTGTACATTGTTCTGAAAACACAAGAAAAAAATAGGCTAGAAATTACGGTTCAGTTGGTCAGGTTCCTAACTGACTTGACAGAAGCTACCTAGATTCACAAGAAGGTATTTGAACCCAGCTCTTTCAGAATCCTAAACTAGCAGAAGGCTTCATGCCAGTGCAGTATAGAGGAGTGGAACCAGATACACAGCCTTTCTACTAAGTGCCTACATTGTACCATGAAACTAATACATGGAGGTCATTTGGAGTAGACACTGGTGGTCACCAGTGACTTAGTGATGGTGGTACCTTGTCACCACTGTAAGGGCTTCGGGGACAGTCAAGGAGAAAAAAGGCTGGCTGTTGATATTGGTGCTTGTCCCATGGACGTTTTAATCTGATGTTGCTTGACCAGCCATCAGCAGAACATGGGTCTTGCAGGGAGGAGGTGATCTCTGAGTCCTGTCTCAGCTCTCTCTGCTGGGCTCTGGTGTCTTGCAGCACACTGGAAAGACACAGTGATGGGTGTCTTCACAGAGTTCACCATAGGAACAGGCTGATTGTCCTAGTTGAACTCCCACATTAAGTAATGAGATAAACTCACTACATAATTTGAAATTACCTTGAAAATAACACAAATAGCTTCTAGGTATACAGTGGTGGTGGCAGGAATTGGCCAAGATTACATGAGATACTGTGTTTTCCTTGAGAAAGATGTAGGAAGCTTTTGTTGGAGAAGATGGCAGATGACTTGGCTACCATTGGTCTATTCTCATTGGCAATGCTTTTTCTAGGCTACTCCCCATGTCTGCATATGCCCAGAAATCAAAGTGGGCTGTGTGTTTGGAGTAGGTGGGTGAAGGAGGGACGGTGTCTGTACACCTCCTGTGAATACTAAAACCAGGGTCTCATTTCCTTGTCTTCCCACTGAGTTGACTAAATTTGGCATTATATGTCTGGGTCTTTGATGGGTACACTTTCCCATGATCCTACTTGCTTTGTGTGTGTGTGTGTGTGTGTGTGTGTGTGTGTGTGTGTGTGTGTGTGGTGTGTGACATACAGGGAAGTCAAGAGAACAACTTTCTGGTGTTTTTTTTCTCCTAGCATATGGGTCTTTTGTCAGACAGTCACCTTTTCCCCCTGAGCCATCTCTCCATCCCAAGTCTAATTGCTTCTCCTTTATTAGAACAGGGTGTGAGGGAATTCTTTAGACTACTGGTTTTCCAGCAGCCTTCTTGTTTGCTATGGTAAAGCACTGTGATGAAAGCAACTCTCAGGTCACACTCCATCACTCATAAGACTCAGGCCAGGAACCAGGAGGCAAGACTTAAGGAGAATGGGAGGAACACCACTTACTGGCTTGTTCAGCCTGTTTTCTTATATAACCCAGGACCACCTGTCCAGGGGTGGCCCCACTCCTAGTGGACTTGGCCCTCCCACATCTGTATCAATTATTAATCAAGAAAATGCCCCTAGAGTTGCTATGAGGCTATCTGATGGAGACCTTTTCTCAATGGAGGTCCCTCTTTCCTAATCACTCTAGCTTGTGGCAAGTTGACAGGACACCTCTCTTTTATATTTGTGGTGTGTGTATTGGGGGGAGTAGTAGATGTGTTGATATTGGATGTTTTCCTCAATTTCTCTCCACCTTATATGGAGCCAGAGCTCCAGAGCTCACTGACTAGGCTGCTCTAGCCATCCAGCTTGCTCCAGTATCCCTTGTTTCTACCACCTGTGTGTTGGGATTACAGAAAAGGCTGTCGTCTCCACCCCCACCCTCATTTATATTGATGCTGGGGAACTCATACTCACTCAGATGGTAGCCCATAGTCATCTTCCCAGCCCATAAAAATCAGCAAAACTTGTATTTTAAGTTGGAAATCTTCCTGAAACTATGAAACTATCACATGAAATGTAAAGGTGACTTTAATTGGCACCCACCCTTTCAGATCCTTAGCATTACATTGTCCTTTGGTTGTTCCATGGAATATAGTTTGAGAAACCACCATCCCTGCCTCAGGCAGAAGGCCAAGGAGTCCTCTGACCTGGGCGGGAGATATTGTTTCAGCCTTAGTGTCCCACTTGCAGTGTGTTTCTGGCTCCTGTTTCTCTGAACAAAAAAAAAAAAAACAAAAAACAAAAAAAAACTGACTCACAGAGGTGACAGAACTCTTTTATGGCATTCTCAATGGAAGTTCCAGCTGCAGTCACTCCCCTGAAAATCTGTTAGCATAAATTCTAAAGGTCAACTGTTTTGCTGCTGACTGGTTCTCAGAGTGACTATAGGTTCCATCATCATCTCCCAGGTATGCAGACTCCAAGTCTGTTTCCATCTTAGCACACAGGAAAAGGTCCTGTTGAACTTTAAAAACAAGGGGGTAATTGCCTCATTCAGCCTAAGGGGTTTCTTCAAACCTGGTACATTGTAGGCCTTGACTTGGTAGAGCTGGTAATTTTGGGAAACACTAAACTTTGTGCTGATGCCCCGGTCAGTTTCCCACAGCCAGGAATCTGCAGTAGACCTGAAACAGGGCCCAGAGAAGAAAGAATGCCCAGTCCAAGAGTGGGACATTGGAGACAACTCTGTGGAGGGGAGATAGTTAGAACCGGGCATAGAGGAATCTCTTAAGTTTTCATATGGGTAGGGTATCTGGAGCACCCTGAAGAATACAGTGGAGGTGATTCCTGGGCAGTGATTGGAGTAGCCCTGTGTCATCTCACTGAAGGGGGGAGCATTTGCCCAAGGTGTTAGGGAGCACACAGAGGCCCTTCTGGAAAGAATTTGCAGCTTGCTCTAGGAAGATGGCTAGTAAGAGAGGCCAAGCTGGAGGTACCAGCCTAGTTAGTGGTTAGTGCCTGAACTATGACAGTGTGGTAGAAGTAGTTGCATGGACCAGGGGATCCTGTACAGCCTGGGTCCTACTCAGTTGCCTTTGGTTATCCCTTATGGTCAGCCTCCACTTCCCCTACTATGACTGCTTTGATCTCCCTCCTCAGTTTTGCTTTTTCTTTTCCCCCTGAGACAGGATTTCTCTGTGTAACAGTCCAGGCTGTCCTGGAATCACTTTGAGTACCAGGCTGGCCTCGAACTCCAGAGATCACCTTCCTCTGTCCCCTGCCCTCCCCTCCAGTGCTAGGATTAAAGGTGTGCACCACCACTGTTCCACTCATCTCAGTGTTTTTAAAGAGAATTATGAATACTAGTTCTGTTCTTATGTCTATAGAATATATGATAGAACTTCTAAACAATATTTATTTATGTACAACAGAAGATGTCATCAGATTCCACTATAGATAGTGGTGAGCTGCCATGTGAGTGCTGAGAATTGAACTCAGGACCTTTGGTTGAGCAGCCAGTACGCTTAACTGTTATGCCATCTCTCCAGCCCCCTGAGTAAAATTTTCAGTAACACATTTAAAAAGTAATGTGTTAAGAGCTGGGACATGGCAGTCTGTAAAGTTGCCAAGCAAACAGGAAGTTCTGGGCTTAGATCCATAGCACCTATGTAAAAGGTGGGTGCAGGGCAAACCACATGTCTACAATCCTACTGTTGGGGAGGTCCCTCGGAATTCCTTAGGCTTTCTAGGCAGCCAGCCAAGCCTTGTCTCAGAACAATAAGGTGGAGCATGATTGAGGAAGGTGTGTACATGTGTGCATCACACACACACACACACACACACACACACACACACACACACACACACACACACACAAAATGGGGGAGGTGAACTTCTTAAAAGTTGGGTTCTTTTAAGCTGGGTGCATGCATCAGAATTAACTGTGAAGCTTTGACTTTTTGCTAAATTGTAAGTATATAAAAGTCAGGTATGCTTACTCTTACCTGTAATGACAGTACTAGGGAGACAGGGGGATTGTCACAAGTTTAAGGTCAGTCTCCTAGGCCAACCATAGCTAAACCTCAAAAAGCAAAACACAATACTTAGGTTTGTGTGCTCCAGAAGTCACTTTGTTGTTGTTCTGAACAATCAAGAGGAAAACCATTATTCTGTGCTTTTTCTAATTTCCTCCCACCTATCTTCTTCCCTAACTAAACTTAGTCCCTCTCCCCCTCCCCCTGCTCCCAAGCCTTTCTTTTGTTACTTTGATAAAAATAAAACTAAGGGAAAAAAATCTCTGTCCCCATCTTGCCCTAAAGTTGCATTTAGCTGGATGTCCCTCATTGTCTACCAAGAGTTCTTGCTGTTGCCCCTGACACCAGCACAAGACTCTTTGCGTTTATAGCAGCCTCAGAAGACAGACTTGGTCACTTTGGATGACCCCAGCATCTGAGTGCTTTCCTGCTGTGGTTGGATTCATGTAACAGAGTGAAAAGGAGAAAAGAAACATGAAAATATGGAATGACACTAAGAAACAGTGCATCAGAGCAGGGAGGATGGTGTCAGCCACTGAAGTAGACACTCAAGAAGAACCCGTGAAGATGGAGAAAGGCATGAAAGGCATTTATGGCCAGAGCACCATATCAGCAATTCAAGATTCAAGGGCTTATCTTATCTTGATCAAAACGCCTAAGAAAGAAGCAAAAGTGCTTCCTCCAGGCCTCTGGGAGCTTATCTTCGAGGATGCTTTCCTGCTTTGACAGGGCTCTGAGCTGTGGTTCTTCTGGGACTGAGGTTGTAGATGACCTCTGGCTGTGTAGCAGTCCTGATTCCAAAGCTGAAGAGGGACCCACACAATGCAGTAGGCAAGGGGCCTCTAGAGGTCTGTGGTGTAGGTGGATTGGAACTCACAGATGCCAAGTTGGAGCTGCCTGTTTGATTTTTTGTCACCAGCTGCATTGGCTGCAGCCACACCTGCGCTGCTTTTATTTCTTTCATTGACACCGTAGTCTCCTCCAATTTAGAATCTTAGCGAAATCTTGGATAGTGTATAGGAGACGGCATAGTGGTCTGAGGACCAGCTTTTGTAACATTCTTCCCTACTCTGATATGTTTTACTCTCCACGAATTCATCAAAATTAGCTCTTGTGGAGTGTCTACAGATTGAGACTCAGTCTGGCATGGAAAAATAATGCAGCTGGTTTCCTGTGTTTTGCATATTTTCTTTCCTCTGCGGAGTTTTTACACAGAGATTTCTGTTCTTGAGTTTCTTTCTTCACCCGAGATGTCCAGAGCCATCACGGCAGAGACCATGGGACCCGTACCTGGCTGTGCAGATGGTCAGGGAGATGGCTCGAGCCAGCCTTTCTACCTTGTGTTTATGTTGAAGCAATTGCACAGCATGAGAAAATATGAAGAGGAAATGAGGTCTTCGCTCTGTCCTCACCTTGGCAGGAATCTGTCTTGGGCAGATTTGTTTGTATCCGGCAGTGGCATGCAATGAGGAAAAGCTCTAACAGTGCCCTAGCTGAGCAGAAGATGCATGTGCCTCTGATCTGTCCAGTGAATGCCTAAATTATTAGCTATATGAACTCTCCTGAGGCCTTTTTTAATTTCTGCCCTGGGCCCTTTGTTTGTGATTTGATTTTCAATCAGACCTTTCTTTCCAGTTCACCATTCCTTCTAATAAGCAAAGAGCTTGAAGTTCAAATTATTGATTTCATTCTTCCAAGTTCAAGAACGTATTGCTCAAGTGCTCCCTGCTGCATCCAGTCCGTGTTACCAATAAGGCCTCCTCCACAGGAGGCAAACATGCCTCACTCTCTATGGTCCCCTGAGCTACACATGAGGAGTGGGACTTGAACAGAGCACAAGGTCCCAAGCCTTGATGGGAACCTGCATGCTTCTGGCTGTGTCTTGGGTTTGGGAAACCATGCCAGCCTCCTTCAGGTTCCAGTCTTCAGGTTCTCTTGCCTTCATGACCTGAATCCTTTGACCTCAGAGGTGCTTTAGCTGATGTGGGGTGGAATTAGAGTCTCTACCAGGAATATGGCAATCTAGGACTGACTTTGTGAGCCCAGCACTGAATCTGTGCAGGATAAACTAGACCTCAAAGGTTTGTTTTTAAGGGTAAAGTGAAGCAGTTCTCTTCTATGTTTTTACCCTTAATTGAGTAATCTCTTGCTAGGCAACCTCCAAGTCCTGTCAGAGAGCACTCAGAATAATGTTGGTAAGCAAGATTGACAGTGAAGACCAGAGCTCCTGAGGTCATAGCAGGGGAAGTCTGAATGGTGGGCCAGTAGGTTGCCTTCTTGTCTGATCTGGGCTGCCCTTGCCCCTATTTTAGCAACAGGGCAGTAAGGGCTCAGAAAAGCTTTGTAACCTGCCTGGGGTCACAGATCTCACCCCTAATCTTTAGCCTGCCTGGTGCCAAAAGGGTACCCGAAAGGGTTCTTGTCCCTGACTTGGGGTGCTGTGCGTGGGTTCCCTCCAGCTGGCCTTTCTCCTCTGAGTTTAAAGGAGATGACAAAGATGAGCAGTGAGGATTAGCTCTCACTCCAGAGCTCTGCTACCAGCTCCCAGACAAAGGGGCACAGCACAGGAAGGAATCTTTTCCCAGGACCTAGCTCCAGACCACAGCTGGCCTATATCCTTGATTCCTAGGACAGTCTCAAGGCTCAGTTACCCAGCTCCTCATCTGCAGTTCTTTGTGAAGCCAAAGGCCCACATCAGAAGAAAAGAAGGACTGTGGACAATGACACAGTGCTAAACATAGCTCTGTACATTTGAAAACGAACAATGTGTAAAAGCCTTGAAAAATTTTTTCTTTGATGTGAATGGAGTCTTCGGCATTTCGAAATACAATACCATGAATTAATTGCTACTCATTAGGCAGCAAGTCAGGCCAGCCCTGAATGTGGCTTCCCTCCTCCACAGTAGCTGTGGCCTGACCAGAATCGCCCCTTTTGTGTTTGCTCCCGCCTTCTGCAATGATAAGCAAATTAGAGATCGTAGCTAGAAAATATTCAAGTGCCCCATCTTTTGCCCAGACCACCTTATGTTTTTGTGATGTTTATCTACTCAAGGGTCATGGCTAATTATTGCAGAGGTCACGTGAATCCATACTGTGATTGATTAGAAACATCTGCAAAAGTAATTCTTAGGGAAGTATTTTGTGTTTTGTCTTTTTCTGGTGGGGGAAAAAATTTGGTTTTTCAAGCAAATTGCTATTTTTCCTCCCTTTCGTTGTAATTTCATGTTGCTAGGAAAAATATGTTTGCAAGACAGCATTTAATAGCTCTTGAGAGCTTTTTATTCTTGGTCTCTGTGACATCATATGTCTTTTTCCTAGGTGATAGTTTATGAATAAATTGGTGTGTTATATGGTTTGTATACACACTCTACTCTATATATTAGAACTTTACAAGTTATCTATATATGATATATCTATCATGCTGCCCATCTATGCTGACCATCTGTGGACTGATGGATGGCAGCTGAGATACACTGCACATGGGAGCATGCATTGTCTTTAAATTTATTTCCCTTAAAGTTTGTCTGTGGCTAATGTCCAGAGACAATGGGATTGTTTTTGCAAACCAATGAGAAAGGAAGGAGAAACTCATATATGATAGCTAGAGTTCATACAGTGTCCCTGACAAGAAGACTGTCGTCTTTAGCCCTACACATTCCCATTGCTGCCTTTCTAGTATGTATATTACATACAGGTATTTTTCTAACCCCACATTTGATCACAAAGAGGAGGCACTCAGCAGAACAGAGCTTGTCTTCATGAAGTAAGAAAGCCTGTTACTAACAGTTTGTGAAGTTTCAGGTCAGGCCTAGGAGTTTGAGTAATACTGGGCTGTGCAGATGGGGTAGGGGCAATGGAGCCCTTGATGGTGTATGGCATAAATTGAATGGTGGGGAAAGAGGGTAGATAACAAGACTCTTACCTCTAGCCTAGATTTCCCGGCATCTTTGGCCCATATTTACTCTCTGTCAGCTCACCAGGCCATGGGCTCAAAAGGAACAGAGAATATGAATTTGTCCCAGGTCCCTCCCCCCCCCCCCCCCGGATTTTCTTCTCTTGTGCTCCTGTGTACACACATACTCAGTATTTCCTGACGTCTAAGACAGACAGAGTATAACTCAATATTGTTTTGCTAGTGTTTCAAGGTAATGCAGTAGATTCAGCCTTTGTTAATCTCATCCTCATCTCAGAAACATTGAGAAGTGCAAATACATCTTAGATTGAAATTAATTTGGTATGAGTGTAGCCCACATTTCTTATTTCTTACATGCACCGAGACTTTCTGGGTTAACTAAAATGCACCAACCACGTTCCACACTGGGGCAGGCAGGATCACTGCTCTCGTCAGCATCTCAAACACAAAACTTACAGGTCTCTGAGAAGTTGCAGGAGTTTCTCACAGAGCAGAGCCAGGTCCTGGAGTGATTTTGTAGTTCCTCAAAATTCACACCAGCTGAGCAGGCAGAATGTCTGGACCTCTCTGTTTTGAATCACTCAGCCCTGGTCCTGAAGAAGTTGTGAAGCATGGGTAAGCGCCTGCGGCCATTCCTCTGCTATTACCTCCATCTCAGCAAATTGCCCAGAGAGCTTTTATAACCTTATCAGGGGTTGAATGGCTTCAGGGCTGGAGTCTAATGTGATAGGCCCAAAGAAAACTAGCAAGTGTGTATTGGTGTCAGACATTCTCCATTGTGAGTAGAGCCAGATTGCCCATAGATTCCCTTTTGAGGGGGATGAGTGGGGCCAGGTGAAGCCACCGGCCTTTCAAAATGAATTGACTGTTACTGACATCTGTGTGTGTTGGCTCAGCTCTGCTTTAGGACACATAAATGTTCCCAGTCTATCATAAAAATCCTATTTCCACATCTATCTGTCTCTTTAAATTTTACTTGTTACAAGTTACACAAGCTTCAGGTTAGAGGTTTGACTGGCTAGCCAATAAAACCTGGCTTGAAAGAGTGTTGGCCAAGATGGTAAGCTTCTTTTCTAGTCACCCTAGGCCATTCTAGCAGGGACCCACAACCAAGCAAGCTTCCCCAGGCCTTCACTGTGTCCTTGATCAGAAGGTACCATGGCATGGCTCCTATTCTCAGTGTCTGAGTACAGCCTGGAGAGCTGGTATAGGGCTCTCAAGTACAAAGTACAGAAATGTGAAAATGCACGTTTAGGTCCTCCTACTCTCCCTTCTTATTTTCCACTTTCTTTTAAGACATTTGTGATAGAATATTCTTTGAGAATCTGTCTCTTGGTTATGAGCTTTCTGAAAAATTCTCATAGTGTGCTGGGCAAAGTGCTGTCCACATTTTGGATAATCACATGCATCCTTGTTAGAAGCGTCTAGAATTGTGCACTAGTTTTATTTTATTCTCAAGCTCCTCTTGACCTTCTCTTTGGCAGCCTGGCCTATTTATTCCTTACCTTTGGTTAACTGTGTAAACATGGAAGCTGCCTCCTGACTGATTCTTAGTGTCCTCTCAGTTGCTGGTCCTTACCATAAATTCTGAGTAGCAGCTGAGCGGAAGGCACCACAGTTTGTGTTGGTGTCACTATTTTGTTCCTGCTTCAGTGACCTCTGAGTATAGACCCTCACCCCTCAAGCTGTGATGCACCCATGGGGCCTGCCACACACAAGGCTTGACAGTTAGTTGTTCCATCTATAATGGGGACACCACATACCCACCAGTCAGGGAATTGGGGGAGGGGTCAATTCTGTCAGTGATTGTTGTTGAATAGCTTATCTGTATAATGTAGGAAAGTTTCCTAAGTTACAGAAAGTGACCACATTCACAAGCATTTTTATAGCACCTGAATGTTGTGTTTATATACATATGTATTTTTTAACTAAAGAAGAAAAGTAACCCTGCCTTTGTATGTGACCCTTTTAACAAACTGTTTATTATTGTATCCAGGTAACAAGCATGGTAAGTATATTCTCTAACCTGAGTATTCTGTATTTTAGCTGTGCTTGGCAGACTTTTTTTTTTTTTTTTTTTTTGCTAGCTTTATGTTACCAGTCTTGGCCTTGTAGAAAAGATCCATTTAGGAAAGGAAAGACTGTAGCACCCCTTACACCTTGAGCTTGGTAAAGGAATCACTGTAGCCTTAGCCCCATACCCCATAGCATGTGCCCCGACAGCATGCTGCTTGGCTGCCCCCCACCCCTGCCCGTCTGCTGCTTCTGAGCTGCCCCTCTATCGATGTCTGCCAGAGTTTCTAGGCCTCGAATGACCCAGCAGGGCTGGCACTGTGGCCCAGTGACGGCAGGCACCCAAATAGAGTTCTCTACCTTCTGTAGAAGGCCATGCCCCTGCTAATAACCATTGTTCTCACCTTTCACTTGAAAGCAGGGTCACCCCTACCCCTAGTATGGTAAGACATTAAGAATTCTTCTGGAAATAGAAACAATGAATACATTGTTTGGCTTTCTATCTATTGGAAAACGGATTAAGGGTTTAAAACCCAACTTTGCCACTAGGTATTGCTTGCTAGTGGCCCCAATTCCATAAGCCGGAGTCACAGCCTCCTGGCCATTTGATTTCTCTCTGTGCATGTGTGCTTTTTTGGCCCCCGTGTGGCTCTGTATTTTAGTCTTTGTGCTCGTGGCTGTACTGTTTAACTCACATGGTAGCCATGTGTTCTGTATTAAGTCAGTGTGTCACTGTCATCTTCAAGGATCAGACTGCCAAGGACAAGGCCTTACAGCACATGGCTGCCATGTCATCAGCCCAGATCGTCTCGGCTACTGCCATCCATAACAAGCTGGGGCTGCCTGGGATTCCACGCCCCACCTTCCCGGGGGCACCGGGGGTAAGTAAGCAACCAGATCCAAGAATGATGGATTACTGGGTATGATGGTATAGCTACTCAGGAGGCAGATTTAGGAGGATCACAAGTTTGAAAGTCTGTTTGGGCAATGTAGTAAGTTCAAGGCCATCCTGGTCAACTTGATGAGGCCCTATCTAAAACTAGAATTAAGTGGACTAAGTGAGGATGTGGCTTAGCAGTAGAGTACTTGCTCATCATATGTGAAGACTTTAGGACAAACTATACTATCACAAAGTGAAAGAGAGAGAGAGATAGAAGATGGAAAGATAGATAATAGGTGAATATGATGAAAGATAGATGGTGGGTGGATAGATATATAAGGCAAGGAAGACAAGAGAGATGAGTCTAGGAAGAAAAGGGATAGAAGGATTGATAGGAAGGAAGAAAGGAAAAGAGATGAAAAAGGGAAATAATAAGAAGAAAATAGGGAAAGTGGTGAAATTACGTATCTTGGTTTTGGTGTTCCATTTAGTTGTGATCGGCCTCTTTCACTCCTTTTCCTGGTTCTTAGTCTCCACCCCCATATCCTCAGGGTCACTTTATAGCAACCACAGAGGCAAAATACTCTTTGTAAGATTTTCAGTTGACAGCTCCAGGAGGCTGAGAAGCTACCCCAGGGCCATCTTCAGTACTCTTAGGGTCATGGCCATTTTGTAGGTGCTGAAACTGGGGTCACTCAATAATGAGGCACCAGTAGAGGTGACTTGGTTGGTCAGATGAGTAATACTGTAAAGATTCTGTGTTTCTCCCTTTTGATGGGGAATAGCAGACACCAAAGATCTTAGGGGTGCTCCCAGCAAAAATGAGTGCCCTAGTTGCTTCTCCCAATTCTGGCTTCGTTATTCCAAAGTCCACCTTGGGAGCTATATATTATGGGGTGTACTGTAAGTATTTGTAGTTGAGGAGGGCCAGCCCTTGCAGAATAAACTGAAGTACTTCTGCATTGCCTCTTGGTCTTAGGAGAGTTTTCAGGACATGGTGGCTAAAGGAAGCTGCCGTGCCCCCCAGGTCAGAGGTAGCTATGGTCTTCAACACAATACCTGTACTCCAGAAAGATGATGCCACAGCTGATGGGTGGAAACAGTCTAGTGTTTTTCAGCAGGGGCATAATTTGGACACATCCCAAACTGTGCTTTGACAAGAACTTATAACCCTGAAGCCTTTTCCTTTTGTCTTCTAGTTCTGGCCTGGAATGATACAGACAGGACAACCAGGATCCTCACAAGAGTAAGTCTGTGAAGGGCCCAGACAGCAGGGTTAGGCAGCCTACCCTGGGGAGTTCTCCTCTGCCAGGCTTTCTTAGGGGATAAGGGAAAGAAGACAGTCAAACAGAGTCCCTGAATCTGCCTTTCCTTATGTCCCCATATGGAAAAAGACCCATCCACCTTTGAGAGTTAGTACGGGTATAGATCCCTTTCTCCTATCTTCAGTATTAGCAATGACACAACCAGAAACTTGAATTCAGTCCCTTATCCCTTGTGGCTTTGGCTGCAGTACCAGGGTCTCCCTCACCTGCCAGAGATCAGCAAGGACACAGTCTCTTTCCATTGTGGCTGTCCCTGCAATAGGGGTGCCTGATAGAAAATCCCAGAGGCCCCTTAGATTTAGGGAGCAAGCTCAGCCTATGAGTCAAGGGCAGCTGGGGATGAAGCAGAAAGGAAATTTTCTTTGTATATATTGAGCCACGTGGTCTGGAGAAGGGAGATCCTGACTCATGGCATCTTTAGCCTTCCTTGGGCTCTGACAGATGACCTTGGTCTGTGTGGGTAAGACTTCACAGGAAAAATCTTCCTTTTTGTAGATATAGTTCAGCATGGAATGGGCAACTCAGTGTGGGCAGGGTCCAGGCAGTGTGATGGGGTCAGGTGGGATTACTACAGGAAGCCAGAGCCTGCCCTGGGTGGTAGCCTCCACTGCATCCATGATTTTGACTCTTGCTAACCATTTGTCTTTAGCGTCAAGCCCTTTGTGCAGCAGGCCTACCCCATCCAGCCAGCAGTCACAGCCCCCATTCCAGGTGAGTTTCCCTGCTTCTTCTTCAATGGGGAGTGAGGGGTAGCTTGGCCTCTTTTGTTACTAGAGTGCAGTGGTATTAGTCTTGGCCACCAGCCGTCCCTCTTCTTTTCCCTTCTAAGGGTGGGCCCTATCTTGAAGCCCAGAAAAGTTCCAGGCATCTCCCATCAGACGCTTGGTCTCTTCACTCAAGAGCTCCTTCTCCCGATGGTTAGAGAGATGGCTCAGTGGTTAAGAGCCCTGATTGCCATTGCAGAGGACCTGGATTCATTTCCCAGCACCTGCATTTGTTAATCCTGTTCCAGGGGATACTATTCCCCTTTCTGACCTGTGGACACCAGGCACATACATGGTGCACATACATAGATGCAGGTAAAACATTTAGATGGTAAAAATTAGCAAATAAACTTTTAAAAAGGCATTTCTTCCGAGAGCTTTTCCTGTGAGATGGTCAGGAACAGGAAGCCTGGGCACTTTCACTTAAGACACTGGGTCCCACTTAGAAGGGGAAGTTGTTGTGGTTGCTGTCTTCACAGCCAAGCCCTGCAAATCTGAGTTAGGCACAGATAACTTAAGCTTTCTTATTGAGTTTCACTTCCCTCTTGGTTCCCTTCTGTAATGAAGGGCTTACTTGGAATTCCACTTACAGTAGAAACTATGAACCTGGCTGGCCCACCTGGCTCTGCTTCTCATGAACTCTCACCCAAATATATGTAGTGTCACCCAGCTGAAATTTCTGAGTTTCCCTATAATTCTTGATCTATCCCTTCCTTTAGTGTCTCAAGTAAAATTGCAGTCCCTGGTTGCCCTCTGTTTGCATGGAGCACCCTGAGGGAATGTTCACAGTCTTGAGGTAGAAGATGAGTCAATAGGAGCAAGTGCACCATGGCAGGACCCAATGTACCAAGCCAGGATGTTTCACTGGATGCCTTTGCAAGCATTTCCTTAGGTGCTTTAGCAATTCTTAGCTTGCTCTCCAGCCTGCCCCCTTTACCCAGGATTACCTGTGTTAGTTGCTTTGACAAAATACCAATACAAGGAACTGAAGAGGGTTCACAGTTTGGGTTCACAGTTTGAGGGTATGTCCAAGGTGGCAGCTGTCATATGGCCTCCTCAGTCAGGAAGCAGAGAGGCAAATGCTGATGCTCAGCTCTGTTTCTTTTATACGTTCTTCAGGACCCTTGCTGTGAGATGGCGTTGTGTGCATTCAGGGCGACGCTTCCCTTTTCTTGAGTTAAACCTCATAGGTACTTTACCATAGTGATTCTAAATTTAATCAAGCTGACAATGGACATTAACCATCACAGTGTCCTCCTGCCATAGTCCCTTAACTTTAGCTGAGGCTGTCTTCATGGTGAGTCACATGCAGTCCACTTAGCTGACCCACTGCCTGAGTGCGCTAGTGGAGGGAGGTGTCCTTTCCTTCTAGGTCCTCTGTGTTTGGAATAATGCCCCATGGAGGTCTAGGAGGACGTACATGTGGACTTATGTAAAGGTGACAATTGTTATTTCAGGGTTTGAGCCTACATCAGCCCCAGCTCCCTCGGTCCCTGCCTGGCAGGGCCGTTCCATTGGCACAACCAAGCTTCGCCTGGTGGAATTTTCAGCTTTCCTTGAACAGCAAAGAGACCCAGACTCGGTAAGTATGCTCAGAGGGGTGTGGCTAGTGGGAAGAGCTTCCATGCCTGCACATTCCTTCATCCTGTGGTCTGTCCCTTCCGGACCTCCTTTCCCTGTGTGAAAACAGACACGGAACAGCCAGGCAGCCCTTCTTCACCTAGGGAGAAGGACGCTCTTGGCAGATAGCTCAAGCTTCAAAGGTGGGTATTTATTGCTGCTTGAACCACAAGCTTCAGGGAGTACTGGCTAATGTCTCATAAAATTTAACAACAGGTAGGATTTATTAGACATTCTTGTGTGGCTAATATGATATAAAGTATTTGGATACGATTAGATAAATAACAATGGATTAGTAACTTCTTCGGTTTTATAGTTATTATCTCTGGATTAAAGGTTCATTCTAAAACACTAAAGCCTAAACTGTCAGCCATCATATTATCCAGCATTTCTAAGCCTGTGGAGTTCACCCTTCCCCAAAAAATACTATCTTCAGAAGTAACGGTGGTGCTCTGATAGCTACTGTAGACTGCAATGCTTTATCATATAGGAAATACCAGAAATACAGGCATCTGGACTCTGTTTGTCATTTTCTTCTTTTCTTTCCCCACCCACTCCATCTTGTACACATCATCCCGTGCATATGTGAGCCTCCCTTCTTCCCCACCCCATAAGCCGGTACCCTTTGTTCACGCCCACTCTTTGGCTGTGAGTGTGAGGGTTGCATCTGTGTGTGGGTGAGCCCCAGCCAGCAATTAAAGCAATTATGAGTTAGTGTTTGGGATCCTCACTAACTCCTTTCTGCTTCTGGCACTGACCTTTTGGGGACCATGCTGGACATGTGGTTCCAGGGTTCACTGTGGATCTTGCTCTCATCTGTTATCAAGAGTAAGAGTCATAGACCATGCATGTTGGCACACATAGAGGCAGACAGACATCAGTGAGTTTGAGGCCAGGCTGGTCTATATAGTGAGTTCTAGGACACTCTGGCTCCATAGTTAAGACCTTGTCTGAGATACACACACACACACACACACACACACACACACACACACACACACACACACACACACACACACACACACAAGGCAGGTAGGCCGACAGACCATAGACAGAGGTGAGCACACACCATGTGTCACACACCAAGTATTAGAGGTTACCCTCTGAGCTTCTGCTTGGCTGGGTGCAGAGGTGCCCAAGGCAGAGGCACTGCTCCAGATGTTCCAAGAATTCATGTAGGGCCCTTTGATATATCTGCTACTCTGAGGGCTGTTAGAGAATAGGGCTGCTCCAGAGTTAAGGGACAATGAAGTAAATGGGTACCAGAAATTGAAGATGCTCTTGAGACCAGAGCAAGGACGCAGCTTGGTGGTCTACTCTTCTCCAGTGTCCGGAGTCTATCTGGGAAGAAGGGCCTGCTGGGCTAATCCACACTGATGGGGGCATTGTAATCATAGCAGAAGATCAGTCTTGTTTCTGTCTGGAGGCCAGCCTGGCCATCTCCTTTCTGCATCTTGTGTTTGGTCCCAAGTGCTTTGCTATTGATGCTGTCCCCATAGTGCCCCTTTAGATGGTTCTGTTTTCCTCGCTTTTCAGAGGAGGAAACTCAAGCCAGGTGACTTAAGTTATACAGTTGGCAAACAGAAGGAGCAGACTACATCCTCTCTTTAAGCCCATCTCTGGCTTCCTTATTGATGAAGAACCCCTGAACTACCTGTGTGGTCCTGACCAGGTCTCTCCCACTTGTTGATGTTTGAAATCTGCCTAATGAACACACATCAGATTTCTTTGACCATGGTCCCTCAGTGTGGACTGGACATCTCCAAAGCCACAGATGCTTAATACTCCTATAAACTACACACACAAACAACACACACACTCCCCTGTACTTTAAATCAAGGAGTGTTTTCTCTCTCTCATCTCCCCTTCCCTTCCTCCCTCTGTGGTTTTTCAAGACAGGGTTTCTTTGTGTCATGGATTTATTTTAAATAATTTCATACCACACTGTTCAGGGAATGTAGATAGTATCATCCCATAGACTGAGGTCCTAAACTAAATAAAAAGGAAGGATACTAAGGGCCAATTAAATATAGTATGACAGAGGCCTCTTAGTGCCAGTGTAGACTAAGACTGTCTCTTATCACAGTGGAAAGTTGCTTGCTCTTCATGAACTGCTCCTGCAGAGAATCCACCTACCTGCAACTCCAGCTTTCAGAGATCTGATGCCCTTTCCTGGCCCCCCCTTCAAAGACACATGTATACAGAAATGTAATGAAAACTAAAATCTTTCAAAAAAATAAGGTTACCTGACCTTTAGTTTAACAGTATCTGTTTCAGCTGGGCAGTGGTGGCATACACCTTTAATCCCAGCACTCAGGAGGCAGAGGCAGGTGAATCTCTGAGTTCAAGGCCAGCATGATCTACAGAGTGAGTTCCAGGACAGCCAGGACTGTTACATAGAGAAACCCTGTCTTGAAAAATGAAAAGAAAAAACAAAATAAAATGTCTAGTTTTGAGGTTAGAGATGTAGTTCAGTGGGAGAGGGCTTATTTAGTATGGATGTGCAAGACCCTGGGTCCCACCAACAGCATCTCCATAAGAAGAAAGTACTTATAGTTTCAGACAATGAAGATAATTTCTAATGTATCTGATGTTTCTGCCTTGGGGTGTGATGTTTATATTAGATTCACCAACTAAAATCATATCAATTATGTAATAATTTTGTATTACCTAGTCTGTTCCAAAGACTTTCTTAGAACACCCATTTTGCAGTTAAATGTATACAGATGAATGTATGGGAGTTGGCTCAGTTGGTAGAGTGTTTGCCTAGCATGCACAGAGCTCTGGGTTTGATTGCTAACACCACATAACCTCAATGTGGTGGTCTGTGCCTAATCCCAACATTTGGGACACAGGAGGATCAGGAGTTGACATTTGTCTTTGGATCAATAATGAATTGCAAGCCAGCCTGGGCTACATGTGTAGCAGACTGAAAGTTGTGCATCTTCAATTTTAGTGGAAGCATGAGGGCCAAAGTGTGGTCTCTGTGCTGGAAGAAAAGGGTGGTAATTGACTTCTTGAAGTGAAAGGGAATTAGCCCGGTTATTTAAAGCATCTAGCAGTGTCTGAAGTGGCAGCCTTTGCAATGACCTCACCTACCACTCACTAGGCAAATGCCCTGTGCTGTCCCCTGACAGGCCCAAGTGCTGCTTCAGAATCAAGATTAGGCTGAAAAATTCGAAACATGTGGATGATTTCTTTGGCTCTTGAGACTTCCTGTGATTTCCGAGACATTAATTTCATTGTATTTTTGTTCTATGATAGAGAAGTTATGGTCATTTAAAATACTTAGCTGGTATGTTTAAAGACATTTGGAAATGCTTAGTTAAAATTTAACATGAAAACATTAATCACATTAGTTTGATAAGGAAATCAGCAAAGTGACTAGTAATTCTAGGCCCTTAACAAAATTAAACATCCAAATCTTTGCTACATATCTCCTTGCAGGTATATTTCTTGTGTTTCTTTGCAGCAGTGTAGGCTCATGTAAACCATAAGGTGGTGAGATATCCTCAGTAGGGTCTGGGGAGATGGCTCAGAGAGTGAGACCACTTACTGCTGTTGCAGAAGATGAGTTCAGTTCATAGCATTCGTATCAGGCAGCTCAGCAGGGGTCAGCAGGCATCTGCGCTCATGTGTCCATCCCTGCACACAGACACACATGCATACATGAATTGAAATTAAATAAACCTTATCTATCTATTTATTGGTTCTTTATTTTTGTTTATTCAAGATGGGATTTCTCTGTGTATTTCTTTCTGTTCTGGAACTCACTCTGTAGACCAGGCTGGCCTCAAACTCACAAACATCCACCTGCCTCTGCCTCCCAAGTGCTAGGATTAAAGGTCTGCACCACCACTACCAGGTGAAATGAAATCTTAAAGAATAATCTTAGTAGGAGAACTTAGAGGTAGCGTGAGCAAAAAAAGGTGAAGCAGCCAGACACGGTGCTGGGGAGTTAATTTACTCTATAGCTTGGTGCTAAAGTAGGTCAGTCTACCTCTTCCCGAATAAGAGGCTTGACTAAATGCTATCTCATAGGCAGCTTTGAACCCTGGTCTTCTGTAACATAATTGCTTAGCTGTTAAACAGCAAAGCCCAAGAGCTTGGAACCTAGCCTGTCTCCCTGGTACTGGGTTGTACACTCTGTACCAGCCTTTCTTGAAACCTCACTGGCTTACCGCATGATGCTGCTGTCATCACTAAGGACTTCTCAGTTTTACCACTGTCATGTGGACAGTGTTAGTTCCAGTAGCTGTTCTGGCCGTACCTCTTAAACCTTTCCTATGTGCCAATACTATATCTTAGCTTATTTAACCCTTATGAAGTAGTGTGCCTCATGTTACACTGCCAACTGATACTCAAGATGGGACTCATATCCAGGTCAGCTGACTCCGAGTCCTGAGGTTGTGACCAAAAGGCTGTCTGGTTCATTTATGTCTGAGCAATAGCCTGTGTTCATGGCCCAAGGCTGTGAGAGACTAATGGAAAAATAATAAATGGCTGCACGCCCCCTGCTGGCGCCAGGTCCTGCGTGCAGCAGATGGCAGCATTTCCCCAAGTTGGTGGTTGTTTATGTTGGTAGAAAACCAGCAAGGCAGTCCCTCTGTTACCTTTGGCTCCACTAGAAGTGAAGAGAAAAACAGCAGAGGGTGAAGAAAAGAAGGAAGAACCTAAATAACAAAGACTGTTTTAGAAGTGGTTGGGAGTGCTTGAAAATACACTTTTGCGTGGTTTCCATGTTGTACATTAAAGTGTAAAGTGCAAGCTTCTCCATGGATGTGGACAGCTTAAAGGGCCAGTCTTGGGATTGGGGCCCAGCATCTATAGAGGGGATTATAGGCAGCTGCTTCCTCGTATACACAAAGTCTCCTAGTAGGAAGCTGTGAGTGGTGTCTTGTGTGTGCCTGATAAAGCCTGGATATTTTCTCAGCCCTCACCCCAACCCACTCCAGGGACAAAAAAGGTTCCTTAACGGTGTGTTGCCTCTCTACTCACCTACAGCACAGCCCCTCCCGTTGCTCCCCAGGTTTCATGTTTTATGTCCACTGTGTTCTGTGTACCAGCATGAACAGGAGCTGAGGATATACAGGGTTGCTTAGGTGAAAGTTGTGTTAGAGAAGGGGACACTGGGAGAGGAGATGACACAGGGTCCATCTCTGTGGTACTGGAGCATGCCTGATCAGGCAAGACCCTCCTGCGCCTGACTTTGTGTGTGACTGCAAGGTGGACATCACTAGCGCTTAGTAGCTACACTGTCAGCACTATGCTAGGCAGTTTGCCTCCAAAGTGTGAGCTCTGGGTGCAAGGCTGAGTGGATTAGCATTTGTCGGGGCTCCTTCTATAGTTCAGTGTTCTGTGAAGCCAGAGAGGTGAAGAATTTCCTCACAACTCTTCTGCTTCACTTTCCTGACATCTGTATCTCATACAAAGATAAGATCCCTTGGCTTCTTAGTATGTGTGCCCCAGTTTCCAGGTTTTGGTGTGAGCACAGCAGGGTTCTCTGAATAGCTGACTATGTTAATTGCATTTTGATGCTGTCTTTAGGCAAATCAAACATTGCCAAATGATTTTATTTTTTTTTAAATCTGGTCTTAAAAGTACTAAAATGGGAATTAGGGCCAGATGGTGGGTAGTGAGGACAAAGCCTTGGGGAGTAGCCAGCTGCAAAAGGTAGAGGGTACCTGGGATGGCTGAGTATGCTGACGGAATGTAGAAAAGCCATGGACCAGGGGAAGAAGCTCTTAATGCATTTTCTTGTCATCCTTAAACTAAACAAGATACTGACATTGGCACTGGGACCTGGCCTCAGAGAGTTTATGTAGCATTGGAAGCAGTTCATAGATAGATGGAAGGGTTGGCCATTTGAACTTTGAATCAAAAGCCAATGGCCTGAGGCATTTTAGGGAAAGTCCAAACAATAAATTACTAATATCTTGGGAGGTCTCTGGCAGAACAGATGCCCTCCCCCACACTTCCTTACAGTGAGAGAATGACATTGACCTCAAAATGAGGAAGAGGATCAGGATGGACAGTTAGTTCACAGATGGGTGTGTGGAGGATGCTGGCAAAGTCCAGACATTTATGTTCTGCTAGATGGGAATTGCTGAAGGGTATCCCAGGCTAGGGATCTGACAATGCCTAGCTTCTGCTCCTTATCTCTTAAGTGGCTGGGAGTGTCTAGAGCGTGGGACCCTGGGCTATGGTGTGAGTCAGCAGCCCTCCTTGCCTGAGGGAACCCAACTTATCTGCTGCAGGAGACTGTGGGCCTCTGACCCAGCTCTCATTGATGTCCCACTGATGTCCTCTCAGATAACCCAGTTCCTTCCAGTAAAGTGGTTGGGCCAACATAGGCACAAAGATGATTTAATTTTCTTATCTTTATAGCTTCTGCAAAGGCTTAAATTCCCAGATCCAGTAAAATTCCTTTGTCAGACCTTAGTTCTGATGTTGGTTGGTTCTGGGAAATGTCATCAGAACAAGTCAAAAGAAATTAGTATCTAGGAGCCTTAGTGTGACAGGAGGGCAGAGGGTTGAGGATGGGGTGTGGGCTGGAGCTGTAGAATTTAGAGTTGATTTCTAAGCATCCTTGCCTCTGTCCAGGGTGACTGCAGCAGGGTAGTGTGTCAGCTGTGAAGTGTCCAAACTGAGTAGGGGCTGCTAAGCCAGTTACTGTGTCTCATGAGGCGTGTGGCTGACTGGGCAGATTGTGTAGCAGGTCTCTTTCATTTGACCTTCACACTGACCCTTAGAGGTGACCCAACCAGGTGTGTCATCCTTGTGTTCAGATGACACAGCCCAGAAAGGCTAATATGCAATGTGCTCCAGATCACACAGCTGTACAATAGCAGATTCCTACCTGTGCATCCTTAACATCCTTAGAATGCATGCTCCCAAAGTACATTTTGACCTTCCAGGTCTTGGAGGACTGCTGCAACTTGATTTGGTGGTTGAATGGGTGCAGGTGGGTGGGTAACTTCTAGGTTTTCCTGTGGTCCTCCAGGAGAACCCAAGAAATGAAGTAGCATCCAAGGCTCTGCATGATGCCCGGGCGCATCCCTCAGCTCCTGCTACTCTGAATGATGCTGAATTGTCCCACACGCAGCACACAGCTTTGCAGGGCTGCAGCCTGTCTGCTGGGTGGTTTATATCCTCTGAGCTGTTCTGGGAACTCCCCCTCTTTCTTCATTAGCCTTTGGGGAAGAGGCAATTGAAAGCATCTGGAAATGCAGGTTTTATAGACATTTCACAGAGGCCTGGCCAGGCTCCATCTGCTTTTTTTGGCGGGTCAGCATCCCTCCAGCTTTCCTTCCCAGGGGCCGCCCTGCACTCAGCCATTGTATCTTTTCAGTTGCACTGCGTGCAGGAAGTAGGAAGGAGGCATCCTGGTATAACATCCTTAAAGTAAAGGGACACAGCACTCTGAGTGCTTGGCTCAGGGGGAAACTCCTGATTCAGGTTCACCTTCTACCCTGGCAGCTGCACAGAGGTCGTATAATCTCCCAGCCTCTCCTGCTGAATCTACAAGTTCCTGCCATTAAAGGTTTCCAGGTCACCCTGAGGGTGCCTGGATAGACAGTCCAAGCTAGAGCGTGACAGGAAGCAAATGCAGGTGATTTATCCTCATTTTGATTCAGCTTAGTTAGACATTAGTATCCTTTGACATGAGTTATTTGTCTCCATTTCTTTAAATTCCTAAGTGGATTATAATTTTTCTCTTGGTATTATTTGACAGCAGTCATTTTTCAAGGTTTTACTAAGTTCTTTAAATACTTGGAATTTTTGGGAGAAGTTAGGAGAAGATCGCCATCTTCAGGTTGCATGGCAAAATGTAGATCTCAGGCCACAGAGGTTTATTTGTAGAGCTCCCCCCCTCCCTAAAAATGAAACAGCAACATCAGAAATCTCTTAATAAGATAAAATACCAGTCCTATTGTGAAAAGGAAAGTTTGGGTTGGGAAGGAAAACAGTGAAGTCCCAATAACCATTGGGAGAGTTTCTGTTTCCTTGTCATGGGTTAGGTACAGCTACTCAATCTCATTTTAGAGGACAAACATTTTGTTTACTCCAGTGTGAGTCTGCCAGCCTGAGGGAAATTCAGAGACCAGGTCACCAATCTCTCCTCACTCCAGTAGTGATGATGTCTTCCTGACCACGGGCTCACTCACCCTGATGAGTCTGGAACTTCTCACCCTCCGTTTCTGTTTTTAAGTCAGTCTTTCTGTGTGTTGCTGTCTGAGGTAACACTACTTCAGATTGTCTCAGCCCAAGCAGAGAAATGTCACAGTTACGGAGTAAGTGGCATTTGTGACAGATCCTTTGTGCTCAGTTGATGCATTCTCTCACTTAATCCTCTGAAGCCACGTCAGGCAGGAAGTGCCTTACAATGGAGGCAACTGGGGTTGAAAGCCACAGCCCAGAGGGTTCTAGGAAGAGGATGGAATCAGAAGCAAATCCAGACCCAGATCTCAGCTGACTCCAGGGCCCAGGTGTCTTCATTCCTCTGTGACTTCCTTTAGCAGCAAAGAGCCAATGGAGCTAGGCAAAAACCTCGCTTCAGCAAAGAGAAAGGTTCTTTGTTACGTATTTCGCCACCTCCTGTTCTGTGAAAATCAAGGATTTTTATTCATCCTTTTAGGCCCTTAGTGACTACAGTGAAGACAGTAAAATCACAGCAGTAGGAAGAGGAACTAAGTGATTCTGCAATTCCCAGGTTGATTTGCCTTTCCTGGGGATCCCTGGTACACACAGTCACCCTGACTCCTGTAACCACTTCTTTGTACTTCTTCGATGTAATGTATTATCACGGTGTGTATGTGTACACACCAGGCATGCATCCTGAGAGTAGGTTGTCTTTTTCCACTGGTGATGGAAGGGCCCTTGTTCATGATTTTTTGAAAATACTCATTGACTTCTTCCTATGGGAGAATAGCATTTAGCTCTCTATATTTAGCATATTTTAAGTATAAAATACCTGCTTCCATTCTGCTTTTTACCCCTCAGTATAGTTTATCAGAATTTCTGGTTTAATTCTCATTTGACTTACATTACAAATCAGTTTTACTTTTCATATAGCAGTGTGAACTATTAGCTCTATCCTCTTTCTAGGAGACTGTCCCCAAGAATATGTGGTTACCTCTAGAACTTTCTCTGGATGGTTTGATAGAGAAATCTCCCAGGTCCATTTTCCTTGCTACCACCTCTTCAGGAGCCCACAACCCAAGTCCTACTTGACTTAGTTACTAGCCAGGTCCTTCTGATTGTGAGAAATACAATATAGCTAATATAAAACTTCAGGGAAGGTCAGTTTCTCAAGCCTCATGCATTGAAACTGGACTCTGCTCCCATATAAATGGGTAACTGGTGCTTATGGTGTAGGTTTGTAAGGTCATTTACATTTTCTGAGTGGATTCAGCACACATACTCCTTGTTGGAAGATACATGGTTAAGTGTTCTTGTATGTTTTGTTTATGTGTTTAAATGGTACATGTGGACGTAAGAAAAGTCCTCAGAGGCCAGATCCCAGGAAGAGAGTTACGAATGACTGCAAACTGTCATGTAGGTGCTGGGAACCTGTCCTTTCCAAGAAGAGCAAAGATTGAGCCATCTCTGAGTCCCATAGTCATTTTATGGGGGGAAAAATAAAACAGATTTAACTGTGATGTGCGGGAGAGGAGGAGGAGACAGCCTTCAATGTCCTCATGTTCTCAGTGCCAGTCTGTGCATGGGTGCTTGCTTAGGAGGGTACTGTGGCTCTGATCACAGAATCATAAACTAGTAAGCTGGCAGCACACAGTCTCTGCTCAGAGGTTTCAAGGCAAAGCAGCTTGTAGTGTTTGCTTATGGGCTTAGTGTTCCTAGCTCAGTGCCTGGTAGACAGTAGGTGGTAGGCGTGTAGTCGTTCCTCTAAAATCCATGGAGAAAATACAGAGTAGTTGCCTTTTCTGTTGTTGCCCTTGATATTTGGATAACTGTTTATAGCTATTAAGTGCCTAGGAAACTTATTTCTTTAAAAAGTGTTTTTCTTTTTTTTTTTTTTTTTCTTTTTATGTTTATGGTTTATGTGTGGCATGTGTCCTGCATGCATGTAGTGGTCAGAGGACAATTTTGTGAAGTTCTCTCTACCTTTCCACCTTCTTCCTCCTCCTCCTCTCCCTCCTCCAGGTAATTTAACTCAGGCTCACATACAGAATGTCTTTACCCACTGAGACATCTCCCTGGTCCTGTTTTTTTGATGTTTACATATTACTGTTTTCAACTGAACAGGTTGGATTTTGAAGAATTAGAGTCCTGGGCCTATCACGGACCATTTCTTGGCAGCTACTTCCTTTTGAAAGTGCTCCTGCTCTATTTTTTGTTGTATGTACCACCTTTTGGGCGAGAGCATCATGCGTTGAGTTTCTTGGGAAAGGAGGCAGCTAGTAGGGCAGTATTCACTCATACCCCATTCCATGAGGAAGAAGTTACAGCTTCACCTGGTGGCCTTTGGAGTTTTGATTTTATTTATACTTAGGCACTAGCATATCAGGTTTGTTCCTTTTGCCCTTTGGGTTTGCAGCCAGAAGGCCTTCTGACCTGCCCAGGTTGAGTTGAATGGAAAGTGAGGTCTATTTGTTTCATGCTGTTGTCTCTAGGACACCTTCTTCAGTCCTTTGTATTCTTAGAAACAAAGTCACTCCCTGGCAGCAGTAAAGCCTGCATACACCACTGGTCAGGGTTTGGTTTCACGTTCACGGCCTTGGAGAGACAGTGCCAGCTTCTCTGTCCCTTTCAGCTTTTAGGGTACAGAGGTCACATCCTCCAAATAGAAACCTTTGAAGACTCGGTCTACTGCACTTTGTGACTTGATCTAGAATTCTTATTTAATTTCACAGACTGGGGAAATGCTGTTCAGCTTTTTTTCTCCTCGATTCTGCTTTCAGTAACAGTTGACTGCACATCTGGGAGGGCATACATATGTGGTTCCTTGGGGAAATAGTGGTGATATCTTTGAGACCCAAAGCCTGGCTCTCACATGCAAAGCTGTATTCTTGACTCCAGGCCTATTCCAGAATGTGTGACTTCAGACAACAATGTACAACTCTGAGCTCCTGTTTTCTTCTCTGTAAGCAGAATGTAAAGTCCACTACAAGGATGACCTGAGGTCATACATATGAAAAGCATGGCTCATGACAGGACACAAGACCTGGTCTTCCCTTCTTCCACACAGGCAAGGGGTTCATTTCCCCCTGAGCAGCTGGCTCTGAGAGTCGGGCTCCAGCATTTAAAGCTACTATACACCTTCTTCTGTTGGCTCCTAGCTCTCAAGTGATGGATATTTGCTTTCCTACTTCAGGATGGCATGAATATCCATAACCAGACTATTAGTGCTCTTAGCGGCTAGGTTATTGACTGCTTCATGGCTGGCAGGCCTTATGCCGAGCCCCATCTGCCTGTGATAGTTAACTCTTGTCCTGGGACTCTTCTGCTGTACAGGAAACACACTGCTGGTGTGCACAAGAAGCTCCAAGGGTTCCTTCCTTGTGCTCAGTCATTACCATGGTTTTCAACTTGAATGGACCTGTCTTAGGAAGAAGACAAAATGTTTCCTGATCCCAGGTTAGACATCAGTGACAAAACAAGTAAGGGTCCATTCAAGTTCACCTTGGGAACCAGTGAATCCACTGAGCTCCTTTATAGATTATGAGTGAGGCTTTGCTTACAGTTGTGTGGTTGACTCACTCTCTCAAAAAGCCACACCATCCCCCCCCCAAAAAAAAACTTAGCTCAGTATAAATGGCAACTGCCCCATTGCTGCATAAATGAGGTTCCCTTTCATTTAACCTGCCACATTCTGTTTACTGTTCGTGGAGACCTCAAGGCCATGTACAGCTCAGGCAAGGTTATGCACAGCTGGGAAAGAGTAGGAAAGAGGGATGAGATATCTCAAGTAGGGGTCTGATGACCCTCCCCACTCCCTCCTCCCATAAGGAAACCACAAGCTGGATCCTGAAAGTGTCCAGGGGTGCAGCCACAGCTGCTCGCATGAAGATGGTAATGGCTCTTAGGCTCAAAGGAAAGATTTCCATAGCATGGCCCCTATGAGTATGATGAAGTTTGCCCTTCTGTTTGCCTTCTTGACCTCTTGGCAAGGAGGAGCTGTAACACTTGTGTGGGAACATTTCAGTGTTGAGAACAAGAAGACTTCAGAGCCTATTAACTTTGTTCCCACTCTGCCCTAGCCTGTGGGCCATCAGTGAGTCAGAAGAGCAGGGAACGCAGGCAGGTCACCTGCATTCAATTTACTGTGTCCTCAGGGCCCTGCTGCACTCCATTCTCTTCCATGACTCATTGCCTACAGGAGGCAGCAAAACTGGCAGAAACAGGACTGCTCAGACTTCAAGCTAGACACTAGTAGTTCCTTAGCCTTCACTGTACCTCACCTCCTTCTGTGGCTTTCATTTTCTTGTCATTGAGAAGATGGACTTGGGATTGGAGAGATGGCTCAGTGAATAAGAGTCCCCGCTGCTTCTGTAGAGGCTGAGTTTGGTTCCCAGCATCCATATGGTAGCTGACAACCATTTATAGTAACTTCAGCTCCATGGGATCTGTACCCTCTTCTGGCTTTTGTGAACATCAGGCACACATGTGGTGCATATACATATACACAAGGAAACATCCATACACATGAAAATAAAAACGAGAAAATAGTGTGACAGACTCCACACAGATGTACCCCTCCCCATGACCTTATCTTCCTAATACAGTGGCATTGCCTTGGACTTTGCAGGCCTTTGAACATAGGCACACTCTCTTTTTCCACAGAGGCCTGCAGGTTCTCAGTCTGAGCACAAAACTGCCAGGCATCTGGTCCCTATGCTGAGTATATATAAGAGTTCTACAGGGTCCTGTTTTCATCTTACCTGGAATCCACTAGTCTTGGAAGCCTTGGTAAGGTTAGCACTTGGAAGTTGCCTAAGAGAGGGTTTGGCCATATGAAAGAGGATATCCACCTAGTCGTATTCTGCATGTATAGGATACTGGCATCAGATGAGACGTACATCCTTCTGCTTCTCAGTGTCATGGCCAGAGTTCTTCAGTTGGATAGCAGTCAGGCTAGCAGCCAGCATTCCCTCTGGATGTGTTTTCTAGAGTTTATAGCCAGTCAGCCCAGCTGATGAAACTGGATTCATGGCCTCAAACCACTTCTTTGTAGTGGTACAGCTATTCACTGTGAATCTCAGGAATGCCATTTAAAATGACAGCAGCTAGCATTTGAGTGCTTGCTTTTCATTGGCTCTGGGATCTACAACAGACTGAAGTATAGCATCATTTAACCCTTCTGACAACCCTGGGAGATTCATTACATCACTGCTACCACTTGGGACACAAGGAAGGCAAGGTCACTACCACAGATAGCATACCTTGGGTAGAGGGTTTTGTCCTTGAACTGGCCGAATCTGAACTCCACGTTCTTTACTAGTGGGCAAAGCTGTAGGAGCATTTGCCAAGCCTTCAACAATTTGAATATTAACTATAATAGTCTAACTCAAGGTCATAGTTGGTAAGCTATTGGTGTAAACTTTTTTAGTGTGCGTGTGGGGTAGGGGTAGTCTGCTGTATGAAGAACTGGAAGTAGAGTGTCCCTTGTGATTCCTTGAGTTCTCCTGAAGCCCCTGTTCTCCTGGACATTCCTGGGCCATGTGTCTAAGTGGGAAATACAGGCCTAAAGTGGCACAACTTTATAGATAGTGGCTTCATATTTGACTACACGTTGGACCTCATCAAGGAACTTTAAAAATGGCCTATGCCTGGCCTCAGTTTTCAGAGATTCCAGTTTAGTAAGAATGGGGTACAGGCATTAGTGATGTTTAAATGATTGTTGAGGGTCAGGACACACTCCTTTGTATTCCATGTACAAAGTCTTAAGCCAGGTGTGGTGGCACTATGTTTTATCCCAGTACTTAAAAGGCAGAGGCAGGTGGATCTTTGTGTGTTCAGTTTGCACACTAGCCTGGGCTATATACTAAGCCCCTGTCTCCGAAACAACAAACAAACCAAATAAGGTCTTATAACAAAGCAAGAGAAGAGTGTCCTTAGTCAGTAAATGACTTAGTAGAATTTGAGGTCTTAGTTTCTTTGTTCCCAATTGACATATGCATTTTTCTTACTGTCCCTGTTTGGCTTTGGAGATTCTTTACTCGTGGCCCTAACTTTATACTCAGCTGTGTTGACCAGCCCTTTATGGGTAAGTTTTTGTTTGTTTGTTTGTTTGTTTGGTTTGGTTTTTCGAGACAGGTTTCTCTGTGTAGCTTTGGAGCCTGTCCTGGACCTCACTCTGTAGACCACCCTAGCCTCAAACTCACAGAGGCCAGTCTCTGCCTCCCAAATGGTATACACAGAAGTTTTATATGGGTTCCTATGGTCTCATTTCTTCCAAAAGGAAGGGAACACCTGTTTGAAAAGCTAGGGCTAAGAGGGCATTGTGGGTGATTTTATTAGCAGCTGTAATCATACAAGGTTTATGCTGTGGGTAAGGAGCTGCAAAGGGTGTTGATGTCAGTGTCAGGTGAGCCACGTGATGCTGGATAATAGAATTGTTTCTTGGTTTGGTAGTCCAGACATTACTGTGGCATCTTATTTACTTAAATAGCTTTCCTTAAGCATTTTGGAAACTATGAGGCCTTGTCCATCAGTGACAATGCTTATTTTCCTCTAGGCTCTAATGTATCTCTTCAGAGGTGGGATTTCACGATTCCTACTCATTCTCCAGTTCACATAGGTGAGTCCCTGTTCTATGAAAGCATTTGTAATGGGAATGTCTCCGTTGTCTTTTTTTTTTTTTTGTTTTGTTTTTTTGCAGTACAACAAACACCTCTTCGTGCACATTGGCCATGCCAACCATTCATACAGTGACCCATTGCTTGAGTCTGTGGACATTCGTCAGATATATGACAAATTTCCTGAAAAGAAAGGTGGCTTGAAGGAACTGTTTGGAAAAGGCCCTCAGAACGCCTTCTTCCTCGTAAAATTCTGGGTGAGTAGACAGTGGCTGTGGTTCTGCTGGTTCCTGTGAGTGAGGGGCGGACAGCCACAGTGACTGGGTGGGTGGGCCCAAGTCAGTGACTCATAGGAGGCTAGAGTCACAGTACAAAACTTGAGACCCGACACAGCTCCCTTCCTGCTGCATTTCACTCCTTTAAGCCAAGGGACCTGTGATTTTCACTGGAGTGTGGAACCTGGAGTCAGGATGGAGATAGAGCTTGTGCCTCAGTGTTTCTAAGTGTCAGAGAGGCTACACAGTGGCTTTGCCTGTGTAGCTGTGTCCCTGGGCTGGAGATGTGGCTCTTCAATTAGCCACACCAACATAGGGATCGGAGTGTGATCTCCCACCCTCATGTCAAAAAGCCAGGTGTGGTAACATGTGCAGTCATCCCAGTGCTGGGGAGGCAGAGATAGAAGGGTCCCTGGACTTCACTGGTCAGCCAGGGAGGCCTGCGTCAGGAGCTCCAGGCCAGTGAGAGACTGTCTTGAAAAGCTAAGGTAGATGGCTCCTGAGGGAGCACACCTGAGAATGTCCTTCCTGCTCTTGCAGGATGTGGGCCATATGAATCGTCCCTGGTGCTCAGGCTGATGTGTGCCTTCACTTCTAGTGAAGTGTGGGCCAGCTGCTGGCTGATTGGGCTGTGCGGGCATCAGTATAATTTGTGGGTCCTGAGTGGGGAGCACAGGAGACAAGCCTCTGGCGTTGAGAGTTGCTTAGTCCTCAGTCGACTAGAAGAACCTTCAGGTGTTGTGTCCTTCAGTGTGTCATTCAAGGCCCTCGATGACCTGCTTCCAAGGTGCTTTCCTCCTGGGTTTTGTGGGCCCTTTGGGCCTCCCTGCCCTTTCTGTGTACCTATACACCCTCATGCTCATCTGGACACCTTTGTCTTTTCCTCTTCTGTCACCAAGCCAGCCACTTCTCTCTCAGCACCTTCCTTACTAAAGCAGAGCATTGATTTTTTTTTTCCCCCCTCTTACTCCTGTTTCATTTTGTGGTTAATCAGTTCCCATGCTGGGTCATAATTATTGGGACGTGTATTCAGCTCCCCTCTGGACTCTGACTGGCCCCAGGGGACCTTATTCACAGAGTGGCTCCCATTTATTGAATGCCTGCTGTGTGCTAGGAGTGGGCTAAGTGCTTTACATGGATTTCATGCTGTAAGTGGAATTTGTCTCATATCCAACTAAGAAGGCAGGCCTGGGGATGACAAAGGACAAACTGCTTCAGGCTGGGGACCTGGTGCTTGAAATCAGATCTGTCAATTTCAATACACCTCCCTGAGTCCAGGCAGCTTAACCTATGGGCCACAGAGTTTGTCATCCTAAGACTCTCCATATTTATGATACCAAGCTTGTGTCCTAGAGAAAAAAACGCCTAGCCAATTTGGGAACAAATGGGTGGATTGGGGGGAGGGGGTGTATGTTTTAAATTCCTTGGAATTTGGACATTAAATTTATTCAGGTTTTTCATTCTTACATGGTGACTAGGTCACACTGATTATGCCATCAGCATTGAAACTTGGATAGATGTGGGCAGCAGTAACATTTAGGGCAGCCTGAGAAAGCTGCATGGGCCACCTTTCTAAGCTCTGGTGGCTGTTTGTAGAGACCTACATGCTCAGGGATTTGTTAGAAGGTGAACACTTGCTGGGTTCCTCGGAATCCTGCTTGCCTGTTTGCTTTCATTCATTCTCCTGTATCACAGTCTGGTTTTGAATTTGCCATGTAGCCAAGGATGACCCTGAACTTCTGATCCTTCTACCTTTACGTCCGAGTGCTAGGATTGCAGCTATATGTTACCACACCTGCTTTTTTGGTGCCAGAGATGCAACCCAGGGCCTCATGCATGCTAGGCAAAGTATACACTCTACCAACTACATTCCACCACCTGCCCTTCCCCGGTGTCTTCTAATGCATTCTAAGATCAGAAGTTAGAATACTCAAGTGTGACTTACCCTGACTTGTAACCTGCTGCTGATGCTCACACAGGTGATGTATGTAGCAGCAGTGTGGTGAAAGCGGTGATACAGTAGGACCCAAGGCTAAGGCTCTGTCCCTCAGAGGTACCATCATTTAGAAGTCCTGTGTGCATTTGATTACACCTGGGACCTAGACCACATCTTGGCAGTGAACACTGAGCCCATCTGGACATGGAAAACTACAGACATTATTTCCAGAGATAAAATTTAAGTTCATAATGAGAAACTAGAATTTTAGGAAATTTGTTCCTATTTCAGTGAACTTACTAGGTGCTTAATACTTAAAGAGTTTTCTGATGATAATCCACAGTAATAGTAAGAACTATGCCAGGAAGACTGATGGATTTTAATGTTGGAAGAGGCAAAGTTGTTGTGAGTTTGAACTGCTCACACACCAGAGCTAACTCATGAGAAACCCTGGCTGAGGAGAAAGCCTGGTAAAGGGCTTGGGGTACAAGCATGAGGGCCCAAGTTTGATGTCCAACACCCATATAAAAAGCCACCCAGTGTCAGGGAGGCAGATACAGGTGAATTCCTGGGGCAGACTAACCAGCTAGCCTAGTCTACTTAGGGAGTTCTTGACCCCAAATGGGAGGTGAGGCCAGCTGGATAGCTCAGTGGGTGAAAGTGTTCACTACCGAGCTTGACGACCATGGTAGAAGGGAGAGAACCAACTCGCACAAGTTTTCTTCTGGCCTTCCCACATGTGCTATTCTCCCAATAGAAACAGAGAAATAAATGTAACTGAAATAATTAAGAAAACAAGGGGTAACATCAGAGGTTATCCATTGATTTCTGGACACAGTGGACACCCCCCCCCACACACACACACAAAGAAATGACGGCTTTTGTTGAAGAGAAATCGATGTAATCTACAAAATTCAGACCGTGCTGTTTATAACCCTGGCCCTAAACTCAAAGAGATCAGACTGCCTCTGCCTCCAAGTGCTGGGATTAAAAATGTCTGCCAGCACTCTGGTTATCCCCTTCTTACTACTATAAAAAAATATAGGCATGGCTTAGATGGGCCTGGTGGTGAGGCAGAGGAAAGTGGGTCTTTGAATTTGAGATCAGTTTAGTCTATAGAGAGAGTTCCATGTCAGCTAGGATTTCACAGAAAACAATCAAAAAACAAAACAAAATCCCCCTCAACCCTCTCCCCCCTCTCTCTCTCTCACACACACACACACACACACACACACACACACACACACACACACACACACACACACACACACGATATGCATGCATCTTTAAATTTTAAAAGGTGTATATTAGCATATAATTTATTTTTTGAGGGCTACTATAAGGTAAGACAAAACTGTAATACATAAAAAAGATATGAACTATAAAAAACAAAAGCTGTGTTATAAGCCTAAGAGTGGTCCTTGACTCAGGTTTGACAGTCCTATTGTCAAAGATAGGAAATGGGTTGTTTATCCAAGTTAATAAGAAAATATCAGATAATTAGAAGAAACCACTTTCACTACTTTCAAAGTGAAGAGCAGTGGGTTTTAATGATAATAAGATTTCTTATAATTAACATTTATGTAGAAGGTGTTTGGAAGAATTTATTTATTTATTTATTTATTTATTTATTTATTTATTTATTTATTTATTTATTTATTTATTTATTTTGGCCTTTGCTTTCAAAATTGTTTCTTTTATCGGGGGTGAGCTGCTTTCCTTGAGGGAAACCATGGGTTATAACTCTTCTGATAATAGCTCCTGATAAAGAGGCCTAGGTTGCAGATGTGTGGCTGGTGGTGTGCAGACTTACAATGTTACTCCAAGAGCCCAGATACTTACCTGTTCTATTCAGATTTACAGGATTAAAATTGAGCACTTCCGTGAATGTGATAGAAAACGTGACTCATTCAGCACCACAGTTGGGAGTCCTTAACCTTTACGAGGAAATTCACTGGGACTGTTAGGGACAGAGGAGAGAAGGCAGCTTCAATCAGCTGCCGTTTGGAGTCTCACTGGCTTCTGTAATGACTTGGTGAGGATGGGTTGCGCTCTTAGCATCTCCATCCTTGGGAATCAGCAGGTGCGTGCCATTCTCGATGCTTCAGAAGGTTTAATGCTCCCTTTGAAACAGTCTTTATATTAGCAGTTCATTTAGTGGATTCTCTCTTAGTGTGAATTCAGTAAATTACAACAGAGACCCCTGTGCCCAGCCATGCTCCCTTATTCCTTTTTCTCAAATCAGGAGGACTCTTAATTTGCTCATTTGATTGCTGTTGAAATTCCATTTTCAATGTTTCTGACCTGGTTCAGTAAGGCAAGACAACCTGAGTTGTTTCCTATGGCAAAAATACCCGTGCTGCCATTTCACAGATCCACAGCCAAAGCAAATGACAGAACCTAGCACACCAGTACGGACACCTCAGATGATGGAAACTTAAGCTCTCATCACCCAGGTAGACTGGACTGGACAGAATTAAGCCAAGTAACATTTACAAGGGAAGTGAACTTAAGGGTTTAACCAAATAAGGAATGCAGATGAAGTTAGTATCTTTGAGGGAATTTCAGATTTCTACTTGCAGTTCTAATAGTGCTCCATGAGTATCAAGTACATTCACTCACTGTCAAATACTGTAAAGAAAGCTGTGTGTTTTCACCTTACAGCCCCAAACTGTCCATAATAGGGTTTAATGAGATGAAACCTTATTCTTAAACTGATTTGGATTTGGAGTAATGAGGAAGTAATATAACATTGTAGCTAGGGGTTGGACAGATGGCTCAACAGGGTTCAAATCTCAGCACCTACACCAGGTGGCTCACAACCATCCGTATCTCTAGTTCTGGCCTATGAGGGCACCTGCACACACACATGTATACACATACATGCACAAAGAAAAACAAATCTGCATACATGTGCATATACTATAAACATAAATAAAATCTTTTTCTTTTATGTTTTCGAGAGGGAAGCCTTACCTGGCTGGCCTAGAATTCTATATAGACTAGGCTACCCCTGAACTCACAGAAATCCCCCTGACCTCTGCCTCCCAAGTGCTGGGATTAAAGGCCAACCCAAAATACAATAAATCTTTCAGAAACTCGTAGTTGTGCAGATATGTATCTTGTTGCCAGGAATAAAAATTTTCAATGTACTTTTAATATTTTGTTTTATTTCCAAATCATTATGTGAGTATATTTTAGAAACTAGGATTATATGTTATCTATATTCTTAATAATGCTTTTCTCTGCAATGTTTTTGGAATTACATGCACTATAAATAACAGTAAGTCCATGCTCACTTAATTTACCTATTCACCTTATTTTTGGTTTTGGTGTTTGAGACAGACTCTTCATGTACCTTAGCTGTCCTAGAACTCACTGTGTAGATCAGGCTGGCCTTGAACTCAAAAAAGACCTATCTTCTTCTGTTTTTCAAGTGTGGGGATTAAAGGTGTGCACCCATGTCTGAATAACCACTTTTTTTAAGGAATTAAGAGCAAGGTTAATTTATTAACCATACAGATGTGAGAGAATTTTATGAACTAGGGAAAGGATGAGCAAGTTATCTTGAATGGGGGAATCCTCTAGAGTCTACCCAGAATCTCTTCATTTGGGAGTTAACCACACTGGGAGAATAATCCCTCTGCCAGTTGGCTGGCCAGTCCTCAATAGCTTTCTCTCTTGGATCATTGGTCTTAGTGTTTGCTAGCAAAACCAAGGACAGGGTGCAGCCATTCCTATGTGTGGCTATTTAAACAGTATTGCTGTACTAGGAGAGCTGACACTGAACAGGGGACCGGGGTTGGGGGCTGGGAACCCACACACAGGGGCACTGCCTTTTCCACACTTGTTTTGGTTTTTGTTGTTGTTTGTAGTTTCAAGGCATTGTGTTAGCTAAGTGGACACTACCAATGAGCTACATACAGCCCCAGCCTGGGGACTAGCTGCTTAAAACTGAGCTTTTACCCTTAGCCACAGAGGAACACTCTAATTTGTTGTGTGCTGACAGATAAAATCTGTGTCTCCCTCTTCCTCCCTCTCTCCTTCTTCCCCCTCCCTTTCCCTCTCTTTCCCCCTCCCTCCTCTCCCTCTTTCCTTTCCTCCCTCCCTCTCCTTCTCTCCCTTTCTCCTTCTCTCCCTCTCTCATATTTCAAAGTAGGGTGTAGAGAGGGCTTGGAGGTTAAGAGTTAAAAGCATGTACTGCCTTTTCCAGAGGACCCGAGTTCAGATCCCAGTACCTACACTGGATGGCTCACAGCCACTTATAGCTCCAGCTCCTGTGGATCAAACACCCTTGGCTCCCCAGGATACCTGCACTCATGTACACAGACACATAATCAAACAATAATCAAAGTTAAAACCTTTTAAAAGTAATGCAGGTTAGTTACAAGTGGTGCAAACAGATAAAGGGATACTGTTTAAAATGTGAGACAGCCTCTTGGCCCAGTTACCTGTCTGCCAAGTCTGGGAGCATTGTACATGGAAACTGTTTTTACTTCAGAAAGGATATACTCTGTGTATCATCACCGCACAGCTCCACCCCTGCCCATTGTGCATGGATAGTGTTTTTACTACAGAAAAGGTCTACTCCCAAGTATCATTGCCTGGGAGCTCTACCCCTGCCCCCACCGCACCCCACCCCAGGGGTTTATAATGTTTTCTTACATTTGCTGGAATTTGAGGATAAGTCTTAATTTTTGTTCTTTTTAGTAAAGATGACTGGTTAGCTTTAGTAGAATTACTGGGTTAGTAACTAACCAGTGCAGGTTTCCCACTTAAATTCCAGTGCTGTGTAATGTTTATTTGCCATGCAGATATTACTGGGTGGCTCATAGCTTCTTTACATGTAATTCTTATTTCACTGTGTGTGATTGGTTGCCTGATGGTTGTTGTTTATTTAGGAAAGACATTTCATGTATGGTAACTCCAAGCCAGAAAACAGTCCCATTTTCTGGGAAAGCAGCAGCATTCACGCGCCTGATGAACTGGGGTCAGGCTGCCTCCGCTGGGTACCAAGACTCATTGCCTGGAAGGTACTGGCCTGAGCAGAGACTTTGTTCATGGGGCTTAGACACTGACTCTACCACAGTCCCAGTCCTTCTTACCTGGAGTGTGGGTAATATTAATTGCATTTTTGTAAATGAATGCTGGTATTGGTGGGAAATTTGCAATGCAAACACACAGTCTTTTCAAACCAGGCTTATTGTAATTAGAGCAAGCTTTTAAGATTCTTTGAAGTACTAAATGTTTATGAAATTCAAATAGGGGTGTGCAATCTGCACAATAAAGGGGCTTGGTGGTGTTTTTAAAAATCGTCTATTTTGTGGATGTAAATATATGCCATAATTAGTGGGAAGTAACTTGAAGAGCTGGGCTGGCTGAGTTTATTCCTGTTATTCTTATTTAAAACAGCTGTGGCCAGAGAGCTGCCTCTGTTTCAGTTGTGTTGGGCAGGGGCACAATGGCTCCAATGAATGGATGCACTCTGGGGCCCACTTCCCTGCCTGCAACTCCTTCCTTGTCCCCATAGGCAGCCTGTCTAACTGAAGAGGTGTCCAGCATCACTCCCAGACTCTCCTGCCCAGACCCTGAAGCATGTGGGGCTGACTTCAGGGGTCTGGGCCAAAGTACAGATGCATGCAAATGAAGCAGGCTGGGAGGACTCTGGGGTTGCCAGCTTTCTTCAGACCACCCCTTCACCCCCCAGATAGGCCCAGGCTCTTAGGCCCCTTTTGCCCTGTACAGAGCAATTGTCCTTTGGCGCTTATGGGAGCAGCTGGGAAGCCCACAAGCCGTGCCCTGCCTGGCCCAGCCTCACCATGTGGCAGGCCTGGACAGCTGCCCACAGCAGGGCCCAGCTCCCGGTGCTGCCTGCCAAGCAGCCAGATGCTGCCATTGGGGGGGGAAAATTGCTTCACAATTTGAAATCTTGGTCCTTTGATCGTGGCTCAGAGAGGATGCAGAGGAGAGATTCAAAGTGGTGGTTTGAAAACAGCCCATCCATCAGTGCCTATTACATCAGCTCTTGCAGGGATAGTCCTAGATGGTTTTCATTTTTGCACGCTCATAATTCCTCCCCAGCCCTTTGCACACTCAAGAATGATGAGAGATAAGTAGAAAGGGAGTGTCTACAGCCCACCCCTATCCCTTTATGGCTCTACCTTAGGGGTTCTCTTCTACCCATGATCCAGCAAACTTAGCCTGTCATGCTGTGACACAGCCAAATGTCCTTACTATGTGGATTGCTAGTTCCCAGCCTTCACTGGCAGCATGGACCTTAATTCCTTGATCCTTTACCCCCTGCAGCCAGTTTTCCAGAGGCCACAGGTTTTGCAGGGACAATTGCTCCCGTCTTGGCCTAGCCCTCCACCCTGCCCCCCTCTTCAGGGTCTGGATCTCACACACCTGGACTAGACTTTATGTTTTCAAAGATGAAGTCTAGTCCAGGTGCATTTTTAATGTTCACTCAAATTCACACCAAAATAAATGAATAAATTAATAAAGGCCATGAAAACAGTGAACCTTAGCCTAGTGAGCAGACACTATGCCCTAAAGGGTCTCTTGTAGCAAAGATTGGCCTGAAACTGGTGATCTACCTGATTCTGCTCCTAATGTGTGTAGATTACAGGCATGTTCCAGCACTCATGGTTTCAGCAGCAATCCTGAGTGCTGTGCTGAAGATTGAACCCAAATCCCTATGCAAGCTCTCTCCCCACTAGGTCACATCCCTAGCCACAGGAGTGCTTTGTGATGGTACATCTTGTTGTTATTCTTTGATTTGCCTTTGAAACTTGCTCCTGCCCTCATCCTGCTTTCCAGAACTTGCTTGCAAATAGGTCTTGGAGTCTTTGATCCATTCAAGGCATGTTGGTGACAATAGCAAGCTTTTTCAAATGTAACTGAACTTTTACTTTGTGGGGGCCTCCAACCCCCAAATATTGACATGGGGACTTCATATTAATTATGAAAGCTTGGCTTTTTCCCAACTAGCTCTTAAAACATAAATTAGCCTGCTTTTATTAATCTACATTCTGCCAAAAGGTTTTTTTTTTAACCTCTCCACCATTCTGCATGTCCGACTTGGTCCTCGTGTCACTGTCTTCTCTGCCTCTCTTCTCTCTTTCCAGAGTCCCTTCTCTCCCCAGAAGTCCTGCCTATTTTCTCCTGCCTAGCTATTGGCCATTTAGCTCTTTATTAAACCAATCAGAATATACCTTAGGCAAAGACAGAGCTTTATAGTGTAAACAAATATTCCCAACAAGTGACTTCTTTTTTGTTGGCCACCAGAGGAAATCCCATATCTCAGCTTGTGCCTTTGTAGCGAATTGGTGGGTTTATACCTGTCTTGAGCAGTTACACCCAGAGTGAAACTCACAAATCAGGCAAGTGTCCTTCTTTGTTTTTCTGGGAAAAGCTAGCTAGCCATTCACATGTGTATGTATTCACAAGCCTTGTATCTTGTCACGTTTATTGATTGCATGGTAAGGTCTCTGTCCTTCAGCTCTGTCCCAATCCATCTTGCAGTTGTGGAGTTAACAGGAGTGATGGCTGGTGCTGCTTACCTACTGTCATTAGTACAGCACTTTGCAGCTTACAGGTGCATTGCTATGCATCCATTCCCCACTGCACCACAGCAGCTGTTGGTCATGTCATCTTCTCTAGTTAGAGATGAGAAATGTGAGGTCCTGCTGCCCATGCCATTGTTCAGATGACAGCAATGAGACAATAACAGGTGAAACAGCACCCAGAATGTCTGGATTAGGCAGGAATCTAACATGGGGGGAAGCAGAGCTAATGAAAATAGACTATAATTTGAGTCCTAGGATGGAGTCCACTGGGGAGACTGGAGATAACAGGAGAGCCCAACAGAACTAGAGAGAATTGTCTTCTAACCCTGGAGGTCTGGGTGGGCCTTACCAGAAGCAGTGATGCCAGGGAAATCGGGGTTCCCTATTGAGTTTTAGTCTCATTAACAAGAGAATTTAAGAACGGACTAAGTGGAGTGAGAGGGCAGTTGTTTATAGAGTTTAAAAATCCCCGAAGCAGACAAACTGCAAATCTTAGCACTGCTTGGAGAAGGAGGAAGGAGAAGAGAAGGGGAGGGAGGTGTTCCATTTGAGCTCAGCCAGCTGCATGGCTGGGAGGGGAGCTTTAGAGGAAGCATGCTCTTAGAACAGAGGGAGACAGAAGAAAAGGGAAGAGGAAGCTTTTCTGAGTAATTCAGGAAAGAAGTCAGGTTCCTGTGGCCCTGGTATACCGCAGCCCTGGGGCAGAAATTTTGGGAGAGAAGTATATTATCTCATTAAAGCCTAATTATTAGTCCTTTAGAATGGCTTGAGATAAACCTACCTTACAGGGAGTAGAGCCATCTTCTTGAAGGGCACTTGATCCCTTAGCCAGGTCCTTGACCCTGCCCACCTGGACTATTAGGTCTCCACCCAGGTCAGAGATTCCATCTCTGAGAGAGATGTGTTTCTCTTAATGGACCTTTACCACCAATGTGTTAGCACCTGTGCTAGGCAGAGTTGTGATGCCCCAGGGAGTGCCATTGTCTGTATCTGTGGGGGTCTGTGACCATGCCACACTGCCCAGCAAGGCACAGGGAGGATGTCAGTGGAGCTAAGGTTCAGGGGGGAGGATAGCTTACATTTCTGACTGAGCCCAGTGTAATCATGGGGGAAGAGCGATGCAGAAGACACACCCAAAGAGATAAGAAGGAATAGAAGCAGGAGCAACAGATGAGGAATTCAGGTGTCCCTAGATGCTACAAGAGGCTAAGAAACAGATCTGCTCTCCCCCCACCCACCCACCCAAAGTCTCCAATGAGAGACAGCCTTGCTAATCCATAACTTGGTTTTAGCTTTGTGAGACCAAGTGGGATTTCTGGCCGCCTGAAGTGCAAGATTGGTTAATGTTTTAAGCCTCTAAATCTGTGACAGTTTGTTGCAGCAGTAGTAGGAAGCACACTGGACAGAAAGGGAGCTGTGTGACAATTGCCTGCTTCCCGCAATGCTGCTGAAGAAATTCTCGGAAGAAACACTTAGACTTTGGGTAGCACTGACTGAGGTAGCCTAAGAGGGCTTTCTGTGTAGAGGAGAAAGAGTTAAACTCTGACGTTCATTCATCATCCTTAGGGCAACTGAGTGGGTCTCTCCAAAGGGCTGGCTCCTTGGGCTGTCTGTCCCTCCCCTTTTCAGAAAGAACTCCATAGTCAGCCTGTTCCAACTAGTTCAGAGTCCAGGATGTGTTTCAAATCTGGTGTGCAGCAAGAGGAAGGTTTCCTTCCACTGTTTCTTGTATTTTTGCGTTTACTTGCTCTCAGAAAACACCCTGTGGTTAGATTAAAAACTGGCAGGAATAGTTTGAACTCCCAAGAGCAGCATAGTTTGTTTGTTTGTGGGGTTTGTTTGTTTGCCTTCAGAATTCCATGAGTTAGGTGTTTATCTTTTGATGATTTGTTTACTTTATGTATATGGATGTATTTCTGCCTGTACATCTGCATACCAGAAGAGGCCATCTGATCCCATGAGACTACAGTTGTAGATGGTTGTGAGCCACCATGTGAGTGCTGCAACTTGAACTCAGGACCCCTGAAAGAGCAGTCAGTGCTCTTAACCTCTGATCTATCTCTCCAGTCTGAGTTAGACATTTTAACAACTGAGTCTTTGGTTGTGGGGAAGTTAACAGGGGGGGGTAGGGAGTTTCTGTGAGCCCCAGACTCAATACAACTGTCTACTTTGTTGCTTTAATGTTTGCATTCTTTCTTATATTTTCCTTGCTCTTGGGGAGTTCATTGACTAATTTTCATGCCATCAGCTGACAGGTAATTTTCCATTTCACATCAGTGCCTTCTCCTAGAATATCCCTAAAGAACATCTGTGACACAATTGATGACTGTGTGATTATTTTTCATGCACAGTGATAGCTTTTGTAAAACAGTTGTGATATTGCCAAATGGGTTATTTGCCATTCTCTGGGGAAGCCTTTCAAAACAATCTAAATTCCGAAATTTACATCTCCAATTTGAAGTTCTCTCGGAATTTTTGTTTTACTTTGGTTTTGGTTTTTAGGTTCTGTTTGTTTGATTGATTGATTGAAACAGGGTTTCTCTGTGTATCCCTGGCTTTGCTGGAACTCCTCTCTAGACCAGGTTGGCCTCAACAGAGGTCTGCCTTCCTCTACCTCTTGAGTGCTGGGATTACAAGCATGTACCACCACAGCCTGACTTATTTTCTCAGAATGTAAAGGAAAGAAAAAACAAACAAAAACGACAATATAGGTTCAGAACCAGTCTATGCTAAAGTAACAAAGGTGAATGAACCATGAGTAATCACATGCTGAACCCCAACAAGTAAAACTCCAGAAGAGCCAGGCAGTAGTGGAGCACACCTTTAATCTCAGCACTCAGGAGGCAGAGACAGGAGGATCTCTGGAGTTCAAGGCCAACCTGGTCTACATCTTGAATTACCCACCAGGGTGAACACACCTTGTGACACTGCTCTTGAAGTTTATGTTTGAGACAGCATCACATACATCTCAGGCTGGCCTCAAATGCACTGTGTAACTGAGGATGACTTCAGTTGAACTTCTGATTCTTCTATCTACCTTGTGAGTGCCCAATTTTTGAGGTGCATGCTTGGTGAACACTCTATCAATTGAACTTCAGCCCCAGCACCTTGAAGTCTTCTTTTCTTCTTTATTACTCATTTATTTATTTAGTGAATCTAGGTACCTCGCTGCATCCACACTGGTTGTGGAATCTGTGTACATACTCCAGGTCCCTTGGAATTGGGATTACAGACAGTGGTTTATACACCATGTGAGTGCTGAGAATCAAACCCAGATCCTCAGGAAAAGCAGCCAGAGCTTTCAGCCTTTAAAGGCTGAGCCATCCCTCCAGACCTTGAATAACTTTATTTTTTGACTGAGTTTCATGTAGCTCTGGCTGGCCTTGAATTGAGCAAGCTGGCCTCAAACTTGCTGCAATCTTCCTGCCTCGGCCTCCAGAATGCTGGGATTACAGGATTGTGCCACCATACCCGACCAGTAACTTCATTTTTAATGGTAGATCATCTACTCCAAATGAAAGAGTACCAGCAGTATCTGGATAGTCCTAAGACAAAGCAATGATCCAGGGCATGGCAGAAATGAACATGATCCGGTGTGGACATAAGCTGGGAGGGTTTCTTGTCTGTGGGGAATTGACAGACAACGACAGACAGAAACTATATGTCTAAGAAAGTTCTTTCACTATTGTCACGTGCACACAGCTCTACAGTAATTCTACTGGTGAAATACCCCTCCAAATTGTTTGCCTAATTTCTAAATAATTAAGGAAATGATAAATTGGAGTTTTATTTTACATATACAGCACATACATGCTTTAAATTAGCACTCTTAGTCTGTGCTATTAGCCTTTAGTAAGGCACATAGATGCATTGTAGTTCTTTCCTGGAGTTATTTGAAACAGCTGTCTGAGCCTGCTACAGCCTCAGTGTAAGCAAGCATTGCCCCACGTACAGCCTCAACTATTGGTTTCCTTTAACAGATTTGTAATGAGAGACAGTTGGGTAGTGATGGTAAAAATGAAGGAGTAGACCCAGCCACTCCTTCTGTTTAGGGTTTGAAATTTTAGATAGAGCTGAAATAGAGTTAGCACTGGATAAACAAAGAGAGCACCCAGTCCACTCTTGTGGACTCTAGATTTGTGGCCACCATGGGCAGCAACTTTCCCTTCAGCTTATACAGGTGGGAGTGTAAATACTGAACACTGTCATCATCAGCTTTGCTGATGTCAGACACATAACTGTCGCTCTAACTTGGTTGGCATTTTCAAAACGTGTTAATATTGACAAGTTATGGTGCATATTTTAAGTAATTTGGGTAGCTGTGATCTAGGGTCTTTGTAGGGTGGTCATTAATAGGAAGCCTTTCCTCTCAGGATGTGGTGTCATCTGTAGAGGCCTGTTTTTTGTTTTTTTGTTTTTTTGTTTTTTTTTTTTAAGTCTCTTACAAGATTGGCAGAGTACACAGTCAGTTCATGCCTTGCTTTTCTGTACATTTTACAGTGCTGTTCCAATACAGAATGCAAGGAAGTCAGACTGAATGCATGTTGTCAGCATGTCCTCACAAGGGACAAGATGTGTACTGCTGCAGGGCTCAGTTGGTGGAGTGCTTGCCTAGCTAGCATGCATGAGCCCTGACTGGGTTCCCTGACACGTGGGAACTGGGGTATGGTGACACATTTCTACAAGCACTTAAGAAGTAGAGACTGGCTCTAAGCAAGTTCCAGTCCTGGCTGGGAAGGAAGTGACTCCCTATCAAGGTGGTGTCTGTGGAGAGGTCTCTCTTCCCCTACTGCATAGCTGTTTGGTGGTTTACTCTGTTCTTTGTCACCATTATCCTAGGGTGAGAGAATTAACCTGCCCCCCACTTCCTTCCAACAGGCGGATTTAAACTGCAGTATCCAAGATGATGCAGGGGCTTTTTACGGTGTGAGCAGTCAGTACGAGAGCTCTGAAAACATGACGGTTACCTGTTCCACCAAAGTGTGCTCCTTTGGGAAACAAGTAGTAGAAAAAGTAGAGGTAAGTTGACCTCTGTAGACGAGAAATTCCTCTGGGTAGCCTGTTGCCTTCCTTTAAATGTCTGGTAGGCAGGGGGTAGAGGTCACCTCTTTCAGGATGACTTTCTTTTACTTGTACCTTTCCCATCACATGATGAAGGTACAAGGATTGGGCAGCATCTGCCCAGCTGGCCAGTGTTGCTCTTCTTGGTTAAAGGACCCCTGGAGGTTCTGGAAGGGCCTCTGGGTCAGGCTGCTTCCCCACCTCCTCCATGCAGGCATTGTGGGTGATGACCAAGGTGGCTGCAGCAGCTTGGTGTCATCCCCTCCCATCCCCTACCCCCGCCCCCTTTCATCTAAAACCTAACACCTTGGGTTTGACATTGTTGCTTTTGCTATTTTATTTTTTTCATTTTAATTGTTTTTAGTCTAAATTTCAGTGGGAAATGTTGACCCATGCCTGTAATCCCAGTACTCAGGAAGCTGAGGTGTGAGACTCTCAGGTTCCAGGCCAGCCTGGGTTATTCATCAGAATCCCTGTGTCAAAATGTATACAGAAATGCAAACATTTTATTCTGGCATTAGGAAATATCTACATTCAACTTGCATATATCATACCCCCCTTCTTTTACAAACACTTTGTTCTATCAGGGCTAGTTACTTTTGTGAATAAATTTGCAGGTGACATTCCCTTAACATATCTACTTTCCAGTGTCTTCTGCCTTACCCCTACCACCTGAAGGGTCAGGGTTTATTTACTGCAGTTATGGACTCTCAGGGCTGGGATCTAACCTGCCTGTAGCAAGACTCCAGTTTCCAACCAAGCTGGAGGATTCCTGGTAGGAGAGGGAAAGGTTTAAAAGCCAGGCAGAGCCCTGAGGGTGTGGGCTGTCCCAAGCCTCCCAAGCACACACAGGCTGTGTGAGATGGACATTAAAAAGGCAGGGAAAGATATGGGTGGGTTGAGTTGATGCTGAATTTAATAGAAGTCATGAGCTTTCTTGAAATGGCTTCAGTGGGACTCCAGTAAGAGGTTTTAAATGGAATTTAGTAACTGTGTATTAAAGCTTAAAGAGGAGGGAAAGCCAGAGGTCACACTCTTCATGTTTGCTAGCAGCAATGACCAGAAAGTACATTTAAAGGGACAAGTAGGGGATAACTGGAGACTTGGAGACTGGAAATAGCAATTGGAATCCTGAGCATTGGGGATAATTATAACTAGGGATGGGAGAGGAGCTGGCTGCTCTGACACAGTAGTAGGAACACAAAATTAGGATTAGATCTGGGGTGGGGGTGGTGGGTATCAGCTAGCAGGATGGCTTAGCAGGTAAGACGCCTGCTGCCGGGCCTAAGGGCTTGAGTTCAATTCCTGGCACACATGGTACAAAAAGAGAACTAACTCCTGTGGCTTGTCCTTTGACCTCCACATGCATGCAAACTACACACGTCATACACTCATATGTGAACATAGTTATACTTGTTCAATAGTAATCTTCTTTCCAGCTGAATCTGTCTCTGTAACATTCTGAAATATCCTCAGAGCTTTGGGCAGAGGAGATGGTGGTCTTGTTCCACATTCTGTCCCCATCCCACCCTGGGCTTACTTTGTACCTAGGTTTTGGGGTCAGGTGAAACAAGTCCATCTTAAGATTCTTTTTCCATCTTTGCTAAGCCAAGAACCAGTCTTCCTATTTGCAAATAATGTGCAGTCTATTTAGTATAAAGACAGAAAATTTGTGCACTATAATAACATTGGAAATGATATATTATTAATATTAAATCTATTTGCATTTCTGTCTCGTAGGTTTTGTAATGGGGTTTTATGATTTTTATTGTTTGTTCCTTGTTGATTTTATGATTTGTGTCAGTTTCATGTTTCTAGATTCTGGTTTCTAGAACAGACAGACTTTGGGTTTGGGGACCTGATTTGATCCTAGCAGGTTCAAGGCCAGCCTATCTACATGTCTAGTTCCAGGTCAGCCTTGGCTACATAGACTTGTCTCAAAAGAGGATCTGTCAACAGTGGTGGTAGTGCCACCTTTAATCCCAGGGCTCAGGTGGCAGAGGCAAGTGAATTTCTGTGAGTTTGAGGCCAGCCTGGTCTGTGAAGCAAGTTCCAGGACAGCCAGGGCTTCACAGAGAAACCGTTTTGGAAAAGAAATAAGAAGTATCTGTCTTCAGAGTATCTGTCACAGCAGATTGTCCTGTTCAACCCCAGTGGTTCCTCCCTTAGGATCTTGAGTCCTCTGTGCATTCGGGCCCAGTGGTCACTTCTGTGGTCTCCTTGACCACAGTTGGTTAAGTGCTAGCAGTTGTATTTTGGGGGGCCAGAATCATGTCCTCTCAAGTTTCTGGTATTTTGCCTTATACCTAGAATTGTGTGAAGTTGCCTCTCCCCCCCCCACACACTCTCACACACACTCACTTTGGTTAAAAGGATCTGTCAAGTCCTTTAAAGGTCGCCGTTTGCAGCATTATTTTAAACTTCCAGAAAGGTAGTAGATTCTGTGTATAGCAGAATTAAGTAATCTACACAAGTAACCAAGCATATTAACAAATGATTCGTGTTAAAAAGTGCATGCTTTCAGAAGCAGATGTCCTCTGTATTTTGAAGTATAAAAATATACTCAAACCTCTTTCCCCTCCCAGACGGAGTATGCAAGGTTCGAGAATGGCCGATTTGTATACCGAATAAACCGCTCGCCAATGTGTGAATATATGATCAACTTCATCCACAAGCTCAAACATCTACCAGAGAAATACATGATGAACAGTGTTTTGGAAAACTTCACCATTTTATTGGTAATGTTTGTCTCTCTCCTGGTTTGGCATTGGGAGAGTCTATCCTGAGGCTTGTTAGGACAGTGAGGAAGCTGTGTGGGGAGGGAGTAAGGTTTTCAGAAAGGGAACTTGGATATTTGGTGGTCAGGCAGCAGTTGAATTACATGTCCTAACTAACAAACTTGGGCCATACAGGAAATTGGGTTAGAAGACAGGTCCAACTGGGCCCTGACTTCAGAGTAGAGATAATAGGAAATGGTGGCCTAGACTCTTCTATACCATCCAGAATTTACCAGAATCAGAGGCTCTTGTCCTCAAAACATGTTCATAAAATATTCTGTAATAGATTGTATAAGGCCTTTTAAAAAGGAAAAACAAATCTTGATTAAACTGGAAGGTCAGAATACCAAAATAAAACTCAGTGAGAACAGTTTTCCTGCAGGGCAGAAAAGGCTGTCTGTGGTCAGACAGTATTCTGAATGGCTGCCATGTTAGTCTGTTACTGGAATGGTGAGCCAGAGTGTTGACTTCGGGAATGCCTTACCTGGCATGTTGGTTCCACTGGGATGTGATTCTCAGTTAGATATACAATGTTTTGTTTGGTTCTAGGGCTCTTTTCTACCTGTTCCTTCTCATTTAACACCAAACTCTCATTTAAGCTTTATGTGGCGGCACATGCTGCTTATAATCCCATATTGGGTGGCTGAGGCAGGGGATCAGAAGGTCAAAGGCTGGACTCTCTCTTCAAACAAACCAAGTAAAGGTGCTTGCCGTGCAAACCTATCGACCTAAATAGTCATGCCATTGCCAGATTTAGGAGTCAGTGCCATTAGGGACTCAGAGCTTAGACATAGGGCCAATATGCATGGTTGGGGTCTTTCATGCAAGCTCAGCTCACTCTAGAGGGAGACTCTTTATGGAGTCTCAGCTGTGCCCGTGTGCTCCTGAAGCTTAGAAATCACCTGTCTCTAGCTGTCACCAGTGTCCTTTGTTTGCAGTGTGTGTGGTGGCAGGGAGCAGGTGTGTGTCTCAAACTGCCCTGCTGTAGCCCACATGTGTGGGAGCTGTGGAGATGACTCAGTCAGTAAGTGCATGCCACACAAGTGTGAGGACGCTTTCTCTACACCACAAGAAGCTAGTCCTCTTGGCACCGCCTATGATCCCCAGCACTGGGGAGGCAGAGACTGCACAATCCCCGGAGGCCATCGTCCAGCCTGACCTAATCAATGAGCTCCATGTTTAGGTAGAGATCACATCTCAAAAAGAAAAAAAAAATGAGATGAAGTGGCAGAGTGATCAAGGAGGACTTTGATCACTTTGATCACAAGGAGATTTGCAAATTCAAACCCTGACCTAAATATACACAAAAACAAAGTAAGTGCAGGTCTCAGCACTTGGGAATCAGGCAGGGAGGGTGGTGTTCTTTTCTAGACTTCAAAAGCACCTCGATGACTCTTAAGTGGGTGGCCACCTGCCTCTCTTAGCAGAAATTTCAACTTCAGCCCTCTCTGTGTGTGACTGCACAGTGAGGATGGTGATAGCCCCAGTCCCAACTGAGCCTCAGAGAGCCTGGCTGAATTGAATGTGTCCCTGAGATGTCAAAGCCAAGTCCCTAATTCTCACAGAGCCCAGGTACCTGTCAGCAGCATGCCTCTGGACATATGACTTCCACCAGCAAAGCTATCCTGGGACCTCATTGGATTTGGTTAAAAATGTGTCATTAAAGCCAGTCATAATGACACCTGTGAGTAATCCTTGCACTTGGCAGGTGGAGGTAGGAGGATCATGAGTTCAAGGCCAACCTAGGCTATAGGAAACCCTCTCAAAACAACAATGTCATTAAGCAGGTAAATAAAATATTTTGATATAAACAATTAATAATTGCCAAGAAACATTTGTTAGAAATAATATCATGGAGCTGAAAAGATGGCTCAAAGAGCACTGGTTGTTCTTCCAGCACCCACATGACAGTTCACAACAGTCTGTAGCTCCAGTTTCAGGGGATCGGACAACCCTCACACAGACACACATGCAGGTAGAACATCACATTTTTTTTTTAAAGGGAAAGAAATAGTATCATAGCTTAGAAAACCATGAACTTCAGGACTACAAAACACAAACCATGTAGTTGATAGACAGGAGAAATTGCATTGTCTGGCCAATTTAAAGCCATACCAACTGGTAGGCTAGGCTCTCTGGTTGCATCCTTTTTCATAGGGAATTGAGCTGAATACATGGAGGCAGTGATAACTCAAGCAGAGCTGAGAAAGACAGAGGTGAGCCATGAGCCAAGTGTCCCTGGTATCTTCTGAGGTTGCATACGTTTTCGCCTTTGAGTCTCTTTACAGAGGTTGAGCCTGGTGCTGTAGGCCTGTAAGCCAAGGCAGGAGAATGGTACATTAAAGGTCTGTCTGGGCCACAGAGACAGCCTAGGCAACTTAGTAAGACCCTGTCTCAGATTCAATAATGAAAAGATGGGCTCCAGAGCTGACTTGGTAGTTCAGAGCACTTGTTCTTCCAGAGGACCCAGGTTCAGTTTCCTACGTGGTGTCTCACAACCATCTATAACTCCAGCTCCAGGGGCTCTGATGTCCTCCTTCTGTCCCCTGAAGGCACGAGGAGCATGTTACACACATCTGCATGCAGGCAAACACTCACACATATAAAGTAAAAATCAAATAAAATATTTTAGAAGAAAACTAAAAAAGATCTGGGGATGCTCAGTGATAGTGAACTTGCCTACCATGCACAAGGCCCTGAGTTCTCAATCTTCAGTATATGTGTCTCAGTCATTTCTAGCATTATGCTGGCTACAGAGATTCTTTGTAAATACTGTTGTAAAATCCGTACCATAAACTACAGTATCATTTTTGTGATTAAGGAATCACTATGACCCACTCAAGGTCATGGTGATTGACACAAATTTAAGTCATAAGAAAACTTGAGCAGAAGGTCCTCTCTATTTTATGTGCCTAGCCAAGCCATTTCAACTCCTCAGACCCACATAGCTGTTTCCAATCATAAATGGATCACTCAGATCTGTATTCTTTGCCTCAAAGTGACCAGCAAGATTTTCCCCAGCTACACCATGGATATAACATTGGCCGCTAGGAAGCAATTTAACAACACAGTGCTTGTTCCATGACTTATGGCCTGTTAAGTCAAAGAAGCAAGTGAGTAGATTGTGATACAAAGTCATATAAATTTCTGAACTAAGCCCCACAGAAGTCCAGAGAGATGCAGGGGTGGTGTTCTCGGGGATGGTAAAGAGGACATTTAAGTTGAAAGAGTAGACATTTTTCACATTTACCGAGCAAGTAAGACTTTTCTTAGTGCATATTTGGGTGCTAGGAATATTGTGATGAACTAAATGAGCAGGGCAAGCATCCCAAGGTCAGGTGAGGGAGGTAGGCATTCACCCAGTAAATGAATGGAATATAAAAGAATCACCAGTGTTTGGCAGAGAGGGACATTGTGCCTAAATGGTATAATGTAGTTTATAGGTGGGGAAGACCCACAGGAGGGTTAACAACCTTGAACTAGTCTAGAGCACAAAGTGCCTCAGTCTCCTCTTATCATGGGGAACAGAAGGACCCCCGTCACAGAGCTATGAGGTTGGATGTGACCCAGTCTGTGCCAAGCATCTCATAGTGTGGTAGATGCATAGTGAGCACACATTGGTGGCCGCTGTGAATTTTGATCACTTATCAAACCCTTGATCGTGGTGTATCAGGCCTGAGCTGGTTAAGTAGAAAGCATGGTCCAGTTCCTCATAGTCCACTGGGTGAGCTGGATATTGAAAAACACCAGTCTATATGAATCACATAGATCCAGGTCCATGGAGAAAATCAGAAATGAGGCTTTCTTTTTTCAGTCAAGAGACCCTGAGCTTGAAAGCCAGGGAAACTTAAATGGGTGAAGCAGACCATTGCAGAGGGGAAATTAGGCCCTTGACAAGCTAGATAAGGCACTGAAGTTCAAAATGTTTTTTGAACATGAAAGTCACAGAAAACCATTGAAGTGTTATGAGGTTGTAAATTTGATGGGATTGGCCTTCAGAATGCTCCTTCTGAGGTGGCATGGGGGCCTGGGGCCAGCATGAGAAAGAGAGCCAGAACTCAGATCTGAAAGAGGCCAAGATTGTAGGTGTGAGGGAGAGTGGCCTGGGGAGGGGGAGGGGATGAATGGATAGTTCCTAACACATTGTGAGAGGTAAGCAGAAAGCAGCATCTTCAGACAGGATTCCTTCTGTCCTTCACAGAGCAGATGCTTCTGCTGCATCCAGGTACTGCTGGTTCATGTGATAGGCTAATCAAGGTGCCCATCAAGTTAACTCTGCAGTTGACTGTTGTGAAGTAGAATTTAGCTCAGGTTAAATGTAAGGTGGGAAAATAAGATTTTAAATGTTTTTAACAGAATAAATAAATATGGTGACTATAGTAATTAGTTTGACTTAACCATCCCACGATGTATCACACCATCACTCTATATTACATACAGTTATTTGTCAATTCAGATAAAGATAAAAATACTAAAGTGGGTGAAAGTCACCTGAAACATGTGAATGTCCATCCTGTGAGAGAGAATTCTTAATGATAAACAAATTAGTCCTGAACACAGAAACCATACTAGTTCTTACAGGTGACCTGACCGCCTCTGCTGTTAGTGTTTAGGCATTTTACTAGGCTGCCTTTGGAGTTCCGACAAGATACTCCCTCAGCTGCTGCCACTAAGAGCACAACCTGTGCCTATTCAATGTTCCCTTTTTAAAGGGCCCTGTTTACCTCTCCTTTCTTCCTCCCTTCCTCCCTTCCTCTCTCCCCATCCCTCCCCCCCATCTGTCTGTCTGTCTGTTCCCCCCACCCTTTCCCACTGCTCCTGTCCCTGGAGGCTGGTCTTTCTTCCTCCTCCTCCCCCCTTTTACAATACTTCTTCCTTAATTAAAAACTCTGTTGTATGGTATGAGCCATTTCTTTCAAATTACAACATGTAGGGTCTTCCTTGAATATGGTACTGGGCTCAGGTGAGGTTCCAATGGGACTCGTAATCTCCTGAATGTGTTGGAGGATACAGAGCAGGGCTAAACAGGTCTCTGATCCACCCCTTAAGATGGGGCTACTCTCCTGTCAAATCAGGCTCATGCTCTCCTTTATGTGGGGTGATGATACATATGCTTTTTTTTTTTTTTTTTTTAAACAGGTGGTAACCAACAGGGATACACAAGAAACTCTCCTCTGCATGGCCTGTGTATTTGAAGTTTCAAATAGTGAACATGGAGCACAGCATCATATCTACAGGCTTGTAAAGGACTGAACCCGGTTATTTATATATATAGATATCTGTATATACACACACATATGTGCACACACACACTCTCTCCATTATCGAACGACTGACTGTAAACCTCACCACAGGTGATGCCCTGGGCCAGGTGATGCCCGGGTCACACCCTGACTTTTCTAAATCCTGTTTGAGTGAACTTATTATTTTCATGTGTTCATGCTATCATTGTAGCTGTGAAGTTGTGATGCAGTTTTTGTGTATTCCTCAGATCTGCAACCCACAATCCTTGGGGAAGGTGAATCTTACCAGGCTAAACCTCTCTCTCTTTGCAGACCTGTTTCCTGTTGTGGTAGAAAACAATGAGACAGAGGGTTGGCCATGGGGCATTGACTGCCTTTATACAAATGTATTTAGTTCTTTCTAGTTTGTTTGTTTTTCCAACATAAAATTCTTGTTTTAAGATACAAGTAAAATTAATCTTTAAATGTAAATTAGTACAAGAAAACTAAGATTCTTTAGACTTATCTTTGTAACTAATTAGGGTGGAAGTTATGGAAGAATGTAATTCACTAAATTATTTTTTAAATGAAATCTTTTTCTTTTTAAAACCAAATGTTAAACTATAGCCTTAAGAAGTACTTGGTAGAAATATCCTAATGAGACAAATTTTGTACCTTTTTCCCCCCTCAAGGTTAAAACTAATATCCTAATTCATTAAACTCTTGAAACAGGTGTTGCAAAGGAAGAAAATGTCACCCCTTATCCTTAACATATATAGTATATTTAAAAATGTAAAATTGTATTGTACTAATGTGATAATTGATTATTTAATGAAAAAGAAAAGATGGCTCTTTTTGCAATAAGTAGATAATACTGAAACAAATCTAAGCTTACAATGTTATAGTCTTGTGTGTGCAGTTACATTTTATATGGTCAACCAAATTTTTTTATGGAGAAGAGTTCACATTTTTGAACCACTGAAATTTAATAGCAAAATTTTAAAATTGGCATGAATACTGCACTGTGAGTTGCAAAGGATGCAGAGTCCTGTGGCTGGGAGAAAGTTGTCATCATCTGAACATGCATAAGGCTCATCAGGCTTGGTGTCTCTGCTCCCCATAATCGTCACTATCACAGCCTCCTCACCAGCCTGTGGGTAGTTTGTTGCTGGTAACCCCACATGTATGGAAGGTATGTGTGATTGTAGCTCTGTGTTCATGTACATGTGGGTATTCAGTTCTTTGAACTCCTGCCTCCTGTCAGTTTGCTAGTTGCTCATCGCCTCTCTCTTGGTCTGCATTATAGAAATGGATATATTTTCTCTAAGGGCATCTCTTGACGTTTCTTCTTAAGCCTCAGTGGCACTTTATGCACTCTCTCTTTCACTGCCCCCCCCAGCAGACTCCCTCATCCAGGAAGTTCTGTTTCCAAGAGAAAGAGGGATTTCACATCTCTCATCTGAGTATTCCAAAGCATTGCCCAGCAGAGTTGGTCTAATGTGGCCTGTCTGGGGTTACTCTGTAAGTGCTTTCCACTTCCCAGGGAAGGTAAGAGGAAAGTATGAGTTTCCTTGCACACATGCACCCATGCACCCACACATGCACACACCCACACACAGGAACACGTGAACACAATAGACCATACATAAATTTTTTAATTAAAAAGAAAAAAAAAAAGACAGCATGGCAATTTTTTTTTTGTATCAAGGCTATCAAGTAAAATCCTACTTCTCCCATACCCAGGTGACACACATCCCTTCTTTGTGCCAACATCTGCTCTGACTGCTTATATTGTATTCAGCAACTTGTGGTCTTCAGTGGTTGGGCATGGCTGGCATGTAGCTAAAGGAACCACACTGGATTGACTGTCTCCTCCCAGCTGTATCCCTGGGAAAATCTGAGGAGAATGTGCAAGACGTTGTCATTAGCAATGTGGGGCACTGTTTCTCTTCAGGGGAACTGCCTTGGTTCCCTGAGTCTAAGCCAGCCCTCAGAAGAATGGCTGCCCTGGGTTTCTCACTGTCTGTCTTCAGATCAGATGTTTAAGGATCTGTCCTTAAGGGATGCCATTACTTAATTCCTTAGGGGTGTTCCTTTACCTTTGAGTTCCTACACCCTTTCTCTACAAGAATGCCATACTGCCTTGAGACCAGGACTATATGAATGGGTACAAATGATCTTCTGTGGCTACAGGCCAGGCCATCCCAGAATGTGATGGGGGAAAGGTCTCTCACTTAGGAACGGAGTTGCCCCAGGCTCTGGGGCTTTGTTTCCCAAGTACCACATAGAGGATAGTGGTTGGCAGTGGGGGAGGGTATGACTCTACAGAATTAGGATGCTGTCTCTGTTGCCTCACTGTCTGTGTGGTCTTTTTTCAAATGCCTTTCTGGGGGGGTGGGGGTGGATCGGGAGTTAGGAAAGATGCTGACTTACTTTTTGCTCTTAAAACAACTATAAACTACTTTAATATATATTCAGCCCATATTCCTCCCTCTAACTTATTTCTATCCCCCATATTTCCACCCCTTCCAACTTCTTGTTCTTTAAAAAAAGAAAGTAACTACCATCTTAGTTAGGATTACCATTGCTAAGATGAAATACCATGACCCCAAACCAAAACAAAACAAAATCAAAAACAAGTTGGGGAGTAAAGGGTTTATTTGGCTTACATTTCCACATCATAGTCTATCATCGAAGGAAGTTAGGGAAGGAACCTGCTTACTGGCTTGCTCCTCCTTGTTCAGCTTGCTTTTTTATAAACCCAGGACCAGCAGCCCAGAGATGGCACCATCTACAGTGGACCCTCTCTGTCACTAATTAAGAAAATGCCCTACAGGCCTGCCTAGAGCCTTTCCTCCCCTGTCCCTTTCTCTTTTTGAGACAGGATTTCCCTGTGTAACAGCTCCGGCTGTCCTGGTACTAACTGTGTAGACCTGGCTGGCCTCGAACGTACAGATATCTGCCACCACCACCTGGCTCTACAGCATTTATTATGGAGACATTTTCTCAATTGAGGTTCCCTCCTCCCAGATGAATATAGCTTGGGTTAAGTTGACACAAAACTAGCTAGAACATCCACCATGCCAAATTTGTGCTGCCCATATACTTAAGGGTGTGTGAACATCCATTGAAACATGGTCGGCCTACTGGGATTCGCACTCTTAAAAGAAAACTGGTTTCCCCTACCCCAAAAACCATCAGCTGTCAGTAACTCCTTAGCCTTGGCCCCTTCCACCCTCAGTGCTGGGGTTTGACCTGCTTGTTCTCACAGCTGCTTTGAGTGTGAGTGCGTGGTCTTTTGTGTCCAGAAGACACTGTTTTGCTCCAGAGTACCCCACCCCACCTCCTGCTCTCACAGTCTTTCTGCTCTGTCTTCAGTGCTGGTAGCTATGTGATTTGTGGGGCTTCTAGAGTTTCCCCTCTTAATCAATGACCCAGTTGTCCCAAACTTGCTTTCTTTCCTAATTGGAAGCCTTGGGGGGGGGGGCTTGTGTCCTCACCTCTAATCCCTGTCTCTCTTTGTTCCTTCTGTGCTCTTTCCAGCTAGCTCACTGGACCTAGGGGGCCCTTGTCGAGCCCTGCCTTCTCTCTTCTCTTGCCCTTCCCTTCTTAGTGTTGTCTCACAGGGACTCTAGGACAGATCTGTCAGGGACATATGTTGACATCTTGCTCAGTCACTGCATAGTTTAGAAAACATCTATCCAGTGGAAGAGACATAAATGCCTGGACCTCAGAGTCCAGCTAACTGGAGGCAAAGGACATTTTTGGCTAGTTAATTGGCCCTTACCCTGTGCATTGTCATAGGTTTTTAGAATTCTTGGCCACTTTCATAGAGCTTATTACTCTGGGTTGTACAAAGTTCAACCTTAGTTGAAAATGGCTGCCCTTTCCCTTACTTGTCATTAGCATATTGATAACCAGTTTTTCTTCACTATCTGGTGGGGTGAGGATCATGAAGAGGCAAGTAGGTGGTATTCCTCCACAGCATCCTTCTTCCTGTTTAGCGGTGTCTCCTGTACAGCCACCGTCTCTTTTCCTGCTGCTGCTCTTCCTCTCATGTCTAGCCAGCACCCTCCCTGTAGCCATCTGACTTCCATTTAAAGAGCATTTCAGATTTGGCCTGTAGCTCTTACTTTACCAGGGTTTAAAAAGAAAATCCCCCCAGATGTGGTTCTTTCTCGCTCCCCACTCTCCTCACCCTTTAAATGTTAGGGTGTGTTTCCTCTGTACTGCTTCATGCTGTCTGTTGTTTCTCTTTCAGCTTTAGGGATGGAGCGGGCCTGAATCTGTTCCACAACGTGGCTCATACTCAACCCAAAAGAGAGCAGGTCCATTCCCCTTCACCTGGAGGGGATGAGGGGTGCCTGGTCCAAAGTCTCCCGGCTAGTAGTCACAGACAAGGGTGGGGGCTTCTCTTTCTTCTTCAGCCTCTCCTGGGTGGAAGCCATCTTTCCTTGGTGCTCTGTGCTTAAGTGATCCCTGAGAATGCATGGACAGGATCACTTTAGATCCCCTGTAGCTTGTGGGGACCACAAACAGATGGCAAGTCTGATGCGCCTCTTCATGTTCTCCGAGGACAGTTCTCCAGCCACAGGCTTTGAGTCAAATTTCTGTTTCTCACCCATCCCAGCAGCAAAGTTCTGCTCACACACCAGCCAAAACAGAACCTTTGGTATTGAAATTCCTCAAAGGTTTAGATCCGGGCTTCATTAGGCTTCAATACTGTGGTGGCACCAGCCACTGTTTTTATACAACCATAAATGAGTGAAGTCACATGATAGTCAGTTTTACAAACCAGGTACCTGTAATTTATATAATTTTGTATATGCTCTGGTGTACCACACCTGTCCTAAGGAAGGGTAGAATAACTGTGTGTCGGTGTCCTCACTATGACATTAGGAGGATGCTTGAGTTGCTGACTTCTGTGTTAATGTTACTGTGGCTAAGCCCTGCACGTGTCTTTTCTGAAAAGCCTTAAATCTTGGAGACGTCACGACGTAGGGTGTCGGTGTGACAGGCTGCCTGGGAACCGTGAGCCCTTTTGTAAGCTGGAAGCATTTCTCTTATTACTGTTACTTTTCATTTTCTTTAAGGGAGTTTTCACTTCACAGCTGCCAAAGCCTCCCAGTGAAGCAGTGCCTTAGTAATACCTTAGTAGCCGCCAGCCTTTTCTCAGGCCTGCTCTCGGTGTCCACTTGCTAATTGGCCCAGTATCCGAAGCAGGACAAGCCAAAATGGTTCTCCTCATTTTTGTTTCAAAAGCCCGTTTTTAGATCTAGCTCTATAGGAAGCTGATGACTTGGTTTCAAACAACCTGAATCAGAAACCCAAGTCAATCCTTTGACCATGCTCTCACGTACGTATCCATACCAAAACTAAAGGCTGCAACTCGGCAGTTTACTATGAAGAGTGAATTGCACTTTTCATTGATGCCTTTTTCAATCCATGACCAAATACTTAGCTACTTGTGAATCTTCTGCACTCCAGCATGAAAGTGCCTTTGGCTCGAGATTCCAGCTTAGAAAGTGCCACCGTAATAACGACAATTTGTAGAGAGACCAAAAATATTTTGAGATCACCATAATGCCTTTGGTTAACCGGGATGAGTAACCAATCACAGGCCTCTATTCATGAGAGCACTGTGTGGTCCCTGCCTGCTGTGAGTCTGCCTGCCAGTGGGACTCCACCACCACTCACCTATAGCACAGTGCAGCAGCAGCAGGGAACCCCACAAACCCTTGTGTCTGTGTGTGCCGACTCCCCTCCCCTGGAATGTCCGTCAACTCGTCACCCAGCGCTGCATCCCTGGGAAGGAACTCACGCACAAGCATGGAATCCCGGCCAGTGGACAGACACCACGGCTTTGCCTTCTCCATGTGTCCATGTCCAGTCTGTGGAGACTCGTCCACTGGGACGACAGTGAGCACTTGCCTGCTTTACACAGTGATACCATTTGATTGTTGGAAGCCTCACAATGAGATGACAGTGCAGAACAAAAATTAAAAATGAGTTCATTAGGGTCATTGCAGCTGAAGAGTCTTTAGACAGATTTGCTGGCTCTGGATGTCCGAATGTGCTGTGAGAGACTTCGAAAGAGCACATTTGCAATTCGGCATTTCCAAGAATGTTCTAGTCCTCAGAGAGCCAACTCTTTGAAAGCTGTGTTAGCTTAGAGTAAAATCCTTGTGCATCTGGAGACCCCATACAGTAAGGAAAAGGACAATGGAGGCAAAAAGAAGCCAGGAAAGAAATAGGGTTTTTTTTTTTTTTTTGTTCTTTGTTTCTTTTTAAAAATTCCTTTGCTGATGTAAGTGTAAACGTAAGTGACAGACAACTTTGAAAGTTAGCCTCAAAACTCTCCCACATACTTTATTCTTCGTCCTTCCCTGATGGCTAAAGGATAACCCCTCTGGGCTCTGAATTGCAGGAGTGATTTGTATCTACCCCAAGTTGTATAAAAGCCCTGTTTTGTTTTTAAAGAAAAACAACTATCAAATGAAAAGGAGAATTCCTTAGCACAGGTTAGAGTTAGTTGTTTGGTGTCTTGGACTCCTCCCTGGCAGGAATACACACCACAACTTGAAGAAATTAGTCAAATGTGTTTTCTTGTGCCTCCTTGTAGCCATTGCTGTCTTGTTTGGTGGTAGTTGTCTCTCCTAAACTCTTTGCTTATATCCTTAAAAATGAAGGTTTTGTGTTGAAAGTGTACCGCATTGCGAAGGGTAGGCCTCACTGAAGTCATGCACCGTTGATTGAGATATCTGTATTTATTGCTCCTTCCTAACTTGTTTTCTCTGTGAATCAGCATTGGGCCCCTGTGCCCCACACTACATTGTTTTAGGTAGAAGCAGCATTTGTGTGTGTGTCCTCACCCTCCTCCTAGGCTCCGGCCTCACTCAGCCTGACCCTTGCCAGTTTTCACCATGGACATTCTATTCCCCCTCTTTCTTAGAAAGGTGGGCAGAATCCACACACACATCCATCATTTTGGAAACCCTGTCCATGAATTTTGTTGTTGGTTTTTTTTTTTAATTAATTGTTTTCTGTGATTAGTTTCACTGTGTAAAATAGATATTAACTGCACTTCTTTAAAAACAAATGTATGTCTCCTGTTACCTCCTTGAAAGATCAATTTCTCTAGGCCTTTTTCAGTGGGCTTATGATTTCAGACAAGGAAAAAAAAAACAGTAAAAACAAAAACAGTATGTGCCTGAAAAATGACAAAAAAAATAAAATCTTTTTTTTTGTAATGTTTAAAAAACCTGAAAAGCCTTTACTTCTTTGATACGCTCAAATTTTATGAAAATTGGGTTTTGCCATGTGTTTGTTCACATTCTAAGCGACTTCATGGCTTCTCTGTTGTCTCTCGTGTAAAGTGTATAGGATGGGCTTGTGGTGTAGCATTTCATCTGGTCAGTGGTTCCTTTGAGATTGTGCTGCTGCTGCTGGGAATGGGCCAGAACCCGAGCCTTTGGGTGACTGGGTTCGTCTTTGGGGAGTCTGTGGAGAAGAGGGTGTAGTGGCTCATCCACATGTTTTCTTCAACTGTTTGCAGAAACTTTCAAAAGGCATTTGGCTAAAGCTCCCGGCAGTACAGTATTCTTGTATTTGTTAACATTTGTGTTTAGGTACTGGTACCTTTGTTTAAAAATGTTGTAAGTGTTGGCTTTAAAGTGAATTTATCTTTAGTATGATAGTTATATGAAAATTATAGGGTTTGTGTGCAGAGAATTTTTTTATAAAGTGCTTTGTAAAAAAAAAAATGTATTCTAGCTTTCGCGGTACATATGTGTGATAACTTTAATATCCATGACAGTTAAGTGCAATTATTTCATCACTCTAAAAATGCTATTTTTGTGTCAGTTCCTGCAGGTGTTTTCATGTCTTTGCAAAGTGACACATTTTGATGCCTTCTTGATAAAGTGGTAGACATTTTGTAGCTTTCTAGAAACTTTGTATCCATACGGTATCAATGAAAAATAAAGAAAATGAAAGTGTGGGTCACCTTTCTTGTCTGCAAAAGTCTGTTGTTGACATGAAATCTGCCTTTTTTGTCTTGTTAAATTTACTTTGTTGGGATGGGAAGTCTACAACAGCCATTGGCATGCTCATTCCTCTTCTTCCACCATGTGAGTGTTGGTTGAACTTGGGTCATCAGGCTTGGCAACCAGTGCTATCCATGGGGTTAGCTTGTCCTGTGTGGGGTTGGGAGTTATAGGAAGGACAGAGGAAAGTTGGGTTGGAGCTGTGTTAGTGTCCATTGTGCCTGATGATTGGAGCTTTAGGTGTGCCCTACAGGGTTTCTTAAACAGCTACGAGTTCAATTGTCCTCCAGCCTGTGTGTCTGGTGCTTTGTTAAAACTGACAGAAGTGGGCTGATAATGGAGCTCAGTTGGTAGAATGCTTGCCTAGTGTACAAAGAGCCTTAGGATTCTTTCCCAAGCACAGAATAAATATGGTGAAGTACTGCATGCCTTTGATCCAAGCACTCTGGTGGTAGAGATGGGAGGATCAGGAGTTCAAGGCCACCCTCAGCCACATATGTAGTTTGAGGGCAACCTGGCCCATGAGACCCTGTCTCCAAAGTCAACAAAAGTTTTGTGGAATAGCTTAGCTTGTCTGTGGATTCCAAACACATTTTGAGAAGCCATATCCTGTGAATCACAACAGCCTTAGACTAAAAGGCATGCACTCTGTAGTGAGATATCCAGCCCGCCTGCCTAGCTTAGTCGGTAAAGTATGGGACTCTTAATCCCAGTGTCGTGGGTTCATGCCCCATGTTAGGCAGGAATCAAGATTCACTGTACTCAGTATAAGTAAAGTGAGGTTTACTGGGGAGAATTCACTTACACATCAAACGGATGACCATCGCAGGTTCCCGCTCCATGGATGCCACCCAGATGCTCTCCACTACTTGACCAGGAAGCAAGAGAGCCAGGTACAGTTGGGGACCCCAGACCTAGCCACCTCTAACCCCCATGTCTTTACCTGTGGCCACGCCCATGGGCATGGTTAGCACTAGAGATACAGGCTGGGTGAATGTCTCCTCTGTTGTTAACTTGCCATGTACATGCTGGGGACCAGGGTAGAAATGCAGAGGTAAGTGCACTGTGAGCTTCCTATTCCGAGTTCTTGCAGTTGGTTGCATGTTGAGTCATGACCTCTGGCCCCAGGTTCCTGTGTAACAGTAGGTCAGGCATTAGTTGCATGCTGAGTGGTAGATCAGGCACTGTGCTCCTTGTGTTGGTACAACCATTCTGTCCTATATTCCTCACTCCAGTCCCAATGGCATTGCTTCCTGAGACCCAAAGAGGCTAACTTGTCCAGAGTCATGACTAACAAGTGAGCTTTATTTAGGTCCCTTCAGCCTGATGCTTGGGCCTGATCGCTTGGCCCCTGCATCTTGGTTGACTATACAGTGGGAGCAGCTGACTATACAGTGGCTAGGAGGAAATGTGAATGGGCAGAGAGACTTCACTAAATTGTTGATGGGGACTTGTGACTGTGACAGTAGGAGCCCCCCAACTTGGGAACAAAGCTTCAGGGGGTCTTCTCTTTATTTCTACCTGGGATGCTAGAAATGCATCTGTCTGCCAAGAAGTAGGAGTGTATTTTCAGAGGGCTTCTGTTCCTGGGTGCTGTGATCTGATGCAGTGCAGAGGAGAGGCCCATGGGAGCTTTTTGTCTTAAGTGAGACCCCGTCCCTGTTAACTTTAGTCCATACACTCTCGGAGAAAAGGAGACTTTGACAACTTTCTTATAATCTAATTTAGATCTAAGGAAGTCATAGGCCTTTCTTAGGGTCTTACAGGATGATAAGTCTCAGCCATGTCTGCTCCAAATGCTTCTAACGAGCCCCTAAAGTTGGTATTTGCATATGTCAGAAATAGTCTTTGTTAGCGCTGGAGGTTCCTGCGGAGTTCTGCAAAGAGTGAGGCACCAGGAAAACAAACACCAGAACACTAGGGCATTCAGGGAGTGTAGGGGGACAGGGGGAGGGTAAGTGAAGATCTGAGGGGACAGGCAACTTTGCTAGGAATTCCCAGTGCTTACTTCCTGCCACAGTGTCTCGGGTTACTAATGAATACAAATATAGAAAGCCACATTATCTCTTGTGTAGTCACTGATGGAAACCCCAATCAAAGTCCATAGTGGGAAGTTGTAAAACATTGCAGAGATGTCTCGTTCTGTGCAATGTCTGTTTATCAAATCTGTCTCTGTTGTCATAGCAGCAGGAGGCCACTGACTGCCTGGCTCTTCAGGAAAAGTTTTCATTCACTTAACCTCCAAGATCCTAAGACTTTGTGCTCTGTACTATTGAAGATGACAAATGCTGCTGGCAAGGTGGCTCAGTGGGTAAAAACACAAGCTGCCAAGCCTGACAACCTGAGTTCAATCCCCAGGACTCACAGGTTGGAAGTAGAGAATGGACTCCCACTAGTTAGTAAATAATATCATCTTAAAGGTGTAAAAAATAGCTGCCAGCAAAGCAAAACTCCAAAAGAAAACTAGTATACCCTTATTAATCTCTCAAATTGGAAAAATTCTCCCTAGAGTCAGTGAGGATTAGTTCACAATGGTACAAATGTGATTGATGCAGAATAAAATGCAAAGACTAATGTGTGCTCATTAACATACCTACAAAGTAAAAAGTGATAGCAATGGGTTGTAAACAATTATAAAACTACACATACAGCACAGGATTTGAACATCAGTATTTGATGAACATGTTCTAATTTACTAAGTGCAAGATTATGAGCCACACGATTATAGACTATAAATTATTTTCAAGAATATTATGGATATTGGCCACACCCAAAGCCAGCAGTCAGGAACCTGGCTCCTGCAAAGTGACCCTATGTACAAAGTCTTACTGGGACACAGCTATTATTGTTTATTAACCTGCTGGCTGTGGCAACTTTCACACTGTGGTAACAGAGGTAGCGTGACAAAGGCTCTGTAGTCCACAGAATCTAAAATAATTATTATTTGGCTTTTTGCAAGGTGCAAGGGATAAACTTACCATAAAACAAGGCCCTATATTCAGTAACCCTAAAGAGGTAGCTTTTCTTTCTTTGGTGTGTAGAGACCCTGGTAAATGATTATAACTCTCTCCACCCATTTTCAATCCACTCAACTTTCCCTTTGATCAACAGGTTTCAGTGTGAGGAAAAACTCAAGTTTGGACAGGGTGAGGAAGGGAAATTTGTGTGTGTGTGTGTGTGTGCGCGCGAGTGCGAGTGCTCACAGGTGTGTATGCATGAATGTGTGTAGGATGGCTTGTGTGGAGGTGTTTAGAGGACAACCTCAGCTGCCATCCTCAGGTACATTTACCTCCTTGAAATAATCTTCCTCAGCCCTCAAGCTTGCTGATGAAGCTAGACAGCTGACCAGTGAATCCCAGAGCTCCTCCTATCTCCTCAGGGCTAGGATTACAAATGTATCCTACCATGCCTGGGTTCTTGGCATGTGGGTTCTTGGGGTGAAACTCAGGTCCTCCTAATAAACTGAACAATCCTTCCAACCCCAGGAATGGTGGTTTTGATTGCTTGCAGTATCTGAATCTGCTCTCCCAATCAGAAATTACTAAAGCAGCCAACAGCACCTTCAATGGCCGCCATTCTTCCTTGCCTAAGTAGACTTGCACTGTCTACTTAGTGTTTTCCCAGATCACCGTGGGCTGCACTCCTTGGCTACCATTCTTTGCCCCCTGTTGTTTTTATTTTGCCTTCAACAGCTGCATGCTGTACTGGAGCCCTAATATCTCCACATAGTTCCATGTCACTGTCCTCTTACAGTATTGATCCCCACTCACTGTAGTTTTAATGTAGGATCAAGTCATCAATCTACCCCAGGAGTATGGTCTCTGAACCTTGAGAGCCCTGCCTTGATTACTGTAGACCATAGTTTCCTTCAAGTAGGAAGGGGCTTCCTAAAAATACATTAGAATTAGCACCATGTTTCCACTGGGATATTAAATCCTGAGTTGCAGAAGGATGCTGGGTATACCAATGTGCTTTCTGTAATCTAGCCCACATTCAAGTTCTCAAGATTCACTCCAAGTTCTCCAAGCTCAAGTCTCTCCATTGCTGCTGGGAGGAATTCAGATTGGGCATATCCTGCTGCTGTTGCTGATCCCTTGCTCCAGAAGCAAGGGTACAACTTTCTTGATTGGACCGTATTGAGGATTTAGCCTTAATCTAGAAATGGTGATAAGAACTTTGGCAGATGTTGGGAAGATGTTCTAAATTTAAGTGTGCACTTAATAATTGTACCTTATTGGACATGAGACAAAAATATGAAAGTGCCCCAAATCAAACTCATACATTTCTCCCAGTCATGAATGAAACAAACCAATATGAAGAAATGTATAGACATTTTGTATTAGTGAGCACATGTATGGTGTATACAACATATCCCTTAATTTTCAAATTTAAGGAAACAATTTGAAAACTATTCTGATGGGAGATGTTAATCTGTAAATATGTTTCTTGTATTGGTTAATGAATAAAGCACTGTTGTCCAATAGAAAAGGAAGATAGGAGGGGCTAGAAAACAGGGAGGAAAGAGGAAGTAGGAAGGAGGAGTCAGCATGGAGAGACCAGAGAGGTAGCACGCCTGTCCCTCTGGCCGGTAAGATGAGCCACATGTAAATACTTAGATTAATAGAAATGGATTAATATTTAAGACAGAGCTAGCTGATACGGAATTAGGAACTGGCCAACAGCATTATATCAAATGCAGAGTCTCAGTGTGTTATTGGGGCTGGCGTGGTGGCGGGACCAGACTCATGGTGGGAAATGCCTCCTCGTAACAATATTCTAGAAAATTAAGCAAATCTTTGTACATCAAAGGACTGCTATAATAGGGTAGTCTCTGGTGTCAATACAGTTGAGGTAGAAATCAATATAGAGAGGTTTTTCTTTTAAGTTATGCATGCCTCAGGATGAATAAATAATTCTAATTTGTGAGAAAAAGTAGCCATGGAAATTAAATTAGACTTAGGTTAAGAAGTTGAGTATGATCATTCATGCCTATAACCTTAATACTTAATTGAGTATGATCGCTCATGCCTATAATCTTAATACTCAAGAGGCTAAGACTCTGTGGGTCAGAGGCCAACCTGGCCTATAATAGTGTGAAAATAAAGTTAGCAAAAATAAAGTTAAGAAAAATGCTGTGTATTAAAATATATAGAATGTCCCTAAATTAATCTTTAGGAGGTGTTATGGAATATTCCTTCAAGTATGTAAAGATCTGTTACATTTGTAGCATGTAAGTTTCCGCCAGCCCGCCCGCCGCTGGTCTGGCGTCCTGGCCCCCAATAACACGCAGGAGACTCTATATTTGATACAATCCTGTTGGCCAGTTACCATTATTGTTAATGGGCTAGCTTTGCCTTAATTATTAACCCATTTCTACTTATCTAAGTATTTCCACGTGGTCGTCTTATCAGGGAGCCGCGCGGCAGGCTTCCTGCTTCTTCCCGGGCTACATCTTGACCCCACCTTCCCACTTCCTATTTCCTTCTCCTAGTCTCCTAGCCCCGCCTATCTTGCTATCTCATTGGCCACAGAGCTTTATTAACCAGTATGAGAAACATATATACAGAGTAACATCTCCCATCATTTCCTCTTTTCTGTCTAAAGTAAAAGAAGGGGTTTAACCTTAACATAGCAAAATATACCATACAACAGTTATCAAATAAGAATCATAGTTAACAATATTTAGTCCATTAACATTTTGTAAGACTTAAAGAAAATATCAGCTATCCTATCTTTGTGAGTCTAAAGTCCTATATGTAAAGATATGTTGCTTTGCCTACCTAAGGCATCTGATTGGTCTAATAAAAAGCTGAATAACCAATAGCTAGGCAGTGGAGGGATAGGTGGGGCTGGCAGTAGGATAAGTAGGAAGAGAAATCTGGGCTCAGAAAAGAGAGAACAAGGGAGAAAGGGAGACACCCAAGGCCAGCCAGCCAAGCAGCTGCCAGGCCAACACAGAAGCAGAAAAATAGGACATACAGAATGAAAGAATGGTAAAAATAAGCCTGAGGCAAAATGTAGATGAAGATAAACAGGTTAAAATGAGCTATAAGAGCTAGAAGGACAAGCATAAGACAAGGCCAAACATTTATAATTAATATTAAGTCTCCACATCATGATTTGGAGGTTGGTGGGAAGCGTGCTACAAGAAGACATGAATATGGTATAAGAAAGGTTAAAGTTGAGCCAGTTACTCATTTCCCATAGATAGATGGGAAAACCTGATGGTGACTTTTGTAAACCAAGTGGGAAACAAACAGATCAACAAAGTTCAAAGTTGACTCTTCAAATGTATGGAGAAATTTTCAGAACACTGGAAGGTTTGGAAAGGTACCAAAATAACAGCAAGGAAGTGGAACCCCACTACAGCTCTTACAGGAGACTCATGGAAATATGATCAATAATAAAAACACACTTTGATAAGTTTATATACCAATGAAGCTTGAAACAGGTAAAAGAGTTAACTGTTAGAAAAAAATAGGTAACTTCATAAAATTGTCTTATGACATTGGTGGCCTTAAAATCATCAAAGAGTGAAACAATAGTTCGTATTGGTAGCATACAAACCCAAGGAAAAAAATCCTGCATTCTCATATAGAGGATTCTTAGCTTATTTAGATCTTCTAGCATGCAAAATCAGAACAAAAGTTAAGCTGCTAATATATAAGAGATGCAAGTTCAGGGCAGGATAAACAAGAGGGTCACTGAAGTTAATTACTAGAAACAATTGAAATGTGTCATGATGTGTTACTCTACAGACACTGAGGTGTCCAGGTCATTTATCTTACTCAAAACATGTAGGATCTGAAGTATTTCAGATTTTTAAATATTTGGATATAATAATGAGATGTCTTGGAGATGGGACTCAGATCCAAACTGGAGATTCACTTCCGTGTGTATTTTCTCACATCATTTGGAAGTAAATTTACACATTTTTAATGCAGTTGCATATTGGTCAGATGTGAAATTTCTCCCTTGCAGCCTAATGTCGGTATTTTGGAAGTGTCATTGATTAGAATATTGGGGTGTTGGGAATTTACAGTGGAGTTACTCACTTTACGTCACTCAGTGTGTGTGTGTGTGTGTGTGTGTGTGTGTGTGTGTGTGTGTGTGTGTGTGTGTGCATGTGTGCGTGCTTTCTGGCATTTGGGCTTTTCTGGGACTGTTGCAAAGAAGAAGGCAATCTTTTTGTTATCAATGGAAGAGAGAAAAGGAAGCAATTGACCTGTCCAGTAAGGCCCCACCTCCTAATTCTCACTGAGTAATAGTCTTCCAACAGCGTTATTACTGCTTGTCCATCTCTGTCACAGTATCTGCCATGTAGTAGCTATTGAAGAATCCACAGCCTGAGATGTGAGTCATGAAAAGTCTGAAAGTGGAAGGCTAATCTAGGAAGTGTAGAATGTCAATCAAGCAGGGGAAATGGTGCATGAGATTTGTTTCTAAATACAGTTGTTTGAGATGAATACCATACACTCACAAGGACAGTATGTAATGGGAGGACATAGGCTAATCCCACTCATGAGCATAAACGGATCAAAATACTACGAGTTGAGTATAACAGGGCAAACAGATCATAATGCATGACAGAATGGAGCCCATTCCAAGGATGCAAGGTTGGTTTAACATTAGAAAATCTTCCCATATAACTCACTGAAGACAAAAGGAGTAAAACCACAAGAAGAGATGCATACGGGTTTGTACAATAACATTCAGTGTCCACTGTGGACAGAATGTGTGTGTGTCTTTCAACACCATCAAATCACCATGTTGAAGCTCTAATCCTCAGTATGAGACAGAGCCTTAGGGAGGCAATTGTGGTTGCCCACGTAAAGGGGTTTAGGACCTTTACAAGAAGATTAGAGCCCTCTGCTTCCCTCCACACAAGATCAAATCAAAAAGGAAGCCCTCCTCTGCAGATGAGGAAGGCTGTCATCAAGAGACAGAATCTGCTGACCCCCTCTTCCCGCCCCCGCGCCTTAAACCTGGAAATGTGAGAATTAAATGGGTTTTATGGGTTTTGTTTAACCCTGAACACTCATGATTTTTTAAAAAAAATACATTTCTTATTAAATTAAGACAGAAAGACCAGCTGAATAGTGGTGGTGCATACTTTTAATCCCAACACTTGGGAAGCAGAGGCAGGTGGATCTTTGAGTTTGAGGCCAGCCCAGCCTGGTCTACAGTGAGTTCCTGGACAGCCAGGGATACACAGAGAAACCTTGTCTCAAAAAAAAAAAAAAAAAAAAAAAAACAAAACGGAAAAAAAAAAAACAGACTAGAAAGACCTGTTTTCAACTAACGAATAGCTATTTTAAAAAAAAGAATTAGCTGCTAGTGAAATAATTCTGATTTGTATCATTTTAACGCAACATATTGAGCTTCCAAACAGTGAAATAAGACCAGAAAAAGAAGCAAACTACATAACATGGTAATCCAATCTGCCATTATTCTTAGAAGACAAGGTTGTATATATAGAAAATGCAAAATAACATACAGGTGTATGACTAGCATTTGACAGTAAGTTAAGCATTGTATGTGTGCAAAGCATTGTGTGATACCTAGAAATGCATTTTGGGTCACTGAGGGTGTAGTTCAGTTAGTAGAGTGCTTGCCTAGTATGCAAGGAGCCCCGAATTTGATTTCCACCATCATATAAAGAGTGCCGTGATATATGCCTGCAATCCTTGCAGTAGGGAAATAGGACCAAGAGGATCAGAAGTTCAAGATCATCCTTCAGCTGCATAGCCAGTTTGAGACCAGTTTGGGCTAAAGGCTGTGTCTCAGAAAACAAAAAAGGAAAACAACAACCAAACCATACTTGCTGTTATACAAGAAAAGGAAATCCAAGTACCATATCTTTAAAATTATGAAAGCATACCTGAAGCGTTGGCAGGCAGAGGCAGGAATATCTTTGAGTTCAAGGCCAGCCTGGTTTACACGGCAAGTTACAAATTCCCTGTCAGCCTGAGCTACATAGTCAGCCTCTGGGGGGGGAAGGACTATTTATTAAAAATATTTTGTTTGATTTTGATTTTCAAAACTCTGTCCTGGAACTTGCTCTGTAGATCAGGCTGCCCTTGAACTCACAGAGATCCTTCTGCCTCTGCCTCCCAGGTGCTGGGACTAAAGGTGTGCACCACCACTGCCGGACTATTGTATTTTTTTTTTTTCATAAAGGCTAACAGAAACTGTAAGAAAACTTTCTGGAGGAAAGCTTTCATGTTACTTAAAAGTTCAACTACGTAAGTCAGGGGGGAGCTGAAGTTGCTCCCGAGCTGAAACCATCAATTCCACCCAATAAATCTATAGGTTAAATGCCTTCAAGTAAAAATTCAATACTTTCCCTTTGTAGCCCCTCACTTGTGTAGTATAGAAATTCAGGGAATCAAATATAACTCTTGGAGAGGAAGAACAAGTTAGGAGAATGTGTGGACTATTGATTGATTTTCTCCCAGCTCCAAATCCATCCTGTGTCCCTGTGCTGCCATCCTGTAAGAGTGCTCTGGGCAGGTGCACTCCAGCTTTGTGGATGGACAGCACTGGGGTCACACTGTCAGGCAGTTTGGTAAAAAGTCATCTCTTCTGGAACTCAGGCTCTGCTGTCAGCACAGGAGCCTTCGTGGGGAGCCCCAGCTGTGCCCCAAGCTACTGCTCCCCACAAGGTCATTGCCAGGGCAGTCCAGACTTCATGCAGACACCAACTGCCCTACCAAATAGGCAAGCTGCTGCTCACTTTCATTCTGCCCACACCCCATGGCAGTGGTGGCCTATGTCCATACATCAGCTCTGGCTGCATATTCTAATGACAGGTTGCGTGCACCTCCTCTTTTACGTGACAAAAAATCCCAGCCTCTGATGGCAAAGGGGCAGGATTCCAGTCTTCAGCTCTTCAATTGCTCTCTGTTCATCAGCCTAGGAAGGAGAAGCCTCTTTCACCTTCAACTCCCAGGATCCCTTAAGTAAGTGAAGACAACACACACACACACACACACACACACACATGCATGCATATGTGCATACATGCCTTCTTGAGCACACATGCACCATGTGAGTGCAGTGCCCATGGATTCCAGTAGAGGACATCAGATTCCCTGGATCTGGAGTTAAAGGCAGTTGTTAAGCCACCTAACATGAGAGCTGGGAACCAACTTAGGGTCCTCTGCAAGAACAGTACCCACTCTCAACCTCTGAGCCATTTCTCCAACCCCATAAGTTATTTAATGGCACAGAGGACCATGATATGAGTATAAAGGGCATGATGATATAATCCCAGTTGTTCTTTTGCTACAGTTATCGCCTATGAAACACAAACACGAGACTCAGTGCCCACATGGAGTTTATTGGTGGAGAGGAAAAAAAGGGGGGGGAATATCTGGTGGCCAACCGAAAGCAGGAGAGAGACAAAGACAGAGAGAGAGGAAGAGAGCAAGCAAAAAAGAGAAAGAGAGGGAAAGAAAGGAAGAGAGAGAAAGAGGGGGATGTGCTTGCTTTAAAAGGGAAACTGAGTCCCCTACGCAGCCCCGTAATGAGTGACATAGCGATGATATGGCCATGCGTGTCCCATCCATCATCAGGGAACAGGAACAGGATCAGCAGACTGTTGGTTTCCAACACCAGTATCTTTTTTTTATTATTATTATTATTATTTAAATTAGAAACAATCTTATTTTACATGTCAATCCCAGTTCCCTCCCCTTCTCCCTTGTCCCCTATGATTCCCCTATCCCATCCCTTTTCTGCTCCTGAGGGAGGGTGAGGCCTTCCATGGGGAATCTTCAAAGTCTATCACATCATTTGGAGCAGGGCCTAGGCCCTCCCCCATGTGTCTAGGCTGAGAGAGTATCCCTCTATGTGAAATCGGCTCCCAAAGTCCATTTGTACACTAGGAATAAATCCTCTGATCCACTACCAGAGGCCCCATAGACTGTCCAGTCCTCTTAACTGACACCTGCATTCAGGGGGTCTAGGTCGATCCTATGCTGGTTTCCCAGCTATCAGTCTGGGGTCCATGAGCTCCCTCTTGTCCAGGTCAGCTGTCTTTATGGTTTTCTGTAGCCTGGTCTTGGCCCCTTTCCTCATCAGTCCTCCTTCTCTACAACTGGATTCCAGGAGTTCAATTCAGTGTTTAGCTGTGGGTATCTGTTTCTGCTTTTGTAGCTACTAGATGAAGGCTTTAGGATGGCATGTATATAAAATAGTCATCAATCTCATTATCAGGGAAGGGCATTTAAGGTAGCCTCTCCACTATTGCTTAGATTGTTAGTTAGGGTCATCCTTGTAGATTTCTGGACATTTCCCTAATGCCAGATTTTTCTTTAAACCTATAATGGTTCCCTCTATTATGGTATCTCTTTTCTTGCTCTCCTGTATTTTTCCCCCAACTCAATCTTCCTGCTCCCCCATGTACTCCTCTCCCCTCTTCTTCTCCCTTTCTCTTTCTCTTAATTCCCTCTCCTCTCCCCACCCCCCCATGCTCCCAATTTGCTCAGGAGATCTTTTCCCTTTCCCCTTCTGTGGTGGACCATGTATGTCTCTCTTAGGGTCCTCATTGCTTCCTAGTCGCTCTGCTGGTGTAGATTGTAGGCTTTTAGTCCTTTGCTCTATGTCTAATAACCATATATGAGTGAGTACATACCATATTTGTCTTTTTTGTAACTGGCTTACCTCACTCAGGATGGTTTCTTCTAGTTCCATCCGTTTACCTGTGAATTTCAAGATTCCATTGTTTTTTTCCACTGAGTAGTAATCCATTGTGTAAATGTGCCGCATTTTCTTTGTCCATTCTTCAGTTGAGGGACATCTAGATTCTGGCTATTACAAATAATGCTTTTTTTGAATATAGTTGAACAGATGTCCTTGTTGTATGAGTGTGCATCCTTGGTTATATGCCTAAGAGTGGAATTGAGGTAGACGGATTGCCATTTTCCCGGGGAACCACCATACTGATTTCCAAAGTGGCTGTAAGAGTTTGCACTTCCACCAGCAGTGGAGGAGTGTTCCCCTTCCCCACATCCTCTCCAGCATTAATTGTGTTTTTGATTTTAGCCATTCTGACAGGAGCAAGATGGTATCTCAGAGTTGTTTTGACTTGCATCTCCCTGATGGCTAAGGATGTTGAGCACTTTCTTAAGTGTCTTTCAGCCATTTTAGATTCCTCTATTGAGAATTCTCTATTCAGTTCTGTACCCCACTTTTTAATTGGATTATTTAGTGTTAGTTTCTTGAGTTCTTTGTGTATTTTGGAAATCAGCCCTCTATCAGATGTGGGGTTGGTGAAGATATTTTCCCATCCTGTGATAATATCTTGTGGCTGGGAAAAGAAAGCTCCTCGACTGTGGTTTTGTTGTTGATTAATTCATGCATGTGTGTACATGCATGAGCATATGTGAGTGCACATGCCCCCATAAGCACATGTGGAGATCAGAAGTTGACACTGGGCATCTTCCTCTATTGCTCTCCACCTTATTTTTTGAGTCAGGATCTCTCGCTGAACCAGGAGTTCCATGACCAGTTCTGAGGAGCGTCCTGCTTACACCCCACAAAGCCCTGAGGTTATTTACAGTTGCCACCAATCCTGCCTTTTATAAGGATGCTTTTACCCACTGAGTCATCACCGAACCTATGTTGTTTACCTTCAAATCCAGCTTTTTAAAAGTATAATTTGTTTTTATTAGAAGTAAATCACGAGGTTGCAAAGTTGTATTCAGTTGCATAACCATCACCACATAAAGTATAGCACATACACATTGCCTACCCCCAGTGCTTCCCACATCCCTCTGCAAGCCATCCCCTCCCCTAACTCCAGCCTCCTGTTCCTTTGCCATTGGCTTTTCTAGGATTCCATGTAATTGTAGACACCCAACTTACAGTCCTTTCTAATTGTTTCTTTTTCCCAGCTTCATTAATGTGTTTCAGGGTCATCAATAATATTTATTCCCTTTTCGCTACTGAGAGTGGTGTCCCATAGCACACATACTCCACTGTTGACTCCTCGGCTGGTAAGCATTTGACTTGTTCCTGTCTTTGGGCTTTAATGTATCCTGCTGCTAAGAAGTGTCTGTGCCAAGCCTTTGTGAGGACATGAGTCCATGTTTCTAGAAGGGGATCATTGAGTCATTGGCAAGTGTGTCTTTATAGGTTCCTGTCTCTCTGTTTCCCCACACAACTGTACTATTTCCTATGGCCTCCAGCAATGAATGTCATCTTTGGAATTGGCAGTTGTCATTCTGTACCATTTAGCCTCCTAGTGGATACATAATAGCATCTCTTTGTGATTTTAACTTGAACTTCCTGGATGACCTAATGAGGCTGAGTACTTTTTCATGTGCCTCTTGGCTACTCATTTATCTTATGAAGTGATCACTCAAATCTCTTGCCCATGTTTATTTCTTTTAATCATTGAGTCTCAAGGGTTTTATAGAGTCTGGATACAAGCCCGTTCTTGGATAGATGCATTGCCAATCTTTTCTCCTGATCTGTGCCTTCTCTTTAGAGTTTCTTAGCTTGGCCATTTGAGAAGCAATAACCTTGAATCTCAGTAAAGTCTGTTTTATCTTTTTTTTTTTTAAATGTGATTCTTTTTTTGTTTTTTAAATCTCATTTTAATCTACCCATCATGGGTACATGGGAGTTCAGTTGAATTGTAGGCTGACCTTGTATCCACCCTCGGTAAAATTATTTATTAGGTTGAATAGCTCTTTGTAAAGGGTTACAGGACCTTGCCATATGCAAGTGTAGACAGTTTGCCTCTCCCTTCACAAGAAACATGTCTGTGTGTCTGCTTGCCCCACCTCCATCTTTTAATGCAGGGTCTGGCTATGAAGCTGGCCCAATGACATATAGTTCTTGTGCAGCCCAGCTCCCAATGTGCTGTACCACTGTGCTCAACTTTGTGGGCATTTCTTTTGACTGAATAACCATGGTCTGTTTTGGGGACAGCAGTTTCACTCTTTCTGAGATGCTTTTGTCTTTAGCTGAGACACTAGCATGCTCAGTTTGGAGATTCACCAGAAGCAAGAGCAGGTAGCATTTGATGTGTGTGTGTGTGTGTGTGTGTGTGTGTGTGTGTGTGTGTGTGTGTGTGTGTGTGGTGTGGTGGGGATGGGGGCTCTGTCCCTCTGCCTTCCTGGAGCTATCATTGCTCTGAATGCAGCCTTCTATTTCAGGGACCAAAATGATGGCTGTCTTTCACCAGCACCAGCAGTAGTTCATACAACACTGGGTACACCCCCTGGCTCAAAGAGCAGAAGCAGAGATGGATGCTGCTTCTGTAACACCTCTGTTTCCTGCCTGTCTTTTTCCAGAACTTTCATGCTGGGCTCCCTCTTCAAAGCTTCTGGGTAACTGCATTTCAAGAGGACCCACCTGGCAGATGTGTCTGGAATCAATACTGTGAGCAGAGTCCGCTTCCCTTGATGTGGGGTTTAGATGTCCTTTCCTTTCTGTACTTCAGGGTCTTCCCAATTCTGCCATGAAGTCAGCATCAGATCTGGTCACTTAGTAAAGGAAGTTTGGGTGGTTTTCATCAGCACGTCTGGACATCTGGATTTGGGGCTTTCTGGGTGTAGAGGATGGGGTGGGGTCAGTAGTCACATGATGTTTTTATGCCCTACTTCCTTTCTATTTAAGAGGGCTATGCCCCAAGATTCTTTTCCTTTTTTTGGTTGGTTTTTTGTTTTGTTTTGTTTATTTGTTTGTTTGTTTCCTATACTGTTTTTCTGTAGCTTTGGAGACTGTCCTGGAACTCTCTCTCACAGAGATCTGCCTGCCTCTGGGATCAAAGGTGTGTGCTGCCACCGCCTGACTCCACCCCAATGTTCTTATTGGGTGTGTGCCCCACATCTACACAGTGTTTTCTAATATGTCTTATATATAGCGACCACATAGTTCCACAGTTGATCTGTCCTTCCACAATTTATGCTCTTGTATTTCAGGGTCATTATTAAGTAAAGTTAAGGTGTCCTGAACATAAGATGGGGATGTGCCATAGCGAAGATGATGGCTTACCAAGTAGCAAACCGTCAGGTAGTATATACACTGTGGATGCACTGGACAAAGGGGACAGTCATGTCCCAGGAAGGGTGGAACAAAGGGAGATTTCATCACATTCAGTGCTATAGTCTAAAACCTCATGAATTGATTATTTCTGAATTTGTCCACTTGCTCTTCTCCAACTTCAGTTGATTGCAGGCAACAGATCTGGTGATTAAAACCACAGGAGGCGAAACCACCAGTAAAGAGGGACTGCTGCCATTGGCTGCACAGAAATATGTATTGGAAAACAATGCCTAATACACATAATGACCTTGATGTCAATGTGCACATTAATAGGAAAGGAAGTGGTGGAAAGAAAAGAGAATGGAAAGTGAGAACAGAAAGGAAAAAGCAAAGAAGGAAAGAAATAGGAGGAGAGGTGGGAAAAGAGGGCAGTCGAGAAAGAGTGAGGATGGGCAGCCACAGAGAGCCCCAGGAGAAGGAAGCGAGAGATGTATGCTTTGTCTTGAGGGCATTTGGCAGCCACACAGGTTTGTAGCCACTGAGGATGAGCTCTGGTGCTGGGTAGGTTGTGAGCATACCAAATCCTTGCCTTTCTGTCCTGTCTCTCAGGGGCACACCTCCAGGCTCCCATGAAGGCTGCCTGTCAGCTGTGTGTGGTCAGGTGAATAGAATAGAATAGAATAGAATAGAATAGAATAGAATAGAATAGAATAGAATAGAATAGAATAGAATAGAATAGAATAGAAACAGCAGGATGCTGTCCTTTCTCTGAACCAGCACAGTTGCACTTGCTGTGGCCCTGAGTTCTAATCTGACTGACCATCGGGGTGTATGACTCCAGCAGCAGCCTGATCCCTGGGTCTGGGCACACCACCTGTGTGTTCATCTAGAACAGCAATGACTCTCCATGTCTGCTAACCTTGTGTTTCATCCCCCTTTACCTCATGACCAGTTCCCTCTATCCACACCAGGCCATCCCTGACTCATTGTCCTGATTTCATGCACCCCCACACCACCCACCCCTTGCACCCCCAATCCTTCTGGTCCCCTCCCTGCTCCTTCTTTTTTTCTCCAGATGTACACTGAGATACCAAGTATGGTATCAGGTGACAGCAATGGGCCCAGATCTCTTTTGAAACATCTCTGTTGGAGAAATTTGCAAGTAGATTTTCCCACCCTGTGCTCTTAAGTTACCTCTGTCCTCAGTGTGGCTCTGTACAGAATTGACACCTGAATCCCAAATAGTTCAGCTCTGAAGGCTGATTTGACTCCCACGGCCTGCACAGGGAGCACTGAGTTTTTGGCCCCTCCTGGCCTTTATAGTGAGTTGGAAAAAGACATAGATTTGTGATGCAGTCAACCCAAGGGAAATATGTTCCCAAAATGGTCATGTTAGGGAATGACCTACTTCCATCTGCTCTCCCCCAAAGTCTGCTGCATGAAAATCCTTTAGAGGATTAGAGACACTATGTCACAGTCCCAGGAGTTTAATATCAGGGCCAGGTAGAAATGAGGATATTGTAGCTTCAGGGCACCAGGGCATGAGGCTCCAGTGGATGTAAAGATGTCACTTGTCACTTTCATAGGTGCCCAAAAGTAACAACATTCTGTGCCACCCTTGAGCTTTTTTTTTTTTTTTTGAAAATTTTTATCTTTGGTGCATGCACACAGGAACGTGTGTGTGTGTGTGTGTGTGTGTGTGTGTGTGTGTGTGTGTGTGTGTACATGTGTGAAGGAAAGGGTAGCACTCATGTGGAAATCAGAGGACAACTCACAACACAATAGATTTTAGCAAGGTCTTTGGGCCCCTCAGACTATGTACTACCATTTTGGGGGCCATTTCCAGAAGGGTTGGGCAAGCTCTGCATGACTGGGTCTGCCACCTGGGGCCACAGATTTCTTGGGAATTAAAAACAAACAAAAAACCGAAAAACCAAAACCAAAACAAACACAACAGGAATTTCTCATGTGGACAGCAGAGGGCAGCAAACTGCCATGTCAATACTGCTCCTTCTGGAGAATGGAGGAGGCTTTTCTGAGGGCTTAGAGGGGGTGTAACAGGCAACAGGGATGAGGACTAGGGTTGGTTGGCTTCGTATTTTTAGCCATTACAGGTACGTGCTTGTACTCTCAGAATTTAGGAGGCCAAATCAGGAAGAGCATGAGTCTGAGGACAACGTGGGCAACAGTGAATTGAGTCTGGCTTCAGTGGGCTGTCTAAAAAAAGACCAAAACACCACCACCCTGAAAAACAAAGGCTGGAGATGTAGCCCAGTTGACAGAGTGCTTTCCTGTATACATGAAGTTCTGGGCTCCATAAACAAATTCAGCGTCACACACATGTAATCCCAGCACAAGTTCAAGGGCGTCTTTACTACACAGCAACTTCAAGTTCAGCCCCAGATACATGAAATCCCTTTTCAAAACAGAACAATATACCCTACACAACATACACACACACACACACACACACACACACACACACACACACAACACCCAAAACCCCAAACCAAACAAGCTAAACTCAGAACCTCTCAGTCCTACTCACACAGCTGCCATTCCTGTGAAGCCTGAACTCATTCCCACGCTCTTTTGACCTTGAGACAGGAAGTCAAGGACGGTTTACAGGGTCATGATCATGCTACTCCTGAAACACACAGACCTATTATAGATTCTTCCTAAGTACCTGGTATAGGGTCTCCACAGGCCTGCCTCTCATCCCGACAGCTTTCCAACATTTTCTGTGTTTCCTAACGAAGACCCTGGACTCCAACCCAAGGCCACATAGCGGTGACACAGTATAACAGCCATTTGAACTCTTCTCTACTGGCTTTCTGAAAGAGATGTTCTCTCCACAAATCCAATTAGTCTAGAATAAAATACAAATAAAAATGCCATCTTGCTTCCATGAACTGTGAGTGGAAATAAGTTTGAGATAGCAGCCCCTCATGCTGTGTTCTTTCAAGGAATTTGTGCTACTGGGACAGCTGGCATCCAGGGAATGCCTGTGAACTGCTGTCTTTCTCCCCCCTCCCCCCTTCAGTAAGTGTGCTGGGTACATTTTTGCTGACTCGACACAAGCTAGAGCCATTTGGCAACAGGGAACCTCATGGGAGAAAAATGCCACCATCAGATTGACCTGTCGGCAAGTTTGTGGAGACGTTTTCTTAGTTAATGATTGTTTTAGGAGGGTGCAGCACTGTGGGAGCTACCACCCTTGAATGGTATAAGAAAGCAGGCTGAGCAGGCCATGGGGAACAAGCCTGGAAGCAGCATTCCTTCATGGCCTCTGCTTCAGTTCCCGCCTCCAGCTTCCTTCCCTGTGGCGTTTCTGCCCTGACTTCCCTCAGTGATGGGACAGTGATCAACACATATAAGCCAAATAAGCCCTTGCCTTCCCAAGTTGTTTTTCGTTGGTGTTTTATCACGGTAGTAGGAAGCCCACTAGAATGCTAAGAAAGGGCCTTTGAAACCTTTTGGTTGACACCGTCCTGTCTGAGTCCACTCTGCTCTCCCAGAACTCTGTGGTTTTCTGGAGCTCAGCATTGATTGGTATAATGATATATTATTTATGATTTATTAAAGCTTGCCTGAAGATGCAGAAAGCAAAGTCAGCCTCAAGCCATAGAAGCCAGGCATACACCTTTAATCCCAGCAGCCAGAAGCTAGGAGGAGGTAGTACATACCTTTAATCCTAGGACTCAGGATTAAGAGATAGATGGATCTCTGTGAATCCAAGGCCACCCAGGCCTACACAAGATGGAATCAGTCTAAAAGAGAATTATAGCTCACACCTTTAATCCTAGCATTAGAAAGGGATAAAAGACAGGAGCAAGTACTCAGTAGGAGGCATCCATTCTCCAACCATGCTGAGGAGAGGTTACAGTCTGGGGCTTGCTGAGAGCTTGTGGAGACAGGATCAGCTCATTCAGCCTGAGGTAGAGGTAAGAAACTAGTGTCCAACTGCTTTGCTTTTCTGATATTCAGCTTGAAATTTGAACCCCAATATCAGTCTCTGGATCATTTATTTTTCGTGTTACAGATTGGAGCGCCATGATAAGGTCTTTCTAATTTATCTCCCACATTTCTGGTAGCCTGGGACAGTTTTGTTTCAATGGGTAAATAAAGCTATATAGAGGATTCAGTTACTCTTAAGGCAGACTTAAAGCATATCAAAGAAGACGGAGCTGTAAATGTTCACATCCAATGGAAGTGTAGTCTAGGTACTGCAGGTCCCAAGGCATGCTCATATTAGGGAGAACTCGTCAATTTGACAAGCAAAGTCCATTAAAGAGACAGGACATGTGTTGTTGATGACTCCATGATTTTCACCCAACTGAGGAGCGAGGCTCATGGGCTGGAAAGATTTTGCTTTGCCTTAGTGGTTATTGGATACAAACAAGATTGTATGTCTGACAGTGGGAATTGTACAGGAAGGAGGAATAGAGTTACTTAGCCTGGACTCAAGCCTGAATACCTTTGAACATGATAGCCATTACCATTTTCAGAACAGCTGTGTGAGCATTGCAGCCATGACCATCCTCACAGCAGCTGTGTGAGCATTAAATGACAGCATTAGCATCTTGAGAACTGCTTTGATGACCCATAGGAGACTGCCAAGGTGTCTCTGAATGAGATGAAGCAGTCTCTATGAAAACAGAGGATGTGCTGTCCAAAAAAAAAAAAAAAAAAAAAAAAAAAAAGAGCTGGGCAAGAAGAGGGACTAACCTAAAAGGGTTCCCTTGTGTCATCTCTGCGTGGCACTCACATTCCTTTGTGTTTTTACAGTACCTGTTGGGGCTCTATTATATTCTCACCTGAGATTCCAGCCACTCCTTCCCACACCCCACCCCAGCTGTATGTAAATTTGTCCTCAGCAGCATGTGGTCTCAGGGTATCTGGAGGTGAGAAAGTATATAGAGTAGAGGATGTTAGCCAAAGGGGATTCCATCTGTGTAGCTCCAGGGAAGTCATCCTCCATGCAGGGGTGAAACTTTGGTGGTACTGGTGGCTTTGGGATCACTTGGGCTCCTGTAAGTTATCTCTTACTTTTGCTCTGGAATTGCACTGGCTGGCTAAGTTGGACTTTGGTGCAGTTCTTACTTTGGTCTGTTGGTGATACCCCATCTGCCGGGAGAAGTTTGATTACTTCTCCCCAGGAAAGTTTCACTACAGCGCCCATAAAATGTTGGTGATATTTATCCCACGGTATTGTGAAAATGTGAAGGACTGGGGTGCCATGAGGAGAGGGCACACAGACAACCTTTAGGTTGGTCCCCTCTCCATGCTCAGCTCTTTGGACAGTGTGTCTTCTGCTTGTTCAGGAGCTCTGCTTCACCTCAAGCCGTGCTTTTCTTAAACCCTCCAGACATTTTCAGAAGAAAGGCAGCCATTGTAAACTCATGACTGATGCAAACAAAACTAAACGAAAAGTCTTTTTAGTAGTCCCCATTGTGTCCTGTGAGCTGACACAGCAGGTCTTGCCTGGGTCCCTGGTGGAGAGAGGCCCTGCTCATTCGCAGGATGAACTATGTATGAATTTTCTGGCCATTCTGAGATCTGAGGGTGAACCCAAACAGTCTCTGTGAATGTGGGAGGGGGAGCACCCGTGAGTTTCCCACAATATGTGAGTTCCCAAGATTGGGACTCTCACAGAAGATTCCTGAGGACAAAGCTGAGCACTCCCCCTACTCAGCTGGGAAGTGGCCAAGAGGCCTTTTAGTAGAAGAGTGCATTTCAGCCAGCTCTGGTCAGTTGGCACCTTTAGGCTGGGTTCCCTGTGGGCAGACTTGCAAATTTGGCCAGAAAGGAGCTGAAGAGGTGTGAGCGTTGCAGGTCTGGAGTAGGGATGCTCTGCTCCTCCACACACCTTCTTCCAAAGCAGCCCTGCAGCAGTTTGCTCCACTCCTAACACAGGGAAGACTTCTGTGTGTTCAGAACTCGGAGTCCACATTGAGGGGTCACACTGGAGGAGGCTAGAATGCTGCAAACGGCTCTGAAATATAACTCATCAATGCCACCCTCAAGGATACCACTATTAAGGTGGTCAAGACACCATAATAGTGTGTAACAACTTAGGACACTAAGTACCCTGCACATAGTCTCCAACTTGGAGCCAGGCTTCAGAAGGTGATTTGTCACTGGTTTTACATTTAAACCAGAAACAGCACCTCTACTCCGTGGGTGCTGTGGGTGCAGGTGTTTGGGAAGGGGGTGGAGAGCTGTGTTTATCAAAGCAGTACCACCTGCAACTTTAGGAGCTGCCTCCAGTCCTTTTTGGAATGAGGTTGGCTATGAAAATCGATAAGAGCAAATCTGATTAAAATATTATCATGAAAATGTAGATCATTGTCAGAAGATCTGAGACAAGAAGGCAGTTAGAGATTTGTGCAGAGAAAAAAAGCAAACCTCGCAAGTGCTAGGATCCTAGGGATGCAGGCACCGACTTTCAGATCCCGAGGGGAGACAGGGAAAGCAGTGGGTTGGGTCTCAAATTCCTTCTCAAACTGCATCTCTGTTGGTGGGTGGCCTGGGGCAGACTTTGGAGCCTCAAAGTCCACAGGAGCAAAGGGAGTTGAAGGGGAAGTGGATTGCCCTTGAGAAGATCCTGCTGTTCTTAGCTGCAGAGAAGGGCAACTTAAGACTTCACCCTTGACTCCTCTCTTCCTGCTCTTTCTTCTCTAGTCTTTTTCCTGCCTCCTTACACCTTCTTTGAAGGTCCAAAGTTGTTCAAGTGGTATTCCCTCCCCTCCCCTTCCCCCAGCTCCCTGCCCACTCTTAAGTGGAAATTTGGAGTTCCTTTCTTCTGCCTTTTGCTTTGATGGGGGCATGTTCCCCCAATTTTATCTTCCTTTTGTAAATATATCCTAAATTCTTGTTCCATGAATGTTCCTTTAAACTTGGACCTGTGTACAGAGGAGTTAGACCTGAGAGTTCTTGATAATTGGCTGGCATGACTATAGTCTCTTTTCAGCTCTAACATGCTACCAGCCTCCTTAACATCCTCAGTGCCTTATCGCTTTTCAGGGCTCTCAAGTCATATCTGGTGTACCATCCCAGAGGACTGTGCATTTCCTTAAACCAAGAACCAACATCTATTGAGCAAATTGCTATATTGAGTACTTAGGGCTACAGCCTTCCTGGAGGGCAATGTTGGTGTGCTCCAGGTACAAGGCCTCAGGAAATGTTTACTGAAAGAGAAAGCAGCTGGGAATATAGTTTAGTTGGTAGAGGGTTCCCTAGTATACGCAGGTTAGCTCCCCAGCAGTGCATAAACCAAGTGTAGCAGCACATGCCTGGAATCCCAGCACTCTGGAAGTAGTGGCAGGAGAGGCAGAAGTTCAAGGTCATCCTTGGCACATAGTAAGTTCAAAGCTATGTGAGACCCTGTCTCAGACACAGACAGATTATATAAAAGAAAGGGCAGTAATTGAGTTGAGGCTGGAGATGGGGTATAGTCCCACAGTTTTCAGTTTAGTCTGCTGTTGAGATAGCAACAAAAGAGACACTGTGGGTCCCAACAGGGTGGTCTGCGTGCCGTCGCAGGTGGCCCATGCACCTTTGCATGACAACAGTCCTTCTGTGGGCCCTGCACCTGCAGCCCCAGCTTCAGTGCCCCCATACCCTCTCTGATGTGATCCAAGCGGGAATGATGCTGCAGAAAGTCATTTGCAAGCTGACTCCCGTGACTTCAGCAAGTCCTGGCTGGTGTGTCTGCCTGCTGGGGGTTAAGAAGGGGGGTGGCATCCCTCACTGGCTGGCATGGAAGGGAACACCTGTAGGCCCCAGACCTGTCCCCAGTCCTCCCTCTCCAGTAATCTCCTGCTGATCTCAACAGGGGGAGGGAGATCAGACATAAAATTCCAGGGACTGAAAATTCCTCCCACAAGGACATCCCCCTCCCTCTCCATTTTTAGTCAAGTAGAACATTTAACTCTTCAAAGCAAAATTTCAAAGCCCAACAACTACCCACTAGACACACAAGTCCTAGCATTTGATAGCATTTGAACCAGGAGCTTTGGAAATGTATCTTGAACTTGGAGAGCCGGAAAGATTAGAGATGAGAAGAGCCTGCTTGGTGCCTCCTGCAGCACCAGGAGCTGTCGTGAACTGGCTTTCTTTGAAGAGAATGCAGTCTGATAGGGCTTTCCAGTGGACAGAGGACAAAGAGTTCATCTGAGCTACAGGGACAGTGTCACCCTGCCTGAGTACTCTGTGCTTGTGGCTCAAGACCTGTCTGCTAGTGGCTGTTCCAGGGGTGTGGGAAGGAGGCATGCACATCTGAGAGACCTGTTCTGGATATACCCTGAAAGCCCTTTACCGTCCTGTTCATTCTTCCCCTAGCCCAAGTCAGGGCTGAGCTTGGTGGTAAAACCCTGCTGCAATAATGGGGTGTTTTGAGTATTGTACTACACTTCCAAGCACCCTAGAGTCCCTACTAGAGTCCCTGCATTCCATGGAAGAAACCTCAAAGCTGTCAGTCAAGGAAGGGTTCTCCTTGTGGTGAAGGATGCTGGCAACCCGGGAGATATTTGAAAGCAGGTTTGAAGCACAATCCCTTGGTGCCATAATTCCAATTGTTGAAAGCACGGAAGATTTGAACTCTGTAAAATTTAAATATTTGAAAGGTCAAAGTCCAAAAATATAAATCTGGAAAAATAAACTTAAAAATTCATAAGACATCAGACACTTATATAGTTTTCTGCTTATTTGTTAAAAAAAAAAAAAGATTTACAAACTATGTGGGGTGGTTCATGACTATAATCTGAGCAGTGTGTGGGGGGGCTGAGGCAGGAGGATCACTGAATTGGACCAGTCTAGGCTACATTGAGAGCTTCAGGCCAGTAAGGATTGCAAAAAGAGAATATATATCTTTTCCTTCTTTCTTCCTCTTCCTCCCCATCCCCCTTTTTTCAGTTGTTGTTGCTATTTCCTGGAGGAGTCTCATGTCACCCAGACTGGACTAGAGTGTAGCCTGTTGCTTTCTGTGTCCCAAGGGCTGGGGTTGGAGGCACAGGTCACTATCTGCCTGGCTTTGAGAAGACCTGTTATAATAAACAAAAATTACAACAAAATTTCTCACAACAAGAAGATACATTTTGAAAGCTTTTATCTGTTAAATGGAAATATAAAACAGATTTTTAGAGGCCGTTTCACACACTGAAATGGATAATTATCACATACTTCTGTAAACACAGCCAACACCAGATTTATCAGTGAGTGATACCATAGGAGCAGCTGGAGGCTGGGCTCTATGGCTGCTGGGAGTCATCTGAAATACCAGAATGGGCCTTTAAATCTTTGGACAGAATCTATCCAAACCCTGGCATCTCATCAGCTGAAGGAATACCAAAAGAGATTAGTGACACATTATTTTTCTTTCAAATAAAAGGTCTAATTTTAGGAACCGAGTTCACCATTTACAAAAACAGCATAGTCCCTGGAGTCTGGCTCAAAGGCATAGCATTTCACCAGGGCAACTTTGCTCACAGGTCACAGGTCGAGGAGCAATATGCAGATGACACATTTTATTTTGGTTGTGAGCCTAGCCTTTAAAGGCTGAGCCATCTTTCTAGCCTGAGATGATACATTTTAAACGGAAGGTTGTACCGTGCTCTGTCACATGACCTTTCCCTACACTTTTCATCCCCCCCCCCCAACCTCTTGCTTTCTCCACCCCTCCATGCCACAGGAATTGTGCCTTTGGATACTTAGAATTTTGATCTCTTGGGTTTGACTTTGGTGGCAGGGACTTTAGGGACTCTGGCCGGCATCTGAGCTAGAATTTGGAGAGTAGAGCTGGTACCAACCACAGGCCTGCACCATCTCCTGAGCTCTGTGCTCAGCTCACAGTAGGCAGTAGAATGTTAGGAATGAGGGTTTCCAGATTGTTGTACGGGTGACTCACAGCTGTTCAAATTCTTATTGTGGAAATCTTGCGTCCCTTCCATGATTCCTCACCCCACCCACAGGAAGTTAGAACCTTGGAGGTGGGACCAGCAAGGATGCAGGTGTTCCTCTTCCTGCTGATGTTGAGCCTGCTATGCATAGGAGCCCGTGGTGGCTGGTGGTTGTTACCATCCCAAGATTTCTTGCTGCATGGCAGCAGGGATAAGGGATAAGTTTCTGGCTCCTGGTTGGAAATTGAGAAAGCGCCCATCCTTCTTCCTATGCTCTGACTTTCGGGGTAGCCTTGGAAGTAGAATGTCCCTCTTCCTGTGGCAGAAGGCTACAGCATAACCAGCTTGGTTGTTTTTGTTTTCAACTTTCAACTTGGCTTTGGCTACTTCTGTCTGTGTAGCCCAGGCTAGCCTTAAACTAACTATTCAGCCCAGGTTTGCCTTGAACCTACTCCTACTTCAGCCTCCCAGCCTCATTATAGACACAAACCTCCATGGCTGAGTAAAAACCTTTAGAAGTTTTTCAAATGTAGTAGAGAAATATTTTAAAGGCATGTATCTGAACTTGGCAGCCCTTTCCAGATGCTGTGGTCTGTGTTAGTGCTTGCCTTAATCTACTCTCAAATACACATATATAAATGTACATATATATTTTAACATATTCACATACACATATCTCTATGTAGACATGCACACATTTTAATATTTACATGCATATATATACCCATATAATTTCTTTATACACAGACATACCTATACATATATACATACATGTATGTGTATGTAATATATGTAATATATGCATTTTTCTGAACCCTTGAAGATAAATTCTATAGGTATGCTTTTCTATTGTATGTACCCCTTAACCTTTTTTTTTCTTTAAAAAAAGGGTTTATTTATTTATTATGTATATAGTGTTCTGCCTGCATGTTATCCCTGCAGGCCAGAAGAGGGCACCAAGTCTTATTATAGGTGGTTATGAGCCACCATATGGTTGCTGGGAACTGAACTCTGGACTTCTTGAAGAGCAGCCAGTGCTTTTAGCCTCTGAGCCATCTCTCCAGCTCCTGCCCCTCAATCTTTTAAATTTGGGTATTCAGGCCCTAAAAATACTGTTCTCAAAGTTAGTAAAATTTTCTTCCTTTAAACAAGATTTCATATATCACAGACTGGCCTCAAACATGCTTTGTAGCAGGGGATGACTTTGAACTTCTGATCCTCTTGCTTCTTGAGTGCTGGGATTAGAGTTGTGCACCACCACACCCAGATAAAAGGAATGCATTCTAATGGTTTTCAGTATCTGTCATGTCATGTCATGTCATGTCGTGTCATGTAACGATCACTGTGTTTTCCATGGGATCCAGCTGTGGATCTAGCACTATCATTTGATGGAAGTTCTTATAACCTTGTGAGTGAGAAACATCAGCCATGATGTCATTTTGGGTGGAGCCAAGAAATATTTGTGCAGTAAGTGAGAACCCATAGATTGAATGAATAAACTGGTGTGTGGATTACTGCAAGGACTCTTAGCTGGTCTTATTAAATACCCCCACCTCACACACATTTTTGCTTGTTTTTTGAGACAAGGTCTCACATTGTAACATTGACTGTGCTGAGCTCACAGAAATCCAGGGATCTCTACCTCCTGAGTGCTGGGATTAAAGGTGCACATCACCATGTCTGCCCCCCCCTTTTTTTTAGCCCTCTAGCTAGGGAAACGTAAGTAGTTGGCTGGGAATGTGCATCAGTTGGTAGAGCATTGATCTGGCATGCACGAGGCTCTGGATTTGATCCCCAGCACTGCAGAAGCACTGCAGGAGAGTCAGAAGTTCAAGATCATCTTTGTTTACATACTTTGAGGCCAGTCTGGGATACATGAGATTCTATCTTGGAAAGAAAGAGTGTGAGAAAGAAAAAGAGGAAATCACAGGTCAGAGTATGAGAGTATGTCCCTGTCCACCCCACTATTCTCTGTGGCTTCTTAACTCACCCCATGCCAAAACTAGCATCATCAAGTCAACATTATTAGAACAGCCCATGTGATCTCCTTTCCAATGCCATCCCTTGTCTGTCCTCTACTGTCACCCCACCTCGTTCTCCATCTGCTACAGCCATGCTGAAATCCCATGTTTCCCGGAAGGTACTAGGGTCTTTGTACTTGGTGTATTTCTGTTCTCCACACACCTGCATTTTTTCCTTCAGTTTTTCAAGTCCTTACTTGAATCCCAGCCTCCAAGTTCTGCTTTCCAAAACATCCCTCCTTGTTCCTACATTTGAGTGGGCATTAAGAGCACCACAGTATTTATAGACCACTTAGAGTTCAGGAGAAGGTAGAGACCTAAAGTTTGAGTTCCTCTCTTTAAATTCTTCCTGCAAACCATTCAGTATTTTCCAAACTTAGATGCTGACTGTAATTCCTTGCCAAATGCCACCAGTGCTAATACAAACAGCATTCTGTTATCCAAATACCCTAGATCAGAGGACGGCAAACAGCAGCCAAGGGACCAATTTTTGCCTCCTGCCTGCCCTTGCAAGTAAGATTTAGTCCCATAAATCTGTTGGAGGATCCCTGTGGATTCTCATTGCACAACCTGCTCCAGGATTGGGGGAGGGGCTTTCCTGTGTCCACCCCAAAGAATTCCTTTTATCCTAAGAACGTGGGGCATAGGCAGATGTGATTTGCAGGAGTAGGGGCTGGGTAAAGGAAAGGGGGATGTGAAGAAGACGGGGAAGGAAGGGAGTGAGATACTTGAAGTCAAAAAGAGACCAAAGATCTTCAGAAGCCTGTGAATTCTGTTGCAAAGGCATCATTTAAATCCAGGGTATCATTAGGACTACAAAGCTATCTGTTCAATTCAATGTTAGTATTTAACACAGTGAATCAAACTTTTTATGACTTGAAGGAACTTCAAAAATAAACGTTGCTTTCCCGGTGCCATCGAAGAAGAGTTTGGAGTTCATTCCTGCTTAATAGATCAAGGTAACAAATCATATTTTCTACCGAAAGGGAGTGTTTGGAGGGCTTTGAGGGGAGGGCTGGGTTCTTGGCCTGATAGAAAGGAATTTGGGCTCTGTGCCCAGCTCTTTCTTCTGACCCTGTTCGTGACCCTGAGAAGTCACATAAACCTTGTTGGAACCTCAGTTTCTCTCTTTGAAACAATCACAGCTTGCCTCCCTGGGCAAGCTGGATGATTAATAATGATGGTGTGAGTAAAATTTCTTTGAGGTCTTTGGATGAAAGACAGCTATAAACCATCTGAAGATTTACTGTCTTATTAAAGGAATTGCTGCATATAGTACTCCACGGATAAACGTTGGCAAAGTAAACAGACTTCGTTCATCCGGGGAAGGGTAGGCTGTTCATCTCTCGCAAGGACAATGACAGAGGTGTGTTCCCATCTCGCAAACACGTACATTAATGCCGTCTGTCCAGAAATGTGTGCTGGGCCTGTGCTGAGATGGTCACCTGTGGTTGGAACAAGAAGAGGCAGCCACCTGGGCGTACAGAACAATTAATCACACGTGAGAAAAAGCACACAACATAGCTTGGTCTCCTGACTTGGAGGTGGAAAGAATAACAAGGACTGCTACCCAAAACATTAGAAATGGAGTTCAGGTAAACCAGAGAACAAGCCATGAGAGGATGCAGAGCGCAGTGTAAGGAGTGAAGTGGCAGGGATGACAAGTCACATGGGATGGTGTATGCTGGCCGTGTAGGAGGGTCACAGAGACTTTACAGCTTCTATTAATTCTGAATGTTTAAGCTTCTCATCACCTCAATCTGCAGAAGCTTAGACATACACACCTAAATCCGTGTCACTTAGAGACACTCTAGGGGTTTTTCTGGCCCCATGGAAGTAATTAAAGATGAATTTAAGAGTTATTATCTCTGGCTATGCAACCTTGAGCAAAATGTTTTCTGGACTTAAAGTACATTATCTGTAACATGAAGGCGTTGGACTAGTTGGATTTATTGAAAGTAATATTGGACAACAACCAGTTACCACACCTTTTCAATACACTGGTTGTCTATTCTTATTTAATCCTCTGAGGCAGAGGGAACCATGGCTCGGAGTAGACTGTTAGCACAGACATACAGTCATTCATGTAGTTGATAAGCATTTTGAGTTTACTAGATAGCAATATGGTAAGAGTCAAGGAAAGGCATGTGATCCCATTCCTTGAGACAACTTAGGAGTCAGATCTAGAAAGTCTAGGGAAGTCTAGCTATAGCCTCTTCAAGCAACAGAGGCACTACTCCAATCTGCTGATAGTGTATTCATAGCAACAAGCCTGTGACTTCCCACTGCTTCCCCCTGGCTCCCATGCTCATCTTGTTGCTTCTCTTTTTCAAATTCTTAGAATGAGTAGACTTCCAAGTCTCTAGGGCCTAGCCTTCTCCTCTCTCAGACTCACCTACCCAAGCTGTTAACCCATACACAGTCTCATTGTGGTCACTGGGGGGCTAAGTCCAGTGTGTAGTTCTCATCTCTCCCAAACATCTGCCACTGTTGAGCACCCCTCTTCCTGTGATTTTACTTTTCCTCCTGACTTTCTGGCCACCCCTATTTTTTTCTGACCGTATCTTTGGTCACTGTTCATTGCTTTTGTTTGCTGATGTCTCTACCTCTCACGACATTTTTGGTATTGTAATATTTCAGGCCTCAGACTTTGGACCACTTCACACCTACTCCTTGGTGAAAGCATGCTGTTTCATGGTTTTTCCATATCTTATGCTAAGGATTCCTGATTTTTTAATCTTTGATAGTAACCTCTTTCTCAAATCTGAGCTGTTACTCAGCCTCTTGACTTGGATGGCTTATGGATGGCCAGAATGCTCCTGGACAAAGGAGAACCTCTTGTCTACTTCCAGTTTTTTCCATCTCAGATGATTGTTTACCTTCTAGGCCCTAAGCCAGGACCCTTGAGCTACCTGCTCTTTTATCTTGTGTCCTCAACTCAGTAAGGACTCCTTTCGGCTTTGCCATCAAAACATACCTAGAAGCTGTCTCCAACCACTTGCACAGCCCCCACCCTGGCCCAAGCCAGCATTAACTTTTACTTGGTCATTTTCTCCATGCTGGGCTTTGCACCATGTGTAGCACATAGATGGTAGGCTTGGCCCACACTGAGAGTGCTCAGTCTACTGTAAAGGTGGACAGGAAGCTTAGGAACCACCATGAATTGTGATTAGGTGCTGTGGCAGATTTGGAGCTTTAGATGAATGCAATTTCTACTTCTCTCTAGTTCAGATGTTAAAGCTTCTCACTTTGTCATGTGTGTGTGCACACGTGTGTGTACATGCATGTGTGTTTCATGTGTATGTGATTACAAGTGTGTGTGCATGTGCATTCTCTGTCAAGAATGATGTCAGATGTCTTTCTCTATTGCTCTCCACTTTGTTTCTTAAGGGAGGGTCTTTCTCTGAGGGTCTCTTCTATTTTTCTATTTGATCAGACTAGCTGGCCAGCAAGTCCCAGGGATCCTCATGTACCCCACTGTCCCAGCACTGGGATTACTTGGATTACAAGCATACCCCCTGTTTTTGTTTTGTTTTTGTTTTTGTTTTTTGTTTTTGTGCTTGTATGGTAAGCATTTTATGGATAATCATCTATCTAATCCCACTCACTTATCTTTGAAGTGAGGGGATCCACAGTATGCTAGGCACTGTAAAAATCAATGAAAGCAGTCCTGACTCCACTGAGGGTGCTGGACCCCTTCCCACCGCTCCATACTTGTCCTTCACTCCTGCCTTCCCTTTCTGGTAGGTACTCATGAGATTAGAGGCACAACAGAACTCAGGTTTGTCCAGCACTGCCATTCAGTTGTGGTTCCCAGAATATAGCCTTTTGTGACCCAGTGGGCTATCTCTAACTCCAGGAACTCAGTCAGCCCAGTAGCCTGGCTGGATTAAGTCTATGGAAGATGACAATGACCTTCTATCATGGTATTGCAAATTCCAATTGAATTGACTAGCTTTGGTGCTTAATTAGGGTGTGACTTTGATAACGTTTGTGTTTGATTTTTACCAGCTCCCTGTATCCCACCCTTTCCTGTTCTCCATTTTCTCCCCACCCACTCTACCTGGTTCTGCAAGGTGATTCAAAGAAATTATTGCTTGAAAGGCAATGGAGTTCTCAATTATGCTCCGAATGCAGCCTCATCATCATGAATACTTGTCCTTTGATGTGGAGGGTCAGTCCTGTGAAGTTTTTGCTGTTCCTAAAAACCTGATGTGATGACACGTTTAGGACAATGACTTATCATTGTGTCTTCAGTTAAAGTAAAGAAGATTGACATCGAATGTCTGCAGAGATGACAGGTTTCCTGCTGCTTTCAGTTACCCAGGGAGGGGTCTATGCCTTTCAGTCAAAGAAGCTTATGGGCATCAAAAACATGTGAGGGAATATCTTCTTTCCTAGATTTATGATTTTAAAGTGTGTATGTATGTGTATACATACAAGTGCATGTGCCCACAGAGGCCAGAAGAAGTAGTTAGAGCCTCTGAAGTTACAGGTGGTTGTGAGCCACCTGACATGGGTTCTTGGAACCAAATTCAGGTCCTGTGTGAGAGCAGTATGCACTCCTAACCACTGGGCTATGTGCACGTGCACACAGGGCATGCATGTGCTAGTCAGGGGCAATTTTTAGGAATCAGGTCTTGAGGCTTGAATTTAGGAAATGAGGTTTGTCAACAAGTACCTTTATCCTTTGGGCTATTTCAGTGGCCCAGGAATATATTTACCAAATTCGTGATCCCTGCTACCTGTCTACCTCTTTGAGAGGGTTCATATTTACATGTGCATGCGTACCTGTACAAGCATTTGCACACTCATGCATGTTCTTCCTCTAAGTTTCTAGATTCTTTCTACTCATCCATGGACACATTTCTGTCTGCTTATTCATTTGATTCAGTGAAAGGAAGTCTCTCTACATGTGACCTTTAGAAACAAAATCAGAGCTTGGGCTGTGATCAAGGCAAGGTGATCAGTCTAATAAAAGCCAAGCCTGCATTGACCTCTTTAGGCAGCTGGCTACTTCTGGAGGTTTAGACAAAGGAACCTGAGCCCACATCAAAGTGTTTAAGTAAAGAGGACTCTGTGAAGTTCTGTTGGTGACTGGTGAGGTGCTTCTTCTCAGTGCTCTGCTGGAGCCCAGAGAGTTAAAAGAGACATCCGCTCCCAGTCCTGAGCCCCATATGCTGATGGAACCCAAAAGGTAGCCCTACCTGCTCCCTGGAGACTGAGTGGTCTCCTTTCCCTTCCTCCTGATCTCAACAGACAGCAGGTCTCAGAGCATCTCAAGCAAGTCTTTTATGCTTGCAGACTTAAAGAGGAGAGCTTAGATTTTTTTCCCCTGTACAGAAAAGGCAAGAAGTAGATTTTTTTTGATGTGTTAATTCCCCTGAATTGTCCTGTGTCTTAATAATAAAACACCAGCAAATCAGGGTTGTGTGTGTGTGTGTGTGTGTGTGTGTGTGTGTGTGTGTGTGTGTGTGGTCTCTTGTCCCATGGCTATCTGTCTCCTTCTCCTTCCCTCTCATTCTCCCTTCCTTGTGTTTGTTGGACCTGGATTTTATTTTGGTTTCTGCCAGTTTGATTCTACCTTGTCCTCTCCTCCTCTGTCCCATACCCTTGTCTAGATCCACTTTTTCAGCATCTCTTACTAATACAGTATCCTTATGTCGGACTTCCACCTCCACAATCTGTTATCTTTTACTCAATTTATGTAAAGGAAAAATATGAGAAGTTTCATATTGCCCAGGCTAGCTGTGAACGCACTATGTAGCGCAGATGACCTTGAACTCCTGATCATACTGCCTTCAAATACCAAGTGCTGATATTAGAGATGTGTACCACCTTGCCCAGTTTCTTACATCTTAAACAACAAAAAATATACCTTTCAGTGAGTATGATAAAAACACACATTGTATGCATGTGTGAAATTCTCAAGGAATTAATAAGATAAATAAAAATTTAAAATTTGTCATGGTTTTGATCCATTGGTCAGGGGTTGGTTTTTCATTGCCTATAACATCTTAGTTCCAAGATCTTAGGCAACATGAACAAGATCCCATACTGTGGTCCTTGGGTTCCATTTCTGTTTCATAAGCATTGTCTTTGCATAGCTCTCTTCTGTTATTTCAAGGAATTCAAATGCTGAGCTGTGGCCTCCAGGGCTGGACAGGCTATGCCCTTCCCCTTATCTCCAGGTGAGTTTCCCTCATCCTTCAAGATGCAGGCTGGAAACTCGGAACTTTTAAAAAGTCCTGAGCTCAGCGGGGTGGTGGCAGCAGTGGTACACAGCTTTAACCCCAGCACTGGGGAGGCAAAGGCAAGCAGATCTCTTTGAGTTTGAGGCCAGACTGGCCTACAGAGTGAGCTCTAGGATAGTCAGGGCTACACAGAGAAGCCTTGTCTCCAAAACAAAACAAAAATCTGGAACTTGTGTTTCTATTGTAATAGTTTCAATGCAATGGCTTAAAGTCACCAGCCTACGTTCTGTAAGGCAAGACCCAGGTGTGTTTTAGGTGGATGTTCTAGTTCACTTTGCTCCATTAGGACATAGGTCTGGCATTAAGAACTGCAGGCATCTGAAAGCTTGAATAGGGCTGGAGGACACAGCTCTAAGCTCCCGTGACTCAGGAAGAAATTTCATTCTTGCTAGCCTAATCTGGAAGTTTGGTGTCTTTACCAATTAGGGCCTTTCCTTATGACATGGCAATGACATTCTGCAGAACAAGGCAGAAGCCATTGTGTCTTTCTTGACCTGATGCTCAAATGACTTCTAAGTGTATGACACACTGCTACCCTGTTCATGCACGTGTGTTTGTGTGTGTGTGTGTGTGTGTGTGTGTAGGGCCTCATAGGATGGATACCAGGAAACATAGAACTCTCTGACTCTGGGGTTTCAGCTCTTTCCATAATGACAAGTTGCCAACCTAATGATTTAATTATTTTCAAAATCTATTTCTAACACATGAACAGCATTTAGGAGACTGAGTGCACTTCTCAGTGGCCTCTGCGGGCACCTTGGGCAATTTGTCAGTCCTGAGAACAGGGGTTGATGATAGATTGAGGATGTATAGAGTGTGGTTCAATAATTCCCAAGTGTCTTTTTTGAGTTCCTTGAAAATATCATAGGCCAACTATAGGATTCTGAAGGTGTCCCTGTTCTGAGCTGTGACTGATGCTCAACCTGAGAACATCAGATCCATTTTCACAGCTTTTGGAAAATATCGATTTTCTGGGTTCCGTTTTAGATCAATGGCATCAGGGGAAAGATCTAGGTACTGAAACACTGCCAGGTGATGCCAAGATATAGCCACAGCTCAGGGCATAGTGCTATTATCTAAAGGTCATACTTAACTGTCTGTAAGCTGGTAGATTTAGTTCATGTACTTCAAAGTCTATCGTCAAATCCATTGTTACTCATTCACTGAGATGGTTCCTTGTTCTTATGATCAGCCAAGCCAATCATCCACTCCAGTGGTGAATTCTACCTGCTCAGTCCCCTTCTCCATCCCTCAGACAGATGCCCTGTGTCTCTTAGAAAAATCATCATTTGCACACTGGCTTCCTCTAGCCTCAAGACATGCATCTCTAATTAGACTCTAGGTCAACCTGTTTGCCTTCTACAACCACAGATGACTCCCCAGGCCACTGAATGGGGTGGGCAGTCATCAGAGGAGGAAATAAAGCAAACAGGGCCCAGAGTTTCTGAACCCATGCTCTACCTTAATTTATATTGCCTTGTCCATTTAAATAATCCATTCATTTAAAAAGGAGTTTAAACTAGTTTGTGTTCCAGGGGACTGGGATGAAGAGCCTCTGAATCCACCTGACTCTATTTTTTTTTTCTTTTGCTTAATAAGCAATACCTGCTGGAATGGTGTGTGTTCCCGATCACAGTCTCCAGGTGCTTCAGCAGGCTGTATACTGTTGATTCTGTGAACAGCTTTGAGAACTAGGAGGATCATCAATCTCAGAATAAAAATGTACTATGTCAACGTAGAGAGATGTACAGGCTCCTTAATGTAGCTGTTGGTGCCCAGTGTCATTTATCAAGCTAAACAGTGTGTGCAAATATCTACCTAAATATCTGATAAAGACCAGAGCAATGAAGCCATAAACAGCACCATAGCTAATACATACTATGCAGAGCCCCAGGGAAGTGGGGTGAAAGGAGAAGGAAGACAAATACTTTATTCAAATGAGCAGTGACCAGGAATTTGGGTTCTCAAAAAGGGGGGGGGTTAACAAAGTAGAATACTTACTTTGAAAGTCAAGTGAAAAGTACTTTACTTGGAAGTCCTTGAAAAAGTTGAGGGAGCTCTCGATAAGAAATACAGCATAAAATCTTCAAAACTATTATCACTTGAGGCTGGAGAGAGGGCTCAGCAGTTAAGAACACTGGTTGCTCTTGCAGAGAACCCAGGTTTGATTCCCAGCACCCACATGGCAGCTTACAACTGTGCTCCATACAAAGAATATAGACATACATCAGGCAAAACATCCGTGTACATAAAGTTCTTTTAAAATGAAAAGTATTATATTATTTCCTTTTAAAACTTTATTGTGTATGTGTGACTGTATGAATTTATGTGCCTCATGTGCTTCTAGGTGCCTCCTGAGGACACTTAGAACAGGCATTATCAGTGTTTGTGAACCGCCTGATGTGGATGCCAGGAACTGAACCCATGTCATCAGCAAGAGGAGTAACCATGTCTCAGCCCTTTGATACTATTTTCAAAAGTAGTGAAATATACACAACTTAACATTTAGTACCTGTATTAGTTACTTTTGTATTGTGGTGGTAAAATACTACCACCAGGGCAACTTGTGGAGGACAGGCTTGTTATCTGACGTGCACTTCCAGGGGGCGTGATGGACTATCGCCATAGCATGCAGCAGGCTCCCATCTTGAACCATGAGCGTGAAGCAGAGGGGATGAACTGGAAACAGCACCACCTCTGGTGACACACTTCCTCCAATAAGACCATACTTCCTAAGCCTCCCCAAACAGCACCACCCACTGGAGATGAGTTTCCAAACGCCCAGGGCTATGGTGGACATCTTAATCAAACCACTACAGCATCATAACTGATTTTTTTCATAACTGATTTTAAATGTGAAAGCCAGCGGTATTAAGTATGCATATGTGTTGTGCACCTGTCACCCTTATCAGTGTCCAAACTGTTTTCATATTGTGAAAATAAAGCTGTGTATGTGTAAGAGGGCTCCCCACTTTCTCCCTCTGCCCTGGGATACCACTGCGTTTTCTGGTTTAATCAATTTGATTATTCTGGCACCTGATATAAGTAGAGTTATAGTAGTGTGCCTTTTTAATAAATGCCTAGCTTTGTTTAGCATTATGTTCTCAAGGTTCTAAAACTTATAATAATCCCCCCTTAAAGGCTGAGTAACAAACCATTATGTATATGTATCACATGGTACTTATCCATCTATATATCAATGGACCCCACAGTTGCTTCTAGTTTTGGTATTGTGGATGTTGAACGTGGGTGTGTAAACATCTCTGAGGCCCTGCTCTCAGTCCTTTGGGGTATGTACCTATTCAAGAGAGTGTTATTGCATGTATGGAGGAAGTACATTTTACAGCATGCATAGTTTTGCAAAATTCTTAAAAGGTCTATTCTAAAGCAGAAAATATCCTCGGGCTGATAATCCAGCTGATTTCACCTTGAAACTTAACTGGTACAAAAGAGAAAGCCACCCCAAAAGACTTTTGTAAGATCAAGTGGCTTCTGCGCTATTCTCGGACATTTCAGCTAATAGGGGTCCAATTGTATTCTAGGCTTGCATTTGTATGGGTCTCTCAATCACAGGATCAAGTGTAAGAGATCCATAGTCTAACCCGGGGTTAACCCAGAACCCAGCCCAAGCAAACAAGGCTGCACTTCAGGAATGGAACAAAGAGAAGCTTCTTCAGCAAGCAGGGAAAGAACACTAGGATGCCAGATGTAACCTATTTTCCTTATCTGGCCCACAGCCTTCCTCTTCCATCCGGATGGATGTGATGACAAAGGAAAAATATCTCCATGTCTGCCTCAGTGAAGAAAAATCAGAACATCTTGTGATGATGGTTTCCGCATTCGAGGGTAATTTGCATCCAAAGTTCCGCTCAGTCCAATTTAATTTCTTCAAAACAATGTGCTTTAAATGGACTTGCAAATCCTTGCAGTTGGTACCAGTTTCTAAAACAACCACACTTCCAAGCTGATCAATGTGGTATTGAAACTCCTCTCAACTCAATCAGCTTCACTGCAGAAAGAAAGCTAGCATTTTGCACACAAAGAATAGCAGAAACTCAAGCACAGGCCTCATGCTGTGTTCTGAGACGAGAGCAGCTGATACACAATAATTTGGTGTTGAGGACACTTGGAGAGAATGGGTAGTGTTTTCTACAATGGAGAAAGGGCATGCTTTGGGTCTGGGCTATTCTACCCTGACAGAGCTGGGAATGGTTCAGATTTGACATTGAAGACACTGTCTCATTCGCACACTCATTAACAATATCACCTTTCATTACTGGGTAACAACATATAATGAGAATTAATCAAACAAAACCCCTTTTGACATAGTCCTCAAAGGTGATGTCACCAACATTGAATAGGTGACAGCTCTGCTCTGTATGTACTGTAGATTCCCAGAAAGACATCTGCCAAACAGACGCCAGGCTTCTTTGTTTGGAACAAAGATGAAGCATGCTAACTCACTTGCAGGATGTCTTTCCCATACCTGGAGTGACTGTTGCTTCAGAATCCCTTACCTAAGTATTGTCATGTCCTCAACTTCATGGCCTAGAATTCTGCCAACCATCCACCGGTCCCAAGAGGAGAATGGATAAGCAGCTCCTCCCGTCCCACCCAGCTCTGCGTTTTCCTTCCTGCCTGAGGCAACTCTTTCTAATCTGTTATATGCTCCTGCCATTTTCTTGTGTACAGATGTATATCATTGTCTCTATGGAGACAAAATGGTCAAAGCATGTCCTCCATTAAGAGTTCACATGTCCAGTTCTGAGATCCCCATAAGTCTGGGTCAAAGTTAGTGTACATAAGAATCATTAGGGGAGGCTTGATGGTGGTTCATTAGGCAAAACCACGCAAGCCTGACTACCTGAGTTTGACCTCTGGAACCCATGGTAGAAAGCAAGAATGAACTTCCAAAAATTGTTCTCTGATCTTCATATGTGTGTAGTGGCATGTATGTGCCCATACTCACAAATCAATCTCTCTTCCCCCCTTTCTGTCACACACACACACATACACACACACACACACACACACACACACACACACACACATAATAATAATAATAATAATAATAAAATGTTAAATTAAATTAATATTGCCTTTATAAAAAATAACCACGAGAGAACAGGAATTCTCATTTACTAGATCCCAGTAAACAGCTTTTTAAAAAGCGCCATGCCAGGTTTCCCCTCACTTTAAGAAGCCACCTGCTCCTGTGATGTCAGCCTAGCATTCATGCTCCAGCCCTGGGCTTAGATTAGTCAGAGAAGGGAATGTTTTTAAGGTGCACAAGAGTAGTGGTGTTCAGCTCCACCAAGTCTGAGAGGTACCACAAGTTTCTGTAAACAGTTTGCCAAATAATTTTCTGGAGCTAATCATTACAAGAAACCGATTCAGTCAATAAAATCCAGTCACGTTTTTGTGTGGCTCAACATAATTAAGGACGGAAGTTCCTGTTTGGGGTGTTCCGGATGGCTGTGAACCTTGACTGACAGATTGGAAAGGTAGAAAGTTTCAGAGAAATGCCAACTTCTGCAGAGCTGTGTGAGCTGGGAAATTAGCCAGCCTTTCCCCGCTGGCCCCAATTTTCTCATGGTAAGAGAGCTACGCTTTACCTCTCACAGGTCTTAGGAAGGTAAATGACTGAAAACACTCCCACAGGCTCGAATGACGAACCACCTTTGAGAACCAACATGAGAATTTCACAAAGGGCTCTGTCACCCCTCTGAGAACTGATATGTATTTGGAAAGTGTCCCTGGAGAGAGAGGAGTGAAGCTGTGTAAGGCACACACTGTGAGTCTCATGCTGCCTTCGATCCCTTTGCCAGGGGCATCGTTATTCTCACAAGCTTCAGCAGAGTCAGGAGCCACATGATGCCTGCCCTACAGGGAGAAGGGAACAGGCACAGCCTTGTAGTAGCCGGGACCACAGAAATGAGACATAGTCAGATAAGGGAGGGGAGTAAAGGAGAACTGGCGGTGGGGTGGTGATCCAAATTCTAGCATCTTCACTTTTCACAGAGATGGGTGTGGCGGAACATGCCTGTAATACTAGCACTTGGAAGGCTGAGGCCAGAGAATCACCTTGAGTTCAAGGCCAGTCTGAACTCCAGAGAGAGACCCTGCTTCAAGCAAGCAAGCAAGCAAGCAAGCAAGCAAGCAAGCAAGCAAGCAAGCAAGCAAGCAAGCAAACATTTTTTTTGCATTAGTCATTGTGACTGCATAGTTAATAGATGACTAAATTCATATAAAATCATTACGACATGAGGCTATATTTGACAACCCCTCTGCCTGGAGTCATTGCTTTGAGCTGAGTGTTTGTTAGGACCATTTTCTATGCATGTCCATAGAGGTGTCTGGACTCCTAGAAAACACAGAGAGCAATTTTATTCATGTGCATATGTGTTCTGTGTGTATCTTTTAAAATATAAGCAAGGTCCTCTCCCATGCATCCTTCTGAAACTGTCATTTTGCACTGGCCAATGCATGTTGGGGATTCATTGTTGCCTAGACAAATAAATCTACTAGATTTAATTGCTGCAAACCTTCAGAGCCAGGGGGAACTTCTTGTTTGTGGAGTTATCTCCTAATGGGTGGGTATTTATATGGTCTCTGTTAATTTGCTGCAAGAACAGCCAGTGTCCCTCATGTGCCTCCTTGCACTGTGTTTTATTTAATGTTTATTAAGTGCCTTTTGTTCTTGGACCCTGGTTCACGGGATGGTGCTGCCCAGATCCAGGGTGGGTCTTCCCCCTTAGTTACTCATTGGTAACACCCCCACAGATGTGCCAAAAGGTGTGTCTTTTAGGTGATTCTAAGCCCAGTCAAGTTGACAATGATTAACCTGGACACAGGTATTTTATATACTGCATATTGTTTTGTTCCATATAATGTCAACTCTATAAAGGTTCTGCTATTGTCTCTTTACCCAGATGAGAAGATCCTGATTTACAGAACCTGTGGCAATTGTGATATGGTGTATGGGTTTTAAAAAAAGATGTATTTATTTTATATGAATGTCTGCATAAGTTTATTTGTGCCACATGAATAGAGAAGCCCACAGAGGCCTGATGAAGGGGTTAGATCCCTCAAAACTGTAGTTTGGGGCTACTGAGTAATCTTTTGAGTCCATATGACATACAGTTTTACATTGCTGAACAACAGATTGGAGGGATCCGTTCTGAGAAATGCAATAGCGGGTGAGTTTGTCACTGTAAAAACATGCAGAGCATAGTCACATGTGTGGTATAGCCAACATCACACATGTAGTCTAACACACACACACACACACCTATCAATGCATCGATGCTAGGGTCATGAGAGACAAAACAACACAAGATGAATTCAAGCATAAGCAAAAGCCTTGCAGTGGAGTGATACAGTAATTAGGAGATGTCTGAGCTGCTTCCTGCATAGGACAGTGTGCTGTTCTGTAGCCAACTGTGTTTTTGTAAGTACAAGTTCGCTCTAAAATAACAACCAAGAGTGCCGAATACTAAGAACACAAATCATAAATGCAAAACAAACACAGTCATTTATTTCTGTTATTGAGTAGTAACTGCACATGTTTTGCTTATTTAGCACTGGCAGCGTGGCAGATTTGTTTACATCCATATATGACCCGGAGTGTGTGATGACATAATGGTGGCCACAGCATCCCTAGGCCACAGGAAGCGTTGAGCTCTTTTTACATTCTGTTGTTATGGGACCACTACCCGATACATGGCCTGTCCTTGGCAGGAATGTCATTATGCAGTTCGTGACTGCACATACTTCTTTTTGCTCACCAGCTCTTGGCTTGAAGCCATTGTAGTCTTTGTAATTTCCTAAATGATTTATAGCAAGAAGGCACTGGGGGGGTGCAAACATTTGTTCTTTTGTCCTTGATTCTTGAAAGCAGCTCCAGAATGATGAAAATGACAGACAAGCTATTGTTTTTTGAGGAGTCCTTGCACATGAGATGATATTATGGAAAGCCTCTAGAATGGATACTGGGTGGGAGGGAAGGTTGCCAGAGGAGCCAGTCAGACTCAGAGGGCTGCAACCCTCATTCCCATTCCTCAACATCCTGGGAGGGAAGAGAGGCTGAAGATTAAGTTGGCCATCAATGGCCAGTGCCTTCCTCCATCATGCCTATTTCATGACACTTCCACAGGACTCCCCCAAACCATGGGGTTGGAGAACGTTGGACGGAAGAATACATGAAGGTTCCCAGAGGGTGACATGGAAGCACCCCACTCCTTCTTGCACCTCTCCACCTGACCCTCAGTCCAAGCCTGGGCTTGTAGCTGTCATCTGAGGTAAGGTAGGAGGCAGTCTCACAGACTTAGCTCTCAACCTGTGATCTCTCTAAGTAGAGTGTCAGAATGATGCTGGAGTAGAAGGCGCTGCCCTGCCATCTGCTACAGAAGGGATGGCCTGCTTGGTCGGTAGGAGCCCTTTTCTCCTGATGTCCGCTTCTGCTAAGCGAGAGGACCAGAGGGGGTGAGTTTGTTTTATTCCTTTATCCTCAACCCAAATATAGTTGGGGCAAACTCCAGAACCCACTCTGAAACACTGCTAAATGACCATGCACATACCACCTTGATTTGTCTTTCTAGAGGCAATGTAGCCCACCATCTCTTCTTTTCATGAGTGGGATTGTCTTTTAAGGGCCTTCTATGCTGTCACTACACTCCTTCCCGCTCTATGGCCCCTGCACAACATGATGGTCCAATAGTGAAGATCTGACCGTGGTGTCACTAAGCTCCATGGTGGGAAGAATCCCACCTAGCCTCATGCTCTCCATCACTCCCACATTCCGTTGCTGCTCTGGTGACGGATACAACACACAATCAAGGTGATTGTACAGACATGGTTAAGGTGACTGTCTTAGTTAGGGTTATTATTGCTGTGATGAAACACCATGACAAAAGCAACTTGGGAAGGAAGGGCTTTATTTCACACAGTTCCATATAAAGCTCATCATCAAAAAACAGTGAGGGTAGGAGAGCTGATGTAGAGGCCATGGAGGGGTGCTGCTTACTGGTTTGCTCCCCATAGCTTGCTCAGCCTGCTTTCTTATAGAACCCTAGACCACTGGCCCAGAGATGGAACCACCCACAATGGGCTGGGAGCTCTGCCATCAATAACTAAGAAAATGCCACACAGGCTTGCCTACAGCCTAACTGTATGGAGACATTTTCTCAATCAAGGCTCCCTCCTCTCTGATTATTTTATCTTGTGTCAAATTGACATAAATGTAGCCAGCATAGTGACTAATCAGGCGACCTTAACATAGAGTTTTTCTAGCTGGGTCTGCCTGATGAAGCCAGCCTTTTATAAGCAGAATTTTCTCTCACTGCTAGCAAAGGGTGATGCCAGAATTAGATGCCAAGGGGACTGGGTGATTCTGACCTGCCATCACTACTTTAAATGGGGCAGACACTGCCTCTATAATAGGCTGAGAGAGGTTCCGATGAAGGCCACCAAGAAGATGGGGGACTTCTGTACTTCAGTGGAAGTGAAGTGGTTTCTGGGAACACAATCTGAATGGGTTTGAAGTGTCTTCCCTCTCCATCCTGAACTAACTAATCAGCTGGACACCCTACCTTTAGCTTGGGACACTGAGCAGTCAAGCCAAGCACAACCTATGACTTTCAGAACAGTGAAATTATGTGGGCACTGCTTTCAGCTACCAAGTTTGTGGCAATCCATTTTACAGCAACAAAAAAGAAAACATATACCTCCCAGGTTTCTAACCCTTCAATTAAAACTGCTATAGACTTACCAGGTCCTGACAGTTAGCCTTTATAGCAGTTACTTTTGAAGTTATCACCATTTTACAGATGAGATTTGGAGATATTACATATTCTCCCTGAGGTCACAGTAAGTAAAAGCACCCAGTGTAACCCCAGCACCTGCAGCATGCTTCTGATAGATTCAAAAGCACATGCTTGGCATTGAAGACCCCCTCCTGACCTGGCTTCTGTTAGTTCATCCTTGTCAGATACTTTTGCCACTTAACTCCTTATAGCCCCGTGACTGCCATGCTGTCTTGATTCTTTACTTTGCATACTGATTCCTTCTGCCTGCCTTGTGCCTCCCCCCTTCCCCCATCTGTTTGTCCTTTGGAAATTTCAAATGGTTCTTTTTGGTCTTGCTCCAGATGTCCCCCCTGATGGGAAGGAAGACTTTGTGACTCTCCCGACTCAGGCCTATGCGGCTGTGCAGCATCCAGGCATGTTCTCCTAATACATAGTGACTTCCCTGGTCAGACTTCCCGGTGGTGGAAATGGTCATTGAGCTTCGGTGAGCTCCTTGTAGGCCAGGAGACTTGCTCACCATCATATCCCTTGCCACTGGCCTTGGAGCACAGTGGGAACTCAGCGAATGTTCAGGAAGGAATCGTTCCACAGACAAAAGTACTTTACAAGATTAATGCGACCTCTAGGGTATTGAGGCAGGGGAGTGAGCTGTCAGATGTGTGCTTCCCGGGACAAGCTCAGAGCAAGCCTTGCACGGAGAGGGTTTAAGAAGCTCCGTATTGTGGCTTTGGATTTATGTTCTGACAGTTCACTTTTAGCGTTTGCAGAGCGCATCTAGATGCCAGAAACAGCAGAAACAGTCATAGGAAGGGCCTGCCTACCAGACTTCCTCTGCAACAGTTTTTCTGTCAAGAAGGTTATGGGAAATGGAGGTGAGGGTCCACAGTTCTGACCTGTGGGGAATCGAGCACCATTCTCAAACCATTTAATATCTCTCTGTTCATGGACCCCACTGTGGTTGAGGAGGACTGGAAGGCTTAGAGACAGCGCTTACAAACCCGAGCTGGTCAGGTAGTGGATCACAACGTCCCCACTAGAAACTGTTGGGTGCCTCAGTTTCCCCGCCTGTGCAACGTGCAGAGTAAAGAGGGTGCTGTCCTGAAGGACCAAGACCACACGCATCTAGGAGATCTGGGGGAGGAAGTCAGGTTAAGGTGTTTCGAGCCAGCTCTCCACGAGAGGCAACACCGAGCGGAGGGGGGCGCAGAGCTTGTGGCAGAAAGCTCCCGGAGTCCTTCTTTGCTCTAGTGGAGAACTGGACTCACGATGACAGCAACTCGAGCTAGAGGCTGACCTGGCGGCGGGGCTGGGAGGGGCGAGTCTGGGCGCCGCCTGCGGTGCTCTCAGCCACAGCTCAGGGCGCTGGGGGCGGGAAGAGGTGGAGCCAGGTGGGGAGGAGCAAAACCCGGAGGCCTCGGGCACCGTGGGCAGAGCTAGAGTCGTTGGAACCCCAGCCCCTGCATGCTGCCTCAGTAGAGCCCGCCGTCCGAGCCGAAAACAACCGCTGCTGAGGGAGCCGCCGCCTGATTTCAGTGCATAGCGCGGGAGTAAGGCTAGTGGCTCCAGGGACTGGGCCACTGATTCTCCTTCAGTTCGGGAGGTGCCAGGTTGTGCGCGCTGGCCCTGCCGCCCCGGGAGCGCCTAGCCGGACCTGTCCCACGCGTCCCAGTTGCACCATGGATCCTTCGGAGAAGAAAATATCAGTGTGGATCTGCCAAGAAGAGAAGCTGGTGTCCGGCCTCTCCCGCCGCACTACCTGCTCAGACGTGGTACGGGTGCTTTTAGAGGACGGCTGCCGGCGGCGACGCAGGCAGCGGCGGGGCCAGCGACGGGGGATGGCGGAGGACCCCTCTAGTCCGTTGGAGCTGTCCGAGCCCCCGGACGAAAACGACGAGGATGACGACGACGCGATGCCCCAGGGCATGCTATGTGGGCCCCCGCACTGCTATTGCATCGTGGAGAAGTGGCGCGGCTTTGAGCGCATCCTGCCCAACAAGACGCGGATCTTGCGCCTCTGGACCGCCTGGGGCGACGAGCAGGAGAATGTGCGCTTCGTGCTGGTGCGCAGCGAGGCGTCGCTGCCCAACGCGGGGCCCCGCAGTGCCGAGGCGCGAGTAGTGCTTAGCCGCGAGCGCCCCTGCCTGACGCGGGGAGCCCCGGCGCGGCCCAGCCTCGCCTTGACCCAGGAGAAGCAGCGGCGGGTGGTGCGCAAGGCCTTCCGCAAGCTGGCTAAGCTCAACCGGAGACGCCAGCAGCAGCCGTCGTCGCCTAGTTCGTCCACGTCGTCGTCCACCACCTCGTCCTGTTCGTCGCCGCCTCGGACCCACGAAAGCGCGTCGTTGGAGCGCATGGAGACGCTGGTGCATTTGGTGTTGTCGCAGGACCACACTATCCGCCAACAGGTGCAGCGACTCCGGGAGCTGGACCGAGAGATCGACCGCTATGAGGCCAAGGTGCACCTGGACCGCATGCAGCGGCACGGAGTCAACTACGTTCAGGATACGTACCTGGTAGGGGCTGACATCGACCTCGACGGGACGGCTCCTGGAGAGGAGCCCGAGGAGGCGACGCTGGCAGAGAAGGGGGCGGAAGCGGTGGCAACCCTGGACGGCCAGGCTCAGGCAGCCGCGCTGGAGGAATTGGCCCAGCGTTGCGACGACCTGGTGCGGCTGCAGGAGGAGCGCGCCCAGCAGGAGGAGTTGCTGGAACGCCTGTCCTCCGAGATCCAGGAGGAGCTAAACCAGCGGTGGATGAGGCGGCGCAGTGAGGAGCTGGCTTCCCGAGAGGAGGTCCTGGAGCCGGACGGCGGTCCAGATGGCGAGCTGCTGCTGGAGCAGGAGCGGGTCAGGACGCAGCTTAGCACCAGCCTTTACATCGGGCTGAGGCTCAGCACGGACTTGGAGGCCGTCAAGGCCGACTTGGATTACAGCCAGCAGCAGAGGGACATCAAGGAGCGTGAGCTGCAGGGCCTTCTCCAGACTTTGCGCACTTTGGAGAAAACCGTGGTGAATGATGGGGCTCTGGGTTCTGGCGGACCCTCGCGGGAACCCCAGCCTCAGACCTGTGCAGAGATGTGGGTAGACCAGGCTCGGGGACTAGCTAAGAGCTGTCCTGGCAACGATGAGGACTCGGATACTGGGCTGAGCTCCATGCACAGCCAAGACTCGGACTCGGTACCCCCTGTGTGCGAATCCCTTGTGTAGGAGCCGTAGGGAGTGAGCCTAGACGCTTACAGCATGCACAGGCCCGGCCTGCTCAGGGACATGAAGTGAGGTTGTGGGGTGAGCTTAGAGTTCCCACGGGTGGGTCTGAAGAGTGGAGAGGACATCTGCCAGGCAGCATATTCCTCTGACTCAGGATGAGTGTGGAGGAGGGTCCTGGACAAGGAAGCCCTAAACTTCCTAAACTTCCCAGGAAAAGGTGTCTGGAGGTGAGAACCCCTCCCTATTTTTAAAACACCTTAGGTAAATTGATGAGGTCCAAGCCCATTTTCAAAACAAGAAAAACATTATGGATGTTTGAACCACTCCTCTGCATGGGAAGGACTGATGACAGCTAGAACTACAGTCTGTGGCATAAAGTGTTGGTAAAAGAAAACACTTGGAGGAAAAGGAAATTCCTTGAATGTTAATTGTGACTGGAAACGTGTTAAAACTAGCCAAAGAGGACGCACTAGTGTTGGTCTCTGCCTTGCTTAACATCTTTGATAAAACCCATAGGCACCAAAACTCTGGTTGTTCACATTTCTTTAGGTTTGGGAATTACCCATCTGCTAAAACATTTGCCTTTTATTTCTGTCAAAGGCCAAACTGCGCATGGAAATCTAAGGCTGTGTTTCTCCCTACTAAATGCAATGTGTTAACCCCCACCCCCTCCCGGACTCCACCCCAAATATAGCCCTTTTGAATTATAAAATCCTGGCACACATAATCCAGGGTAAAAATGTAATGTGGCTCTTTGGGAATGTGCTTCTGCAAAGGCAGATGTGCTGTCTTCTAAGTTCATGATGTCTATTCACTGACTCACAGTTAAGAAAACAGAAAGGGAAGCTGCAGAATGAGGCACAGCCCACATTGCTGTTTTGATGAACATTCTAGTGTCAACTATAACTTGAAAGCAAAGATCTTTAGATGTTAAGTCCAGCTCTATGATTAAAATCAACCATGACCTTCATGAATTTTACCCGGATCCAACTCCAACTTCAGTATCTTTGGTTGGAGTTAAGGTTCAAGTAGACTGTAAGTGCCAATTAACTTCCAAGTGCAAACATCAGAGTTTACTAGCTAAGGCCTCTGAAAGGGGGAGGGGGGACCTGATAGGCTGCCATGGGTAAACAAATACATTAACCATAACACAGAGCCATGGTAAAGGCACATGAAAGTCAGCGAAGAACTTAAGTTACTCTGCCTGGCTACACCCCTCCTCTCATGGCAGGGGAGATATAAGGGTGACATTACCTCCTGTAGCCGGTGACAGTGAGGGAGGTTCCTCAGTGTAATTGTTCTAGGTATTTCAACTGAAACTTATCAGTTGTAGTAAACTGTTGGGCCAGTGGAAGGAGCCTGCTGGTCCATTTCCTCCCCGTGGAGCACAGGACTTCCTGAGGAATATGGATCTAATGTATGGAGAGGAGGTAATAACAATAGGGTGTGTGTGTGTTGCCAGTGAGGCATAGAAGGCTGGTACCAAATGAACTAGCCAGGAGCTGGTCTCTGTTTCCACAATGGCATACAAAGATGAGTTCAGAGGCCTAGGGAGTTTGTAGCTGTTTCTTCCCTTTCGAGATCAGCTGACTGCATGTCCCCAGTAGGAACATGTCTTCCTCAAATCCTCATTGGAGCCTTTCCTTTTCACAGCTGTCCCAACACTGTTGCTGCTGTGGAATTATAACACACGTGACTGTTCTCAGATTTTAAAGTAAAAACAAAAAGAAAAGGTGGTTTTCTTAATTGATACTTTTTTGAAGGTTGATGTTTAGTTTTGTCTGGTGCAGAAAACATCCCACACTTGGTCCTGTGGCATCATTCAAATGAGGAAGGGACCGGAGAAGTTCCCTATCCTCAGACAGTCATTTGATTCTGTACACACAAAGCGTAATGGTGACCTTCCTTTTGAGGCAGAGGTAAAATCCTCATTAGAGTGTGACAGATGCCACCTGTCTGAATGGTTTATGCTGGCAATGGGCTGACCTGGTGGTTTTTTAAATTATTGTGCTTTTTCTCCCCTTCCTCCCAGGGTTGTAGGGGAGGTGGCTCTTGGATGTTTATTAACTTGGAAAGAACATAGAAGTTGGCAGAACAGGACTGCCTGGCAGAAAGGAGCTGTTCTTCTTTTGACTATTATTATTTTAAACTTTGATGGGTAGCTGACGTCAGCAAATATGCCCGAAACCTGCAGAGCAAACATGCCACATCACATGAGGAAGGCCTGCAGGGTTCTGAGAACGTTCCCTGTCCTCACTGCCTGAAGATATCTTCCTACTTAAAACGCATCTGGGGGGCTTTGCTTATAGGATAGTCCAAAGGCTAGTTCAGTCTGCTTGTTTTTTCTTTCATTCCAATCAATTCTATTCCTAAAAGGTACTTTGTGTGAGCCGGAGAAAGGAGAATTGGGGGTGGGAGGAGAGGCAATAGTTTCTCTTGTCTTACTGAGGCTGAGGATGTTATGGTTTTCTCCATATGAATAGTTCTCATGACACTAGGGGTGAGACAGTATTGCCAGCTACTGTCCCAGCGGCTCTCTGGCTGTTTTCAAGCCTGCTAGACATCCAGCAAGCTTGTGAAGGGAGCTCCATAAGGCTGTACTCCAGCCAGCCTGTCTTTCTTCTGGAGCTAGGAGACCCACTGTGTGTTTGTTCCTGTGCATCCCATTCACAGCATGCTTCAAACCCAGGTCCCATATGGCCTCACTTTGCTTGTTTAGCTCCTTATCTAAAATGTGGTCATTAGGCCCATGAAATGATGGCTCAGTGGGTGAAAGACTCTTGGTCCTCAGGGCCCACCTGGTAGAAGGAGAGCACTGATTCTTGCAAGTCCTCTGACCTCCACAGGTGTGCCTTATCATGCACCTGTGGACACATACACACACACACACACACATACACACACACACACACACACACACACACACACAGAGGCACACACACTATAAATAAATGTAAAAAAAAAAAAAAAAGGTGGTTATTATTTTGCTCCTTAGAAAAGCTCCACAGCACAATCCTGATGAAAAACCTGAAAATAGTATGAATTTTGGAAAGAAAGAAAAGCCACACCCAGTGTCTTACCACCACAAAAACATGGTCAAAACTTGCCGAAGTTCTCTTCAGGAATTTGTGTGCATTTTGAAGATTTCCTGTTTTTCTCTGTTGTTACACAAAATCATCCAGATACGATTACATGCGTGCTTTGGCCCCGTACCTTGGCCAACCATTCACGAGGAGCAGATCCCTTCAGCCGGTTAATTCTTCTTAGTTTCTGTGATAGCTCACGTCAGTGGCATTCTAACTATTGCAAAATAACTCTGTTCTAAGCTTCCTTATGAGTGCATTGGCTCTGGAGACCCTGCTCCCCCACGAAGATTGCCAGGAAGAGAATTCTCACATTCAAGAGCAGATGCATTTATCGACTTCATGCTTATTGCCACATTGCTTTTCAAACAATTCATCTAACTAAAGTACATAAGAGTACTCATTTTAGTCTAGATGTCATTAGATACTGGTTTTCATTCTTGTTAAAAATTACTTTCACCAAAATTAATTTATCAATTCACGGGCCTAGGCATCACTGTCTTATCTTTGTGACATAGATGTGTGTCGGCTGGTAGAGGTGTTTACCTCAGTGGTAAAGTCTTGTATAAATGCTCAGGGCCCTGGCTTTGACACAAAGCCACAATAACAAAAGCCTTTATATACGCTAGGATAACCTGGTAGTGAGAAGGGGTGTAGCTCAGTTGGAAGCGCTGCCTAGCAGGTAGGAGCCCTGGGTTCCATCCTCAGCATTGTGTGAAAACATGCATAGTAGTTCATAACTATAATCACAGCATCCAACAGGTGGAGGAGGAGGGGCAAAGTCATACTCACAGTGAGTTTGAGGCCAGCCTGGGCTACATGAAACCTCGCCTTAAAAAAAAAAAAAAGAGGGTATAGTGTTCGTTTCAATTTTTTTCTTCCTTCTCTGGGCAGATTTACCTGCTGGCAATCTTGTCTCCCATCAGAATTGACTAATGATGTGAGAATAGGAGGGGCCGGTACTGCATAGGAACAGGGTGAAGAAGATAACAGAAGAACTAGAGTTCTACAAACAAACAATTATCTTTTTCATCTGAGTCTAGCGGGACAGTGATTCTTAGAAGGTGATGTCATGAAACCATTTGTGTTTCTCTTTATACATCTCTATCGAAAATTAAACCTAAACATAATAAGCACACAGGCCAGGTTGCTAATTAACAACTGCTAACAGTGTAGATTTGTCTGAGGTTTTCTTTCTAGATAGGACATTGCACTCAAGCTCATTCTTGAATTCTTTCTGATTTTAGTTTTTAGCCACCGTGTATCATTCAGTTCTTAGATTAGCCCCCCCTTTCACATCTATCTATCTATCTATCTATCTATCTATCTATCTATCTATCTATCTATCATCATCATCATCTGGGGGGGTCACATGCCAAGATATGAATATGGAAATCAGGACAAATTGTGGATTCACCATGTGGGTTCTGGTATAAGTCAGGTTGCCAGGCTTGGCAGTAAGTGTCTTTACCCTCCTAGCCATCCTGACAGCCCATTCTCAAATTCTTTTTTGTTTCTTTGTTTGTTTGTTTTTGAGACAGGGCTTCTCTATGTAGCCCTGGCTACCCTGCAACTTGCTCTGTAGTCCAGGTTGGCCTCGAACTTAGAGATTCGATAGCCTCTGTCTTTGGAGTGCTGGGATGAAAAGTGTGCACCACCACTACCCAGTTTAAATTCTTGAAAAGAAGTGAAGTCTCCAGTGCAGAGACGTTTGCCCAATCTACCTTCCTACAGAAAGGGCAGAGGGCAAGTGGGAAAGTACTGTTGTCTCCATTCTTCTAAGGGGCCAAATCTTAGGGTGACATGCATTTTCCTGCATTCCTCTTCTGAGGAGGACCTTCTGAATTTCCACCTTTTACAAAGAATCTGAGTTTGTCTTTCTGATCAATAGCTGATACAAGATTCCAACTCAAGTCTGACCTCAGGGCCAGTGCCCTGCTTGCTGCACACACAAGACACCTGCACAGAGAGTTCAACCACCCTGTGAGAAAAAAAATCCCTCAAAGATCCCAGCAGTGGAAAGACTTAGCCATTAACAAGGTCTTGTTCAATTGTTTCCCCCAGGGAGGTGGAATAATCTCCTGCATATCCCAGAGCTAGTAATTACCTATGAGGTAGAGATTTAGCACAAGACAGAGGTGAGAAATTCCCAATAAATATGTAAGTGGCTGTGAGAAATAGAAGACCAGGCATAGTGGTGCACACCTTTAATCCCACCCAGCACTTGAGGGGCACATCTCTGTGATTTTGAGGTCAGCCTGGTCTAAATAGAGAACTCCAGGACAGCCAGAGCTACATAGTGAGACCCTGTCTCAAAAACCACAAACAAATCAAGAAGGAGAAGAAGAAAAGGAAGGAAGGAAAGAAGGGAGAGAATTTGCACAAAAATTACATTAATTAGCATGGAGGTTTTGTTCAAATGCTCCAAGGGCGTAGCTGCCTTACAGAGCAGAGCTATGTGGTCAGCCACATGAAGTCCTCGGTGGTGCGTGCCATGGTCTCATATGGTCTGATCTAGCTTGAACTCCCTATGTGGCCAAGAGCTACTTTGAACTCCCGAACCCACTGTCTCCAGCTGAGTACTGGAAGTACAGGCATATAACATTATGCCAGCTTATATTGTTCTGGGGATAGAACCCAGGGCCTCCAGCATGCCAAGCAAGCGCTCTACCCACTGAGCCAAACCCCAGTTCACCCAGCACTTTCTTTGTTTGTAGAGACAGTGTTTCTCTGTATAACAGTTCTAGCTGTCCTGGAATTTGCTTTGGAGACCAGGCTGGCCTTGAACTCACAGAGATCCACCTGTCTCTGCCTCTGGAGTGCCCCACCAGGCACTTTTAACTGGGCCTTTACTGGTGAGCTGCTGCATACAGGAATCTTAGGAAAGAGACAAGGGGAAGAGTTCCTGTGTCCTATAATGCCTCTGTTCCCATGTAAGCCTATGCAGCTAAGGGCATCCTTGGCCATGTAGTCCCCACTGCACACGTGGATGTGAGGCCTGAAGACCACTGTCCCAATCTCTGCCTTCTTATCTGATCCTTTGCAAAGCATTCAGACACTTGCAGGATGTCCCTGGAGTTTTTAGGGTGACACCCACATTATTATTATTATTATTATTATTATTATTATTATTATTATTAAAAAAAACGGGATTGAAGTTGTTGGTTCTCCATCTAATGGCCCCTTTCTCAGGCCAACAATGACCCTCAGTAAAGAATGCAGAATTGAGTTGATCCTACTTCTTCATTGAGTCACACCTCAACCCCTAGTGATGCTCAAGGGCACTACTCTACTTTATTTCACTTTACTACATACTCCCTGTGTCAGCTGGCATTCCATTACAATAACAAAATGCTTGGCGGAATCAACTTAAAAAGAGAAAAGGTTTATCTGGGCTCCCAGTTTTCAGGGCTTCAATCCATGATCAGTTAAGGACCTCTGTAGAGACAGGAAGGTCATGGTGAAACTAACAGTTCAAACTTACGAACAAGATGTAAAAATGAGAAAGGAATAGGAAAAGATCAGAGTCCTAAATCTCTCTGTGGACATTCCCTCCATGACCCCTAACCTTGCATTAAATCTACCTTTTAAGGCTTCCACAACACACTGAGGAAATTTCTATCTTTATTATATTTTTAATCGAAAAGGAAGGATGTTGAAATTTGTCAGCCTTTTTCTTTATAAAAATAAATTATATGTATATTATATATGCATACATATTATTTGCATTCCTAAATACATAAGTATAACCTGCTCAGTGTGTATAGTTACTTGTATGTATGTTTTCAGGGTTGACGAACTGGCATGCTCTTCCCCTGCTCTTTTCCCTGCTCTCAGCATTCCTCAGATCACTGTAGCTCCTTATGTGGGGTTGAGGTCTTCTTAGCTTCCTTCCCCCTGTTAGCATGCCTAATACACTGTCCTTTTAAAAACCTTTGTTTTTTTATTTCTGCATCTGCATGTGGAGACCGGGAGGCAGCGTCTGGATCCCCTGAAGCTGGGGTTGCAGGCCATGTGAGCTGCTGGTATGGGTGCTGGGAACTGATCTCAGGCCTTCTGGAAGAGCTACTAACTACTGGCCATCTCTCCAGCTGCTTCCCCTCCCCACCCCCCACTTTTCTAGTCGACTTCACTCATGTTTGCTCTCACCTTTGTTGTCTCCTGCTTTGAGCTTCGCTTACTTCTCCTTTTCTAAACACTTAAAGTAGACAAAGAGACCTAGCTAAGACCTTTTTGTCCCAACACATGTGTTTAGTGCTATGAATGTCACCCTTGGCACAGCTTTAGCTGCATCCCAGTTGTTTTGATACTCTATACTTGTTTCATTTTGGTTGTGACAAAATACCCTAATAAAAAGCAGCTTAGAGGAGAAAGGGCTTATTTTTGCTTATAATATCAGATTACATCCCATCATTACGGGGAATTCAAGGCAGGAACTTCAATCAGCTACTCAAATCATATCCACAGTAGGGAATGGAGACAGAATAAAGGCACACGTGCTTACTCGCTTGCTCGCTTATGCTCAGCTCCATTTCCCCACTGTTAAGCAATCCAGTCCAGGACCCCCTGCTCAGGGGATGCTGTTTTATTTTCACCTACTTCAAGGGTCCTTAACTTTACTTGTGATTTCTTCTTTGATGTATTTATTAGGAGTTTGTTGTTTAATCTCCACATATTTATGGATTTTCTAATTTTCTTTGTTATTTTTGCTCATTCTATTGTGATGAAAAGATTTTTTTAAAAAACTGATTTCAATCTCCTTAAATGTATCATCAGTCTTAGAAAATGTTCCATGTGCACTTGAAAAAAATGTATATGAGATTCTTGGTGGGAATGGCATTGTGTTTGTCGCCGCTCCTGGGTAGCATTGCCTGAGCATGGTCCAAGGGCCCATTTCATGTCTCCAGTTATAGTTGAAAGCAGTCTGCTGCAACTACAGAGTATTGTAGAACTGTCCCTCACTCCTGTTTAGTCAACATTTGCTTTGCTCTTTGGCTTTCTGATACTTGGCGAATATATGTTTATAATTGCTATGTCTTGGTGGTGAATTGATCTATTTATTAATATTTGACATCCTTCTTTTTTTTGTAACACATTTTGACTTAATGTCCTTATTCTTTAGTAGTATTAACAAAGCTACCACAGCTCTCTTTTGATTACTGTTTATATGCAATTTATTTGTCTACTTCACATTTAGTATGTTTTTGTGTTTAAATCTAAAATGAGCTTTTCTTCTTTATTTGTAGTGACACCATTTCCATATGTTTATTTATATAATTATTTATGTGGAGTTTGGATTTCCCCCTGAATATCTGTGTGAACTTCCCACCTCAGTCTCTCAAGCAACAGGGACTGCATACCCATGTCACTATTTCTAGAAAAGGACATTCTAAAATTACTGATTTTGAGCCAGGCATGCTAGCACACTCCTGTCATCCCGGGACTTTTAAGGCAGAGATATGAGGTCAAGAATTCCAGGCTACGTTAGTATGCTGGCTAGTTTTATGTCAACTTGACATAAGCTAGAGTCATCTGAGAGGAGGGAACTTCAATTAAGAAAATGCTTCCATAAGATCAGGCTGTAGGCAAGCTAGTAGGGCATTTTCTTAATTAGTGATCAATGGGGGAGGCACAGCTCATAGTAGGTAGTACTGCCCCCGAGCAGGTGGTCCTGGGTCAATTAGAAAGCAGGCTGAGTGGGCCATGAGGAGCAAGCCAGTAAGCAGCACCCCTCCACAGCCTCTGCATCAACTCCTGCCTCCAGGTTCCTATCCTGCTTGAGTTCCTGCCCTAAATGCTTTTGATGATGAACTGTTACATGGAACTGTGAGCAAAATAAACCCTTTCCTCCCCAAATTGCTTTTGGTCACGGTGTTTCATCATAGCAATAGCAACTTCAACAAAGACTCGAGAGCTAATTGGAAGATCCTATCTAAAAAAAAAAAATTAAAGCAGATGATTTTGTCTTTATCTAATAATGTGTACACCATAACATTGTTATGGGAAGTTTCTACTAGCTGCTTTCCTTCCTGCGTGTAGGCCATGTTTCCTGGTCTCTTCACATGGCCCATAATTTACTGTTGTTAAAACCAGACATTATAAACAATATAACACCCCAACCTCGGGAATCCCAATCTCATCCTTCTTGTTGTCTTTGATAGTTTCCTTCTGTTTGTAAATTCCGCTTGTTTGATTAGTAACTTTCTTGAATTAGTCCTGTGATGTATGTCCTATCATGTGGCCATAGAAATCTGCATAGGTAGCCTACTAGTTGTTAATGATAGGGCAGAGTTCCCTAAATGCTAATTCATCTCTATGTATGTGTTCAGGCTGTGTCTTTACTTTAGAGACTCAGTTTACCGAACTTCACTTTCCCCTGGCTCAGAGTCCAGAGACAGAGTTGAGAATTTACTGCCTCCTTAGGACTTCACTGGTAACATGCACTCCATATTGAAGATGAGACTGTCTAAACTCTTAGAAAAGTATCAGAGTCCCCCATTTTATTCATTGGCTTTCCCTTTTGATTTTTTGGCCAGCTTCTTGATTTTCTTCTGTAATGTCTGCATCAAGCAGTTGTGATGTTGAACAATTGCCTGCAACTGCAGGGGAAAAGGACCCGGTGAAATAAACATCAGCCAGACAGGTCAAAGGATGATGGCACTCAGGGAAACCCATCCTGTCCCCTGCAGTCAAGGTTTGCACTGCTATTGATCTCAGGGCTGTTGGTTCACACTGCTATTGATTACAGTGGTGCTGGGCTTCACAGCTACTCATAGGAGGGCTGCTGGTTTGCACTGCTATTGATCACAGGGCTGCTGGTCTGTACTGCTATAGATTTCAGGGATGCAGGGTTTTGTTTCGCTGTGATTCTGGGACTGCTGGTTTTCAAGGATACTGTGGAGCTAGGGGAGGGGATGAACTAATGTAAGTGTAAATACCAGAGAGCACTGGCATTCTGGTTCTTCTCATTCAATTATTTTTTTCCTCCCTACTTCCCTCCCTCCCCCTCTGCCTTCTTTGTATCTCCTTCCACTGCACCTTTCTTTTGATACAGGGTCTCATTACACAGGTCTAGACTGACTTTAAACTTGCTATCCTCCTGCCTCCCGAGTTCTGGTTTTACAGGTCTCTCTGGCTTGTGGACTACTCGGAATGTTGGAATCTGCAGAATCCTGGAAGATATCTTGCTGGGTTTTTTTTTTTTTTTCATTTTGGAGGCTCTCACTATACCCCTGTCTGCTACAATGTTAAATCAGATGTTTCCTGTTTCCCCTTTCATTGGATAGATAGAATTTTCTTTGGCCAATTTGAAAGTGGTGCCTTTAATTTAGCTCTTCTGTTTCTCCAGACTTACCAAGAACCATACTTAAGTTTCTTCTGTCTGACCATTTTAGAAATATCAAACCTATGTTTGCCCTTAAGCTGGAGCTGACCAATGAATTACCCACTCTCTTGTCTCTGGTTTCTCCCTCTTCATAATGGTATCCTTCTCCATGGTAATCCTAGAAAGCTGTCCTTAGCTGGCAAGTCTCTATAAGCATATTTTATTGGGATTACATGAAATGTATTCACTACTTTGAGTAAAATGATAACTTCACATGGCTGAGTCTTTCAAGTCAAAAGTAAGGTAACAAGGCTGAGAAGGAGTCTTCATGGACAACATACAGCCATGTAAGTGTGAGGACCTGAGGTCAAATCCCCAGGCCCCACATGAGCTGGATTCAGTAGTGTACATCTGTGATCCCAGTGCCCTTACAGGGAAGTGGAGCTGGGGTTAGGAGAATTTCCGGAAGCTCTAGGTAAGATAGTTTAGAGGAGACAGCTGTGGACAGAAGACTACCTCAAACAGCTGGACAGTGAGGACTGCTACCAAAGTTGTCCTCTGACTTTACAAGCATGCTGTAGTACATGCATAAACACACACACACACACACACACACACACAAAACACTCCAGTAGTCAGTGCATCTTGAGGGAGCGGTCCTTTTTCTGAGTCATGTCTGAGTGAGACAGCCAGAGCTTAGCTGATATGTAAGCTGTGTTCCGTTGAACTCAGCTGTAGTCTGAATGCTGGTCTTACTATGTCTTTTCTCCTTCTTTTGACCATAGATATAGAGCGGTGGAGGTGGTGAGGTGCACACCTTAATCCCAGCATTCAAGAGGCAGAGGAAGGTGGATCTCTAAGTTCAAAGCCAGCCTGGTCTACAGAGTGAGTTCCAGGACAGCCAGGGCTATGCAGAAAAACCCTGTTTCTGGAAAAAACAAAACCAAACCCCCACAAAACTCTGCCTGTTGACTACAGGCATAGAATTTCCTCAAAGGGCTCTTGGACTTGTTGCAAAGAACAACAGGAGAAATTTTCTTTTTATTCCTTCTTTTTAAAAGAAAACAGCTGCTTGCTTGGGCTCCACCTTGCTTGGTTCAGGTCAACATAAATATTGTGTCTGCTGTGTGCTACACCCAGGAGTTAGGTTGCAAATGCAGGAGTAAGTGAAATCCTGTGAGATTCTGGCTTGGGGCGGGGTGGCAGCAGGTTGAACTGGTGGGTAAAAGCACTTGCCACAGAACCTGATGACCTGAGTTTGATCTCTGAGTCCCACATGGTAGAAGAGAGAACCAACTTCCCAAAGTTGTCCTGAGTTCCACAGTTGTGCTGCCACACACACACACACACACACACACACACACACACACACACACACTCATAAATGTAATTTTAAAACTTTGATATACATATATATATGTATACACACACACACACACACACACACACACACACACACACATATATATATATATATATATATTTACTATTGAGACAGTGGCTCACTATGTAGCTCAGGCTGCCCTGGAACTTACTATGTAGACCAGGCGGACTTCAAGACTGACTTCATAGTTAAAGATTTATCAGCTTCTGTGTCCTGAGGGCTGAAATTAAGGTATGCATCACCATGCCTGGCCTGGAATTGTGATTTTAAAATCAATCTAATCCATTCATCACTTTCACACTTTCCAAACAGCAATTCCACTTTTAAGAGGCTCTCAGAACATTTGCACATGTAAGAGTGCAAATTCATAACGCTCACATCACTGTGTGTCAGAGGCAAAGAGCAGAGATCATCTCAGTGGGAAACTGGTTCTGCAGACTCTTCTAATTGTATTATTTTCACTGTGTGACTTTTGGAACCACACAAGTCAGCCCTGTGAATGTGGAAGAACGTTGTCACCATAGCACTGAGCAAGAACTCTAGCCGGTGGGAGTGGCATAAAGCCACTTATTTCTGCAGCTCGACAAAAGATGTATTTCTTCACATGCTTCTCTGAAAAGGCCTGGAATCAAGGCATGTGCACCTGTCCTGGACACTCTTCACACCTGGACTGCGGCATCTGAGTGTCATTTTTCGTGAAAAGGGAAAGGCTCCTCAGTGTGACTCACTCAGAATCCAAGGCACATACCATGGAGCTGAGATGGGCCTTTGCATCTCAAGTGCTAGAAATCGAGGAAGCATGAAGAGAAGACTGTGTTTGGGAAGGCGAGGGGGCTTGCTGCCAAGCCTGAGGACCCGAGTTTGATTCCTGGAGTCCACATAGTAAAGCTGTCTTCTGACCACCATGCACTCACCGTGTCACCCGAGCTCTGCTACCTCTTCACACAGACTAATAAATAATTGTTTAAAAAAAAAGTTTTAAAACAACTACAACCACCATGTTTAAGTATACAGAACTTGGTGTCAGCCTAAGGGGCATCTGATGGCTAAAAGTGAGAAAAACTGAATTTGAATGATCCTGACAAATGTAACGGATTCATCCTAAAATGTAAAAACATAGAGCTTCTCAATGACCTGAAGAAAAAAAAGAAATTAACTTGTTAATTACCTTTGGGGGTTGCTAGGATACCAAGTTGTTTTTCTCAACATCAATAATAAAAAGAACATTTATTCTGCCTTTCCTGAACACACTGTGTATCTAAGTCATCAAACAGTTGACAAGGATAGGGTTTTTTTTCTTCTTCTTCTTCTCCCCACCAGGACTTCAGCTAGCTTTGGAGGGGGTAGGAGTGAGCCATATTTCCTTTGTGTGACTTCATGATCACCGAGGGCTGCTGAGAAGAGCAGCTGTCAGGGAGACATTGAGTTACAGTGCCAGCATAAGCTGCTGAAACCCATGGCCTCCCCAGTGTTGCTGTACCTCCTGGTCTGTTAACATGGGGAATACTGGGCACTGCTTAACAAATAGTCCTCTCACATGGAGCACTCATATGTAGCTACGGGTGTAGTTGTACTGAAGAAGAGGAACTGGCAACTGAGAGGAATATGTGGGTGTGATTTTCAATATGCAATCAGCTAAATTCATGTTTTGGGACATTCTACAGGTCAAAAGAACACCTATAAGAAGGATTTAGCTGCTGTAGCCAAGCTAGATTAAAAGAGACACAGTGTCCTGGGCCCATCATGCTTGACAGTTTCTAAGCACAGCTTTGGAGAGAGGAGATGTCCATGCCCCTCTTTGAACAGGGTATTTATGGAGGCCATCAAATTAAATTAAGGTCACTAGGGAAGGCGACCCTGACCATATGCTCAGTATCCTTATAAAGAGAAGTTTAGAAGAGATACAGATGCCAAGGGAGGAAGATGTGGAAATTCCCAGGAGGAACTAATGTGTGATCAGAGTACTGTGTCTGCTGGGGACTTTGAGAACCACGAGCCAGCCCAGGTAGTAGGGTGAATGGAGTCATTGGTGTACCACCACCCACCCCTTGAACTTGACAGCTGCTTTCCAGTTGTGGCACTCAGTGACAGTCCTCAGGGACTAACAGTCTGAAGAATATAGGTTTTCTGCCGTTTATAGATTTTCAGGGGTCGTGAGGATTCCGAACCATGACCTAGCCCATGTGCCCAAAGTCAGACAGGCACTGAGAGGGAGTAGCTACAACCAGGACTACCTTTGATCCGGGCAGCAAAGAGTTGTAGGCTGTAGCTGCACTCGGGGAGGGAGGAAGAGCTGCAAGATGACAGCAGATGCTTCACAGCAGCTTTCTGTGTGAAGGGAGAGGGGCTAGAGAGGCACACAGCTTGGGTTTGAGGAGAGAGCAGCAGCTAGGGGGCCTGTGATGTGACAGTATTTCTAGCACAGGGAGTTAAGGAGGCATGTTTAAGGTGGTTTATTGAACAGCCATTCTGCCACAAGCTACACATCGTTCTGCTGTGACAGTTGATATTTGATAGTTGGTAAGATCTAAAATAACCTAGGAGACACATCCATGAGGGAATTTTTAGATTACTTAACTAAAGTTCAAAGGTCTATCCTATATGTGCAGGTGGAGTCCTGAACTGCATGGAAAGTAGCAAGCACAGGCACACGCACCAGCATTCACCACTCTCTGATTCCTGACTTGGATGCAGCTGGGAGCCTCATGCTCCTGCCACCTTATCTTCCCCAGCCATGCTGATCTGTACCCGGAACTGTGAGCCCATAAACTTTTCTTCCCTTAAGGGGCTTCTGTCAAGTATTTTGTCAGCAAGAAGAGAAGTAACTAACTAATGCATGTACTCTTCGGGGATATAGCAGGAAAGAAAACAAAGATTTCCCTTGCACTTGTTAAGACCCTCTGTATGGCAAGGTTGGGCTAGGGTTCCAGGACAGGGGAGGTCAGACCACCCAGCACTTACTACACTGTTCATACACACACAGTAGGTATTCTCTCTCAAAGCACACAGTAGGTATTCTTGGAAGGAATGAAGAGCCCAAGGCAGAATAACAGGCTATAAATTTATATATACATAAAGCATCTACCTGGGAAACCAGTGAGGAGTAAGCAGAAAAGTTGCCAGGAAGGGATAAGGGAAGAAGATTACAAAGTGCAAAAGCAGCTGAACCGCTTTCAAGTGATTCGTAATCAGCTGCATCTATTCTAATGACCACCAATTAAGCCGTCTCCTGACGGCTCCTAGAGAAAACGCACTTGCCCCAACAGGCCTGATGAAAAACACCTTCCAACACCTTGGCTGCAGTGCCTGGCAGGGATGGTAATCGCTCAGAGAGCCATCCAGCGCAGACAGCATGCATTTTCCCCTTCCAGAACCTCTTTCTCTGGAGCAATTTTCACATAACCCCTGGCATACAGGTATGTAAAATAGGCATATGAATCAAACATCTACTGATAGTAAACCATAGAAAATATTTAAAAACCATTCTTTGATGTATATATAAGTTTGCTATTGATTAAAGATAAAGGTAAATTTGTATGCTAATGAAATGGATAAGCGGGTTTATTTTTACATAAAGAATTAAATCTTTGAGCCTGGTGTGGTGGCATATGCCTTTGATCCCAGCATTTAGGAGGTGGAGGTAGATGGGATCACTGTGAGTTCAGGGCCAGCCTGGTCTACATACTGAGCTCCAGGCCTGTCAGTGCTACATAGAGAGACTATGTCTTAAGAAAAAAAAAAAAGGAGGAGGAGTAGGAGGAGTAGGAGAAAGCAAGCAAGAAAGCAAGCAAGCAAGAAAGAAAGAAAGAAAGAAAGAAAGAAAGAAGGAAAGAAAGAAAGAAAGAAAGAAAGGAAGAAAGAAAGAAAGAGGAAGAAAGGACAGAAAGAATTGGATCATCAGATTCAAGGCCCTTGTCACAGGATCAGGTACTTACTGTTTATGCCTGGTACTATAAACCAGACTCAGAACCCCTGGCTGGGGAGTTCATAGATCCTAGGGTTGAACTGTTATTTTGTTAAGTGAACACTGTCTAACACTGCCTTCTGAATGCTTACCTCTGTACCCTTAGGTTAGTGCTATTCTTGGATGTCATTAGAGAACTTCTTTTTGCTTAATGTAGAGGCTCACAACTGGTCCAAGTTCAAAGAACATGTGATGGTGGGGTGCATAACCCTATGAGGCTGTCTACATCACAGCTCTCCCACAAGGTTCTCAGAACATATAGAAGAACAGGCACACATTTTATGAGAGCCTGATTGTAAATGATTCTTTTCCAGCCTGGTCTTGCTGCCAAGTCAGCCCTAAATAAACACCGGGTGCTATATTAATTATAAAACTGTTGGCCAATGGTTAGGGCTTCTTATTGGCTAGCTATATCTTAATTATTAACCCATAATTATGAATCTATGTGTTTCTACATGGCTTTATCTTACCAGAGAACACCTGGCATGTCCTATCCACCTGGTCTCTACACGGCATCTCCCGTGGTCCTTCTCCTTGTCCCGCCTATCTTCCTGCCTCTATTGACCAAACTGTTTTATTCGTCAACCAACAAGAGAAACATATATACCGCCCCATCACCTGATGTCAGGCAGACCTGCTGCAAAAGTGTCTCCTGGATGTGACTGGACCCTTGCGCGCTCATGAGCTCACAGCAGCTTTGGCGCATGCACAAAACCCGCTCAAGATGAAGCCAATCAGCATTCCAGTGTGCCTGGAGGAGGGGCTCACAAGACTCTACCCCCCCTAGGTGAGGAGCTATTGGCAGTTGATTGATGCTGGGAAAAGAGAATCAATTTTCTTTAGGGATGTGGCCCCTGGGAGGCCAACCATGATTGTGTCACTGCACTCGAGACTCATGTGACTCAGGCAGCATTAACTGGACTCAGTGGGTTGAATTAAAAAAAAAAAAAGGCATGTAAAGTTGGGAGGATATAAAGAGCAGGGGCATCTGGGAGGAGTTGGAAGAGGATAGCAGGATAGGGGACATGCTCAAAAGACATTATATACATGCGTGATATTCTCAAGGCATAAGTAAAAGAACATATTTAGAGAAAGAATTAAATTTGGAAGCTGGTGTAGTGGCACATGCTTATAATCCCAGGACTTGGAAGTAGCATCAAAAGGATCAGAAGTTCAAGGTCATCCTCGGGCATGTGACAAGTTCCAGGCTAGCCTGGGCTACATGGACCTGTCCCAGAGTTAAATACTGGTTAAATATTTGATACTACAGGACAGAGAGCATCTTCAAAGTTTTTCAGAGTAGGTAAATGTTTTGATTTTATAATGGCCTGTGATATTTAGCATAAATACCTAGTACAAAATGGCAGGGGTATGTCTAGGGGTATTTCAGAAATTGTTGGAAATTCTGTCCTAATCCCAGACTAGTTAGTACTCATTTAACAATTTTAAGAAGTAAAACCAAGCCAACAACTCAAACAGCATTTTTTAAAAACAAATATTAGAACATGACACAAACAAAATATAACCAATTTAATACTTCTATGCTGAGGAATGGCAGTGGGGAAATATTAAAAGTCACTGTCTTCCATAATTAAATGAGCATAAAACTTTGCACATACAGTAAAAAAAAAAAAAAAACAAAAAAAACAAAAAAAAACAAAAACAAAAACAAAAAACCTGCTGTCCATAACATACAGCAGTCTTTAATCTTAGCTGGGTCCTTGGTGTTTTATGCTATGATATCATGCACAGTGCAAAGTGGGTGTGCGTTCAGAGCCAAGGCTGCAGTAAGGTCACCAGCCACAACATGGAAGGGAACTCTCAGAAGCACCCAGGTTCTTTGTGTGTTTGATTTGAATTTCTTTTTGGTTAGTGTTGCCAAATGTCTAGGGAAGACCATTTTGAGTTAGTGGACTCCATAGGGTCAGTGAAGGAGTCAGCTTGCTCTTGGTCTAGCACAGTGGTTCTCAGCCTTCCTAATGCTGCGCCCCTTTAATGCCGTTCCTCATGTAGTGTTATTTTTGTTGTTATTTCATAACCATAATTTGGCTGCTGTTATGAATCATAATGTAAATGTCTGCTATGCAGGATAACTGATATGTGATCCCTGTGAAAGGGTTGTTTGCCCCAACCCACAGGTTGAGAACCACTGGTCTGGCAGTTCTTCCCCATAGGGCTATTTAGTGCTAATAAACCTTCATAATAATAATAATAACTATTATTATAATTTTTGGGACTCTCACTCTGTAATCCCAGTTGGCCTGGAACTAATTCTGTAGACCAGGTTGGCCTTCAGATTCACAGAGATCGGCCTGCCTCTGCCTCCTGAGTGCTGGATTAAAGGCATGCACTGCCATGCCTGGCACAAGGGGCCATTTAAAACACCCAGGTATTCACTGTGCTTCAGAAAGGCAGACACTATTCTCAGGAAGGCCTCTCTCCACTTCCTTCACTGAGCTTCCGCCAGCTGGCAGGAAGGGACCCTGACCAGTGCCTGCAGCCATGCAGTCATAGGGCAGCTGACAAACAAGAATAACAATAAAAGTCACAAATTCTTTAGCAGGAATCATTCTCCAGGCTGCATTTCCATAAGAGGCTTAGTTTAATTCTCTCAACAACTCTGAGTAACTGTCCTCTAGACAGCAGAAGGAAATGACTTCCCATGGCCAGACAGGAAGTAGAAGGTTGAGTTAGAATTGGAACCCACTTCCTCTGGCTCCTGAGTGCTCATATTTGGCTGCTGCTACATGAGACAGACCTCATGCTGGTTGGAACAAAGTGCAGTTCTACCCTTAGAGGACCTAGTTGGTACATGGGAAAACACAAGCAAATGAACAGTTCAAAGGCAGTATGGCAAGTGCTAAACTAGAAAGAGTAGGCCTGTTCTGGGAATCTGGTTACACTGGGAAAATGATTTTTCCCCAAAGAGGTGTGTAAGGTGGGTGTTGATGGATATGTAGGAGTTTGTCTACAAGTACAAGAGCTAGTTATCAAGGTAAGCAAAGCACATGCCCAGCTTGTGCTTTCACAGTTATGCTAACTCACCTCCTGAACGTTCTTTTGTCAACCCGGAGCTTTTGTGGAGACAAAACAAAAAACTAAGAAAGATATTGAAACTAAGAAAGAATTTTACATAGACATTTTTTTTTTATAGATTTTGAAATGAACCGGGACCCAGAAAACAAGGCTGTGTGGACAGTCAGGATGTATCCTGCACTAGAGACTTGGCTGTATACCCCAGAAACTGCTTGTAGAGGGATCTAGCCATGAAGCTCTCTGGTAAGTTTCCAGGAAACTTTCCAGATGCAAACACTAGCATCAGGAAGCTGTACACAGGAATAAGGCTTAGGCCTCAGAGAGACTGGCCTATGGGGTGGGGTTAAGCTCACTTGGTTTTTGATTTATAGCCATGTTAAAAGGGAGTGTGTTGCTGGGGGAATGCTGAGCCTTATTCCCAAGATGATGGCTCAGTATTAGTACCAAAGAGTTTCTGTCCCATGAGGAATGCAGAGCACTTGTGTTTCCGTGGAGTCCCCATCATGTGGAGCAACTCCAGATCCAAAGCAACATCCTCCAGTGGAGGTGCTATGATGGGAGATATCATTCTGTAAATATGTTTCTCTTATTGGTTAATGAGTAAAGTACTGTTGGTCAATAGGAAAGCAAGATAGGCAGGAATAGGAGACAAGGAGGATTTTGGGAGAGGTAAGAGGAGATTCAACATGTAGGAACAAGAGAGCAGAACTCTGGACCCTTTCTCTAGTAGGATAAGACCACATGGAAATACTTAGATTGATAGAAATGGGTTAATATTTAAGACAGAGCTAGCCAATAAGAAATGCTAGTAACAGACCAACAGCTTTATATCTAATAGAATGTCTCTGTGTGTTATTTGGGGCTGACAAGGCTGTGGGACCAGGCTGGCGGGAAAACAACTTGTAACAGTGGTGGAGGTGCAACTGCTTAGCAGGGACATGGGATTTGGACAGCCTAGGACATGAGTAGGAGTCAACAATGTTTACCACATTCAGTGGAATAGTAAATATGGAAATTATAAGACCAGTGAAAGTACTGTGTGCTATCTTCTTCCAGTGAGCACATTGTAATTTCAAGTATAGGTACAGTGACACATACCCTAATCCCAGCACTTGGGAGATACAGGTGGGGCGATCAGAAGTTCAAGACTATCTTTGGGGATATAAGAGTTTGGGGTCAGCCTGGGACATGTGCAATTCTGAGGGAAAGGAAGCAAGCTGTGGCAAGAAGGACAATAAGTAAGGTAGCCCTGCCAGCACAGAGTGGGACCCGCCCAGGCAAATTCCAGTGTTCCAGAGTGGAGTACAAAGGCAAATGGGAAGATGGGCCCTAGAGAAGGCAGGGAATGAGAAGAAACCCAGTAATCAAAGTATAAGAACAATGGAAATATTGAGAAGTTTCCATAGGAACAATTTCATCTCTTGGAACCACTCTAGCCACAGCATAAAGGATGGATTACAGGAAGCAATGGCAGATGGTAGGAGGAGTGCTGCAAGCTTCCCAGGAATGGTGGTGAGGGGCAGGCAAGGCGGCAGGTGGGAAGGACTACAGGTTGGACACTATGGTGATTTGAATAAGTAGTGTCCCCCATAGCTTCAGTTTTCTTTTTAACACCTGGTCTCCAGTTGGTGGCACAGTTTGGGGAGGCGGTACAGCTGGAGGAAGTGTCACTGGGGTAGCTTTGAGAGTTCATGGCCATAACTGCTACATGCACAGTCAGGAAGCAGAGAAGGATGAACATGGTGCTCATTTGTTTTGATTTTGTCACCATAATTTATCCACACTTGAGATTAAAATGTGTTCCCTGGAAGCAGATAGCACACATTGCTTTTATTGGTCTTATGTTTTGAGTATTTACATTAATGGATTTTCCCTTGGGAACCAAGGCCCAAATACATTTCCTTCCATACGTTACTTTAGTCATGGTATTTTGTCACAACAACAGAAAAGTAACTAATACAGATGGAAGGACCAGCAGGCTTGAGGGGAAGGGAGAACTCCCCATTCACTCCTGGGATTTTTACTGAACCATTAAGTGCCATTGTACTGTGAGGAGGAAGGGTGGATGAGGAGACCCTCTGGAGGTTGGTTAGGGATTTGGCTGTTGATCTTCATTGTCAACTTGTGACTAGGTCTGGAGTCACCTAGGAGACCTTCCTCTGGGCAGGTCTATGAGTGAATTTCTAGAGATATAACTGAGGAGGGAAGCCCTACCCTCAATGTGGGTACCACTATCCTGTGGGTTACGTCCTAGACTGAATGACACAGGCAGAAAGGATAAATGAGATAAGCAGCAAGGAGCATTCATCCATCATCTGTTGCACTGCAGATACAGTATGACCAGACCAAGAGTCTGCTGTCCAAACACCCCATGTTGATGGACTGTATCCCCTTAAACTGTGAGAAAAGAGTGGGAAACAAACAAAAAACTCAGTCTCTTTCTCCCTTAATTGCTTTTGGCAGGTCATCATAGCAATTAAAACAGAAACCAGCATGCATATGAGGATATTTACGTTACTGAACATAGAGGTGTGGAACCCATGGGAATAATTTGGACTAGAAAAACACATTTTAAAGAGATTTTGGGTGTGTGTGACATTAAGTCAAATAGATGATAGCATGCTACTAAAATAGCAGCCTGTTCGCTTGATCTAAAATTCCATATAGCTATTTATGACAATCTATATAGGCCCTTCGTATGTTTTTAATGGCTACATGGTATTAAATTGTATAGATACACCATTGTTTTTCACATGCAAAACTATAAAGATTTTTAAAATAGAAAGGTCTACAATGTGGACCAGAGATCCACAGACCTAGCCTCAGTAGGCATGCTAGTCCTAGATTGAATTATTCTGCATTTAAGGTCAACCCTGTTCTTGTTCTCCCCTTCTTGTAGCTCCCTCTTCAGGGCTAACATGATTTGGGGGCACACATTTTTACTTTCTAAGCAATATTAAAGTTGCTTCTTTAAAGCATATGTTTAGGAACATAAGTGTCCTTGTACCCACATGTCTCCAGGTCTCCAGGGAAAAGAGGAATGTTAAGACCAAGGATTGTCCTTTTAAAGGGAAGGACATATAACCTGTTTTTCTAGAAGGGTGGCAATTGGAGACGATTAATAGCCTGGTGAATGGTGATATCTGTTGGGCCAGGTCATATCAAACTTCTACAACCAGGACTGGAGGTGGTTACTAATCTAAATGACCTTTATATTACCTTTACAACCAGGGGTTTTCCCATCTCACACAACCAGGTGGCTAATAACCAAAGGGCCCCCTTACTATCTGTAGGACTAAGATCAGACTAGACCCTTTCTTAGGATCTGAAGTTAGTAGAGGTAGCCTATCTCTGGAACCATCTTCTTAGAAGAAATGACATACACTATGAATTAAGTTTTAATATAAGTATTGCCCTCACTGTGTATCAGGGATTGTGTTACACAAGGAAACTGTTTTCAAAATTATATTGTGTTTAAAAATGCTGACAATAAACTGGTTGGCATTAGACTCTCTAGAAGTTTGATACAGCCTGGCAAACTAAGTCAGGCTGAATTAAGTTTTCATTCTCACTTTTTTGTGGATCATTTTCCTGCCTGCCATGATACCTGCAGAGACTCTCTCACATATGTAATATCAATTTTTAAAAATTCCTCCACATTGGCTAAAACTCACAAAGTGCCCTTAGACCTTTCCACATGCTGCTTAGGTGATATACATGAGCACACATGTAAGTATAATTTTTTGTCCCACAAGCCAGCTCAGAAATAACCACACAGAAACTTATTATTAATTATAAATGCTTGGCTGATAGCTTAGGCTTATTACTAACTAGCTCTTACAACTTAACCCATATTTCTTATCTACCTTCTACCACACTGCTCCATACCTCTCTTTAACATGGCATGTTAATCTTCCTTCACCCTGAGACTCCTCTCAACTTTGTCTCTCCTCATCCCAGAGCTCTCCCTCTCCACAACTCCTGCCTAACCTCTTCCCACCTTTAGCTCTTTGTTAAACCAATGAGAGCAACAAATCACACACACACACACACACACACACACACACACACACACACACACACACACACACACAGACATGCCCCCAATAAGAATTTAATTTTTTAAAAGTTTAAAATGTTTCCCTACATTACATACCTTGTCCACATCCTTTTGCAGTCTACTCTCTTCATTCAACACTACATTCACTATGATTACCCATCTTTGAAAGAGTAAGTGGAAAGATAGCTCAGCAGTTAAGAGCATTGGCTGCTCTTCCAGAGGACCCAGGTTCAATTCCCTGCACCCACATGGTGATTCATAACAATGGATTCAGAGTCCTCTTCTGGCCTGGTGCACACATGGTGTAGACACACATGCATGCAAACCCCTATACTCATAAAATAAGATAATACAAATAAATATTTAAAAATAAAAAGAGTAAGTGCTCTTGTGATGGAGACTGTTATTGTATGGATGACCCGTATTACTACAGAGAAGACAGGATGGCTTGCATGAATGGGACGTCAAGGATGAAGCCTGGAATATTCCTTCACCAGGCACCCTCCCTGAACACTGGGGAGAACCCTTGTGAGTGATTACATCCAGACCTAGCCCTGGAATACTGGCTCTGGCGACTGCCAGCAACACCTGCAGCCTCCGGGAGAGCAGGTGTTATGTAATGTTACATCATGGTTAGAAGGTACTGGAGGCTGCTTTGTCATCACATTGGTTCACAACAGAAAGAGGCTGCTGCTGGATGAAAGCACAGAGGAGTGCAATGAGGACGGAGCTCCTCACTTCCCTTTTCTATTGCTCTCAGTTCCTTGACCCTGGGGCCAGCTGGCTCTTCCATCATACCCTTTAAACACAGAGGGCTTCCCTCCCTTCATGTTTTCTTTTTCATGCTCACCCAGAATCTCCTTGGAGGAAAAAAAAAAAAAAAAAAACACCACCAGAAAAACAAACACTCTGAGTGCCTGTGCCTTCAGTCTCAAACAAAGCTTTATACATTTGTTGGCAGGAAATCTAGGGTGGAATTTGCCATTAACCTGTAGTAAGGTAACCCTTCAAACAGCCCATTCCGAACAATCAAACACTTTTAAATGTCATTCTCCAACAAAAGCGTGCATTGTCTCTGGGGATGCCCTGGTGGCACTAACCTTTTCAAAGTGGGAAGAGTAAATCATTTCACTTCTCAGGTTGAGAGTTAAATGGAACTTTCCAGAATCTGTCACAAGTCAGCCCTCCTGAGGGCACATTTCAGCTACAAAATCCCTTAATGGATCATACTTTCTGCTCTGGTGGTGAATGGTGGTAGTGTGGTGTGGTGTGGTGTGTGTGTGTGTGTGTGTGTGTGTGTGTGTGTGTGTGTGTGTGTGTGTGTCTTTGTGAATTCACATGTTGCATTCTTTTTTAAAAACCAAAATTGTTCCTCCTAATGCCAAACTCAGGTAGGAAGTTCAGTCTTCAACTTCTATGCTTCTCAGCACCTGGAATGGAATAGTTAAGACTACCTGAGGACCTACTATGCACCAGAGGCTGTGACCTACTATGCACCTACCTATGCAACAGAGGCTGTTGACTCATAAACAGCATACTACAGATGTGTGGCTTACACCACACTCCCGATGATGGAACTGGGGTATCACAAAGAGTGACCACGTCAAGGCCACTGGCGTACAAGAGAGGGAAGCAGGGTTTAAACCCAGACAATTCAACTTTGAAGCAGATGTTCCAATACTGTATTGTTATTTTACAAAACACGAGACAAAAACAGCTCAAGGAAGGGGGCTTTCTTTCAGTTCACACTTTGAAGGTATATCATGTCCAGGAAGGCAATGGGACAGAAGTATAAGGCAACTGGTCATGCTGTCCCTGGCCAGGAAACAGGGAGAAATGGAGGCTGATGCTCAGCTCACTTTCTCCTTCTTTAGTTTAGCTTGGAACCCTGGTCCATGGAATGTAGCCATTTACATTCAGGATGGACCCATCCTCTTCAGTCAAACCTCTCAGGAAACACCTTCACAGACATGCCCTGCAGTTTGTGTCCTGATAGGTTATAAACCCATCAAGTCAACAGTCAAGGTTAATCAATACGATTACTGTATTGATTTAATAAAACCTGAAAAAAGATTTCTCCTTTTCTGTCTACCAGGAAAAAGACCTACCCAGAAACGTGTACCCGCTGGAGTCAATATTACACAAAGGCTTCTGTGTTTAAATTTCTTGACACATTTGGTACCAGGTGTCATCTTGACTAATTATATATGAGGATTCTCTAAGGACTCCTGTCTGCAACAGATAATAACTGGTCGGCTTACTCCTGGAGTCCCGGTGCAGGAGACACAGCTCCACTCTCCAGCTTCAGAAAGGGGGCTGAGCACTGCAGACTCCTTGGCAAGGCTTTAGGTTTGATAGGTCTCCTCCACCTTTACTCCCCATATCTCTCCCTGTCATTGCAATAGGGAAACAGATAGCCCAGCCTGGCTTCAAACTTGTGATCCTCCTGCCTCAGCCTTCTAAGCATTGGGATCACAAGCATATGCTACTATACCTGGCTTCTGAATTAAAGACTGCCAATTTGCTTGAGTAAGGAAAGTATCCATTTACCCATTTGATAGGAGAACCTGAAAATAAATAATGCCATGTTATCAGAGGTCACTGGAGAGCAGCTGGAGGAGACCCCATGACCCTGAGGATTTCCTTGCTGCAGCTGTCAATCACCCTTGCTGACCCCCATGCCACTCATGGTGACAGATGTCTGTTGGACAAGCCTGTGACAGACAGTCTGGTAGGCTACCTCCCCGGCCATGGGAATTTGGCATTTCCCTAACTCAGTCTGTTCTCCCAAATCCCCAAGCATCTAAGTTCAGAGGCCTCCCAGGGAGTTATTTTGTACAGGAGCCAAAGTTATGTAAGGTTATGAGACAGAAGAGAGGCTGTGTGAAGCGTGGTGGGGTGTGGCCCAATTCTGAGGGAGCTGCTGCAGGAGGCAGGCCTGGCCCAGCTTGAATGGAAGGCAGAAATCTCCACCTGTTTCATGGAACTGCCTTGGATGTGATCTCCTCAGCCTTTCACCTGAGACAGAGTGATGGCCTGGCCCTGGTGAGAGGACAATGAACTCTTGGAGGAGGTCCTCTGGCAGAGGATGGGGCCCTGCTAGGCTTATGCAGGAAGGTATCATTTGTTGTTTCCATTTCCAGGGCAGAGATGGGAAAGGAGGGGTGGAGGAGGAAAAAGTATTCTAGATCCAGAGCTAGCTAGGGAATGTTGTTAGAAATGTAAACAAGTGTTCATTGACTAGGCTGACTGACTGGCCAGTGAGCTTCAGAGATCTGTCTCTGCCTCCCTTCCTCCCCCTCCCTCCCCACGGGGGATTTACAGCCCAGCTCACCTTCCCTCCTGCTTTTTAAGTGGGTGTCAGGAATCTAAAATCAGACACTCATGCTCATTGGGACCTCAGGACCCTGTGCTCATGTCATGTTATGGGGACCTCCGGACCCTGTGCTTGTGTTGAGGGGACCACAAGGGCCCTGCTCGTGTGGCAAACACTTCATGATGGAACATCTCCTAGTCCCCCCTCTTCAGTCCTCTCTCTCCATCGCTCTTCCTTGTCTTTTGTTAAGTTGACGCTTTGAAGAATATAACCTTTCTTGCCTTTGTGTTCATAGAATGAACTGATGTCTTGTCACAATGACATTCCTCACTGGGACACTGCAGACATGGCAGGATCCCTCTGGATGCTGTGATGACTGTTTTCCCTTGCTAAGGCTGATTTTGATCACTATTTGGGCTGTTATTTGATTTTTTCCAATTTGTACTCTGTCCCCCCCCCTTGAAACTAATAACTGGTCTGAGGAAAACACTTAAAGATGATACAGAATATCCTACTCTTTGTCCAAATATTTCCCTAGAGTTAGCTTCATTGATAGTTCTCGCTTAACTCTGTCATTATGGTAAAGTATGCAAAATGAACATTTTTCCAAGTATTGCCCTCTCTCCACTTTGGCCAGCTCATGTAACCTGGCATTTTATTCCCCTTTCATTTAATTATTCATTTAACCACTCCTTGTTGGTGAAGACCCTGAACTTCTTTCTGGTGATTTATAACCCATTACTGTCCATAACTGATGTGGCCAAATGAAGTCCCTCTAATCTGTGTCCTGCATTCTTGTGATGCCCCCCCTTACTTTCCAGCACATCAGGCTATCTTAGGGTCACTTTGTCTTTCTTCCCTTCAGCCCTGGAATACGTCCTTTCTCTACAAAGCTCTGTTCCTTTTGGCAGGACAGAGTTAGAGATCATGTTGGGAATCTGGATGTATTCACTTCTAAAGGGATGTCTTTGCTTCTTGATTATTGCAATGATAGGAGACATACACCTGCGTATAAACGTGCACATCAAACATTGACATGAGTGCACAGAACATGTGTGTTCACACACATACATAGGCTTTAGAAGTCACTAGGATAGACTGATAGCTCCACTCCCACACTGGGGTCTTCCTTACCTTCTCTCAGTTCTCTTCATATCCACACCACTCCCACCCCTTCCACAGTGAAGCCTTGAGTGTCACAAACACACACTCACTCTCAGTGTTAAGAAGCATACACACTTATGTAGGAACAGCTTCTCTTGTCCCTTTACAGAAAAAAAAATCACTCATGGAAATGCACATTTGTTTTTTATTCTTAAAATTCATGGAATTTAGCCATGTTGGTGGTGCACGCCTTTAATCCCAACACTTGGGAGGCAGAAGCAGGTGGATCTCTGTGAGTTCGAGGCCAGCCTGGTCTACAGAGCTAGTTCCAGGACAGGCTCCAAAGCAATACAGAGAAAGCCTGTCTCGAAAACAAACAAATTCATTGAAGTTTTAGTGGCTAATTGTAAGCACTGAAAAACCTCTGGAGAACTCAGAGTTGCCCAATAAAACCTGTTAGCAGGACTGGATGGATGGCTTGGAGGTTAAGACACTTGCTGTTCTTCTGGGGGGCTCACAGCCACCTACAACTCAAGCTATAGAAGATCCAATAGCTCTTCTGGCCTTTGAGGACAAATGAGTGCATACACACACACACACACACACACACACACACTAAATCTTAAAAAAAAAAAAAAAAAAAAAAAAAAAAGCCTAACCCGTTATCAGTCATAAATGCAAGGATTTGGGGTGTTTTCTTTCTGGGGTGAGGAGGCAACTGTAGTTTCCTGGGAGCAACTTCTAATTGAAGACATGTTTGAAAATATATTGTGTGGTACTAGAATCCACTCCAACAGGCATTTATGCTCAGTAAGTCTTACAGTGGGTCTTGTTGGAGCACGCCAGCAGACAGCAGGCCCACCAGCCACACTTCATTATGACTGACTGCAAGGAGCTCCTCACAGAGTTCAAGGAAACAGGTCCTCATGCCAATCCTGCCCAGAGAGGCTAAAATCTCTCTGCCTTTCTCTCACTTCAGAAAAAGCAGCACAACATGGTCTTAAATGGGGACCAGACCATTCTGGACATGAGCCCAGGCCATCCCTCCCATGATTCTATGAGTCTTATGTACATTTTCCTTGCTTTATTGATTTCAAGCCCCTTCATTCACAGACTTCTTGCCTTGGTGTCAGGAGTGCTTCACAGTCGAGACAGGCCCAGGTCTCTGGAAAAGAAAGACCCTGCTACACAGATGCCAATGGGACTGCATGTGCAGGAGATTGGCAATTCCTTACCTCCTTTCTCACCTGATGGAGAGGTTGGTGCAGGGTTTAAATGGGTAATATCAACATATCCTTACTAATAATCAAAAGTTAGTTTCATCTAGCTTATTGGTCTTGAATCTGAAGCAGGTAACTAGGAATTAAGTTTGAATACTCTGGATGTATTTAACAGATTGTGGTCCTTAAACCTGTCTAAGATCTGCTTCATATGAGGTTTTAACTATTTAAGTTCTCTGCAATGAACTGTGCCCATTCCTAATACTGACTACTTTTGAAGTCTCCGAAAAGATGATGGGGCCCCAAAATAACTGTTCCACCAGGATTGTGGTATTGTACTAAGCTGACAAACACCACCGGAAGGGAAGATCAGTTTTGAACTACAAACTGCTCAGGACAACTTCAAAGTGGTTAGCTAAGACAGTCCAACCTCACATAAGCCCTGCACTTTCCAATTACACAGAGACTGTGCGACAAATGATACAGCTAACTCTCACAGGACTTGACCACTATTTCCATTTTCTCAGGGTCCCCTAAAGATGCCATTACCCCTAGACAACAAGAAGTAATTTTAAGAGCAAGATGCCCACATTTCCAAGAAGTGGGATGGGTGGTTTTTGTTTATTCAGTAGATTATTGGTGTATGCCATAATTTAGTGAGGTTGGTTGCAAATTGTTCAGGTCATATTCAGGGAGGAAAGTAGGCAAGAAAGGTTAGATTCAAGGATCTTGTCTTAATTAAAGTTTTTGTTGCTGTGAAGAGGCACCATGACCATGGCAACTCTTGCAAAGGAAGCATTTAGTTGGGGTTGATTACAGTTTCAGAGATTCAGTCCATTATCATCATGGTGGGGAGCATGGTGGCATCTAGGCAGATATGGTCCTGGAAGAATAGCTGAGAATCCTACATCTTGAAGGCAACAGGAAGTCGACACTGAGCAAAGCTTAATCAAAAGATCTCAAAGTCCATTCCCACAGTGACATACTTCCTTCAAAAAGGCCACAACTCCTAATAGTGCTGCTCCTTATGGATTATGGGGCCAATTATATTCAAACTACTACAGTTCTCTTCCTGAAAAGAAAAGGGGGCATATAGAAATAGTAGAATAAAAGGATAGATTATTGAACCTACTTTCAAACTAAAAAAAGCAACTACTAAATCAAATATTTTTACATTGGTATGGATTTTTGTATATTGATACAAATTCAAGGTTATTTTTGTTTTAACATATTATATATATGTTTCTACTCTTGTTTGAGGTGTTGTACCTATGCAGATCATTTTTAAATGTATTGTAAAGTTCTAGCCCCTAAAGACTATTATTACAAACTGTTTAGGATAATTAAGAAATGTAAGTTAGTAGTTATTCATCTATAACAATCAAATTTGGGCATGTTTTCAAGATTAATCAGAGATATATTTTAAGAAGTCTTTAATTTCTTTCTTTACTTCTTCCTTGACCCAGGAATATTGCAATTGTTCATTGTTCAGTTTCCAGGAGTTTGTAGGGTTTCTGCATTTTGTGTTGTTGAATTCCAACTTTAAAGCATGGTGGTCTGATATGATACAGTGGGTTATTCCATTTTTTTTTTTTTTGTGGTGTCTGTTGAGGTTTGCTATGTTGCCAATTATGTGGTCAATTTTAGAGAAGGTTCCATGGGGAGCTGATAAGAAGGTATATTCTTTTGTGTTTGGTTGGAATGTTCTATAGATGTCTGTTAAACCCAATTGGGACATAACTTCTATTAGTTCTTTTGTTTTGTTGTTAATTTTCTGTCTGGTAGTCCTGTCTAGTGGTGAGAGTGGGTTGTTGAAGTTTCCCACTATAAGTATGTGAGGTTTTATGTGAGATTTGGGTTTTAATAATGTTTCTTTTATGAATGTAGGTGCCTTTGTATTTGGAGCATAGATATTCAGAATAGAGACTTCATCCTGATGGATTTTTCCTGTGATGAATATGAAATGACCTTCTTCATCCTTTTGATTTTAGTTTAAAGTCTAATTTGTTAGATATTAGGATAGTCACCCCAGCTTGTTTCTTGGGTCCATTTGATTGGAAAATCTTTTCACAACCCTTTACTCTGAGGTATCATCTGTCTTTGAAGTTGAGGTATGTTTCTTGTATGCAGCAGAAGGATGGATTCTGTCTTTGTACTCATTCTGTTAGCCTGTGTCTTTTTATAGGTGCGTCAAAACCATTACTTTTGAGGGAAATTAAGGATGATTGATTGCTAATTCTTATTTGTTTTGGATTTATTGTTAGTGGTGGTATTGTGTGTAGATTTACCTGGCTTTTCTTTTGTCGTCTGGTAAAGTGGGATTATCTATTGCCTGTTTTTATGAGTGTAATTAACTTCCTTGGGTCAGAGTTTTCCTTCCAGAACTTTCTGTAGGGCTGGATTTGTGCATGTATTTTGTAAATCTGGTTTTGTCATGGAATATCTTGTTTTCTCTATCTATAGTGATTGAGAATTTTGAGAGTTTTGCTGGGTATAGTATTCTGGGCTGGCATCTGTGGACTCTTAGTGTTTGTAGAACATCTATCCAGGACCTTCTGACTTTCAGAGTTTCCATGGAGAAGTCAGACATAATTTTGATAGGTCTGCCTTTATATGTTACCTGACCCTTTTTCTTTGCTGCTCTTAATATTCTTTCTTTTTTCTGTATTTTAGGTGTTTTGATTATTATGTGGTGAGGAAACTTTGTTTGGTTTTGTCTTTTGTTTTTTTTTCTACCAGTCTATTTGGTGTTCAGTATGGTTATTGTACTTTCATGGGCATGTCCTTCTTCAGGTTGGCAAAGTTTTCTCCAATGATTTTGTTGAATATTTTTTCTGCACCTTTGAGCTGGGCTTCTTTGCCTTCTTCTATGACTATTATTCGTATGTTTGGTCTTTTCATGGTGTCCCACATTTCCTGGATGTCATGTGTTAAGGATTTGTTGGATTTAAGATTTTCTTTGGTTGATGAGTCTATTTCCTCTAGTTTATCTTTAGTGCCTGAGATTCTCTCTTCAATCTCTTGTATTCTATTGGTTATGCTTGCATTTGTAGTTCCTGATTGTTTTCTATTTCCAGCATCCCTCAGTTTGTATTTTCTTAATTGTCTCTATTTCAGTTTTCAGGTCTTGGATTGTTTCCTTCATCTGTTTGATTATTTTTTTCTTGGCTTTCCTTGCTTTCTTTAAGAGATCTGTTCATTTCTTGCATTTTTTTGCTTGGCCTTTTCCTCTATTTCTTCCAATTTTTGTTTGTTTTTTTCTTCCATTTCTTTAAGGGATTTTCTCATATCACCTTTGAGGGCTTCTATCATTTTCATGAAGTTATTTTTTTAGGTCATTCTCATCAGCTTTGGTGTGCTCAGGTCTAGTTGGTGCAGAGTCCCTAGATTCTGGTGGTGTATTACTGGTCTTTCTATTGTTGAATGTGTTCTTATATTGCCGTCTTCCCATCTATTCTCCTAGTGAGTACAGGTGGGGTCTCTCTCTCTCTGCCCTCCTCTCGCAGTGGGTGTAGATGGGACAGGACTTTGATGTCAGTAACTCTGGATGATCCAAGCTCTCCTGGAGACCTCCAGGGCCGAATATGTAGGGAAGGCAGGCTCCAGACGCTCTCAAGCAGAAAGAAAAGGGGCCCAAGTGTCGGGTGAGGCAGGCTCCGGATGGTACTGCATGGAGGGGCGGGTCCAGTATGCACAGAGCCGACCCAGGAAGTTCCAAGGAAAGGGTGGACGTGTTGGACCTGAGCTCTGGCCAAACAGTCACCCCAATTAGTGAGCCTAGCAGGGCTATGGATGAGGGAAAGGCAGGCTCTGGATGGTCTGGCATGCCAGGGTGGGACCACTCAGGTCAACAGCATAGGGGCATCAAGATGTAGAGCTCTATACATTACATTTTAAAAAGAGGTGTATAAACACAATACCTAAGCAAGAAGAGAAAAATACACATAACAAAATTGATCTTAAATTTGTATCAATAAGCCAAAATCTATACTAATGCAAATTCTTTTCTCTATCATTTCCCCCTTTTTTTCTTTAGAAGGAGATTGACTGTAATCATTAACCATTTATAATCAACCCCATTTAAATGAAAACAAACATTTATAAACAATATTTGTGAATGTGATTATTGTTTTCTCCAAACTGCTTCCTGCTGTTTATGGGTGTTGAAATACCATGGGGATCCTTAGAAAACACAGAAACCTAGCCAAGTCCTGTTTGTAGTAGTCTGCAAAGCTGCATTGTTTCAGCTGTTTTAGATGTTGGATCACCTGGGTCATTGCTTCAGGGGGTCTTGCTTGATCAAATCATATTAGTCTGGAAGGATCCACAGCTTTTCATTTTCTGTGGGAACAAAAAAAAATCTGTTTTCCAAAGCAATATGTTCTTAGACTTAAATTTTGAAGTCAAGGTACTTTAAAAATATATAGATTGGATTAATGTAGTAGCATTTATAATCAAATGTCTTTTAGCAATTGTTGCTCCTTCCCCAGCAATTCAAAGACAATACAATAGCACACAGTATCCAGACTCTTTGTGTACTTTCATCTTTATGTGGCTTTTTGAAAATTATTATTACTCTATTTCTTTTACTTCGATTTTTTTCTCTTTCTGAGACAAGGTTTCTCTGTGTACTTTTGCCGGTCCTGGAATTCACTCTGTATACCAGGCTGGCCTTGAAATCACAGACATCTGCTTGCCTTTGCCTTGCTCAGCAATTCCTGTCGGTGTGCACCACCACAACCAGCTACTCTATTCCTTCTTTAACACTTATCCTTTTTTCCTTTCTCTCCAAAGCCTATGTATACTTTTAAACACACTGCAAACCCTTTAGAGGTTTTACTTTATCTGGATCTGTTTTTATTGTATATCTCTACCTTTGTATAGCCACAAGTCTTTTATCTGCTAAACACATTTACCATCAGCACTGGGAGCTGTACTCACTGGTGGCCTTGGTCTGTGCTGTCATAAAGCAGCATGCAGCCAACTTGAAGATGTGGTCACTGCCACTGCCAGCTCTTGTACACACCATTGAATTGTTAGCAGGGACTCTTAAAAGAACCTAGCAGTTTTTTTTTTTTTTTTGACTTATGTGCATCAGGAAGACTCCCTTAAAGGAGCCGCTCAAGTCTCTGCTTGTCTCTAGCAAAACAGAGCCCACCTGAGACAATGCTGCTACCAAGAAGCCATGCTTATCTCTGTTTTTGTTGTTTTTAAAATCTCTTTTTAAACTTTTGTCAGATTCTACATGGAAATTCGTGAAAACCACATCTGGGCGCCATTTTGTAAGCATGAGTTTTCACCTTCGACTCAGGTAGTGAGCAAGATGTTCATGTCAGATTGTTTCTCACCATCCTTCCCTCTTCAGATCCACCTCTCTCCCCAGCCCATGAACCATTTTGTTCTTTTCTTCCATTTCCTTACCCTATATTCGCTCACTGTAATGGTGCTCAACTGCCTGGCACTATTCAAGGTTGTGTCCTGCCTGCCCAAGTCACAAGGTATGGCATGCACTGTTGTTATTCTCCTCAAACATGACCAGGCCTAGAAACAATAGGCCTTCCTTTCCTAATCTCCTTATCACAGGACTTAGTTCCATTCCACTTTCTGGTGCTCTTTTTCTTCTCAAATTGTACATTTTGTATTTTTCCTTTCTCAACTTGCTCCTTTTCATTATAAAGCTGTGTAAGAGCGACTAATAACCACACAACAGAGTCAATATTAGCCTGTTTTGAGAGTTCCTTTGCCAATGGAATTAATTCAAATCTCTTCATTTTAGCCTCAGGCAGACTTTTCAGATAAGGGCAAAAAGCAGTCACATTCTTCACCAAAATATCACAAGAATGATCCCTAAACCACATGTTAATGATATTCTTTTCCTCTTAAACCTCTTGAGCCAGGACTCCACAGTTCATCAAATCACACTCAGCACTACTGTCTTCCATGCTTCTACTAGTATGGCTTATTAAGTAGCACTTAAAGCATTCAACTGCTCTTCTGATTTACAGTCCCAAGGTCCATATTCCTTTAAACAAAAGCATGGCCAGGCCTATCACAGCAATACCCCAGGCCCTGCCACCAACTCCTGTCTTAGTGAGGATTTCTGTTGCTGTGAGGCAACACTATAACCATGGCAAATCTTATAAAAGGAAAAAAAAAATAATTGGGGTGGCTTACAATTTCAGAGGTTTAGTTCACTATCATCATGGTAAGACATGGTGACAAGCAGGCAGACCTGGTGCTAGAGAAGGAGCTGAGATTCCTACATCTTGACCTGTAGGCAACAGAAAGTGGTCTAGTGAAGCTTGAGCAAAGGAGACGTCAAAGCTCACCCCCACAGTGACATACTTCCTTCAACAAGGCCACACCTCCTAATAGTGCCACTCCCTATTAGCTTATAGGGGACAATTACATTAAAACTACCATACCTATGAAGTCACTGAGGCCTTCTGAAGGACTGCACAGTGCCCAGCTCTCTCTCTATTTTACCAGCTGTCTTCCCTTTCTCACACAGATACCCAGACCAAGAGGACCTGCTGAGGAACTTCCTGTGTACTGCTGCTTGACTTTGCCCCAGGAAATGGAGCCAGGGGTGCAACCAGCCAGAGAAGGCACAGACTGAATTTAGGGAACTTCAGGCAAGTAGATATTGTGTGATTTGCTTCAGGGATTAATCTACATGCAGCCCAGGGACTTCAAACTTTTGCCCATAATCTGCAAATTGTCCAGGTCCTGTGTGGACCGGAAATAATCTTTGTTAAATGTATTTGTAATGATGGATGGCTCTTTTACTTTTATTAGATTGTGGGCTGTGTGTTTTGTTTGTTCAAAATAAGAGAACAGGAACAAACTACATGAAGCAGAAAGAATAGCAGCTGAAGTGGGGAAGTCAAATATCCCACCTGAGGAAATGCCCTCCTCCAGAAGACTGGGACTTCCATGGCAACTGTATCCTTCCATCTTTATCTGCATGCCAAGACGGTCCTTGATGCTATGTATCTAGTCTCATTGGGCACCCCTCACTAGCCCATCTCACTTCTCTTTCCAGAAACACAGGTATCTTTCAGTTAGCACTATGGAATCACCAATATAATCGTCTTGAGTTTCATATTCTGAGCATGATCCCTTGTTTCTGCATATTAATACATTTTATGTTCCCCATCCCATAACTGATAATTTATTTTAGAGTAATATTGTTGAATCTTCACAGGGAAAAGAGAAAAGTGAAACTTCTTCTATATTAACATTTACCAAGCTCTTACTATGTGCCAGGTTGTTGCAGTTTAAATCTGAAATGACCTCCAGGACCTCATGTTTCAAATGCTTGTTCATTAGCTGGTAGTACTCTTTTGGGAGGCTGTGGGAGGTGAGGACTAGTTGGTAGAAGTAGATCACTGGGGGTAGGTCATTCAAAGTAATAACTAGCCCAAGGTTCCTGCTTCATTGTCTGCTTCCCTGTCTGTTGTGATGTAAATAGTATTTGTCACAGGTTCCCTCACTGTGATACAACTTGCTATGCCATGTCTTTCCCCACCATAATAGATCAAAACCATGAGTCAAATAAATCTTTCCTTCTTAAGTGGTTTCTGTCAGGTATTTTGATCTCTAGAGCAAAAGTAACTAATATGAAAAATTAGTACCAGGGGTGGGGTTGCTATGCCACTAAATCTGACAATGTGGTTCTTAGGCCTTTGGAACTGATTTGTGAGAGGGATTTGGAAGTGTTCAGGGATGCAGGCTAAAGGTATCCTATGTGCAGTAGACAGTGCTTCATAGGCACTATTTGTGGGATATGGAAAATCAGAATATTGATAGAAACATGCATAGAGAAGGCCAAGCTCATGAGGACTTAGATGGGGACAACTCCATTGGGAATTAGAATAGGGACCATTTATTTTACAATCTGGAAAGATTACTCTGTTTTGTTTGTATCCTGAGAATGTGTTTAAGATAGAATTAAAATGTTATTGGTTCATTTGGTGAAGGAAATTTCAAGACACCATAGAATTCAGTCTGTGGCATAATTGCTGCTATTTGTTATTGGCTAGGTTTACAGTGAGAATCAAAAAGAAGAGTAGAAAGATTTTGTATTAAGTGCAGTTTGGTCAGAAATTTAGCATGTTTGAAGTGGCAGAAGAAGAGGCCTTAGTTCTAAAAAAATTAGCATCATTACTGAAACACCAAGCAAGTTGTCCCGGGATGTACATAAAATGTATGAATGTGCAGAAACATGGTAACTGTACACATAGTATGAAACTCAAAGGAAGATTAGACAATGGTGCCAAGTAAAAGGAGAGAAGCCTGAGCTTCAGGAAGGAAGGTGGGGCACACTATATATGGTTAAGGAGACTAGACCCACATATCAAGGGTGGTCTTTTCCTCCAGATAAAGGCACCAAACTAAGCCCCCACTAGAACTGCCATTAAACTCTGCCTATGGCATGTAAAACTTTATTCCACAGGTCCAAAATCTTCCAAATTCCTCTCACAAAGCCATTCCAAAGGCCTAAGAACCACATTGTCAGATTTAGTCACATAACAATTCCATTTTATAGGGAATGATAGAAAAGGTGTCTTGAAGGCATTCCAGGAATTGACAAGACCACACCCATTGCAGACGTCATAATTTTAACTTCAAATTCATTTTCAAGTCTTTTCTTTACAGAAAGTATGCTGCTGGGTGTTCTACTTGCATAGAGAGGCCTATAAGTATTTTTCCAAGCTAAGCCACACAGAGGCCACTGCAGCTATAGCCCAACTATAGTTGGCTATAATAGGGCCCTACTATTATTCAAGGTGGTGGTAGAACTTAGCATTATCTGTGTGGTGCTGTTTTGTACTTGTGAATAATTCAAGAATCCTTTGTTATAGGGAATTCCATCAAAATACTTGAGAAAAGCCTACAGTACCAGCTATGTGTAGCAAAGATAGATTCTCTACAGGGTTGCCCTTAAGAGGTACATGCATGACAAGGTGAGGATTGTTGCAGAATATCCCTTTACACTGTGTGAAGATGTGTCACTGTTATTGGTTTAATGGAGTTTAATGGCCAATAGTGAGGCAGGAAGAGGTTATGGGGGACTTCTGGCGACAGAGAGGTCTTGGGGAAGATGAAAGGAGGAGTCACCAGCCAGATACAGAGGAAGCAAGGCATGCAGGAGGAGAGGTAAAAGCCAAAAGTTATGCAGCAGCGTGTAGATTAATATAAATGAGTTAGTTATAGGAGCTAGTTAGAAACAAGCCTAAGCTAAGATCAAGCTTTTATAATTAATTATAAATCTCCATGTCATTATTTGGGAGTTGGTGGAACAAAGAAAGACTCAGTACAGAGAGTGAAGCTAAATTTCAATGGAGACCCCAGGGTGATGGAGATGCCAGGAACATGGGACAGGTGAAACCAGCCCAAAAGAAAAGACTGTGGGATGTAATGGAAGACTGTATTGGTAAAGCTTGCTAATCCACTAAAACTAATCATGTCCTTTTAAGCTCTAGATACTAGATGTGGGGCTACAGGGCATGGTGTTTGTGCTGGTGAATTTCTGCCTAGGTTCAGCCCAATCTCTCCTTGCCAACATCCTGTTCCTCTTTTGGGGGTGGCAAGGTTTACTCTGTGCTGTGGTGTATTAGAGGCAAGGGACCTTGCTCTGTACTTAGTAGGGGCTCACTCCCAGCTAGGAGATTGCCTTGAGTCACAGAAGAGATGGAGACATTTGACAACACTGGCGTGATTAAGTCCTTGGGGACTGTATTGGCTACTTTTCTGCTTCCTATGACCACAAACCTGATAAGAAGCAACCTAAGGAGGAAGAATTGATTTTGTCTCTGTTTGAGGTGATATAGTCCATCATGGTGAGGGAAACTTAGAATGAAAAGGAAAGGGAGCAGGTGAGCAGGGTGTTCATCCTTCTCTGCCTCCTGATTGCAGGCAAATATGACCAGCTTCCCACTCATGAGATGGTATCACCCATATTCATGGTGGGCCTTTACTACATCCAGGGGTGTGCCTCAATCTCTTAGGTGTTTCTTTTTAAATAATATATTTATCTGTATTTTATGTGCATTGGTATTTTGCCTGCATATATGTCTGTGTGAAGGTGTTGGAGTCTCTGGAACATTGTGAATTGCCATGTAGGTGCTGGGAATTGAACCTGGGTCCTCTGGAAAAGCAGCCATTGCTCTTAACCACTGAGCCATCTCTCCAGCCACCCCCCCCACTTTTAAATCTAGTTAAATAGACAATAAAAATGAAACAATCACAGGCATGCTTGAAGTTGAACTAAATGTATTTTGCATTATGGGATGGCTGGGCCTCTTTGGGAATAAGGGAGAAATACTGCAGTTTGAATCTGAGATACCCCCTATAGATTCATGGTTTGAATTCTTGTCCTCAGGTAGCGGTGCTATTTTAAGAGGCTATGAGGTGTATAGGTGGCAAAAGTAGGGCACTAGGGGTTGTACCCAGACCCTGGTTCTTCCTGGTTTACTGTGATATGTACAGTCTCTATGCACGCATGCTTCCCCAGACATGAGCTGAGCCTCCTGCCATGCCTTTCTCACCACGAGAAACCTGAGCTCTCTGGAATCAGGAGCCAAAAGTTCTCTCTTAAATTGCTTCCAGCAGATGATTTGGTCCCAGCAAAGCAAATATTTAGAGGCTGGAGAGATGGCTCAGTGGTTAATAGCAATTGTTGCTCTTACAGAGGATGTGGGGTTCCATCCCCAACACCCACATGCCTCACAAACATCTGTAACTCAAGTTCCAGGGGATCTGACCCCCTTTTCTGACTTCCATGGGCACCTGACACTCATGTGGTATAGATACACCTGTAAACAAACACTCATACACATAAAACAACCAATCTAAACAAGTTTTTTTTTAATTAAATCCTTTCACATATTTTTTTACTCATATTCCTAATGATCCTACGAGACAGCCATCATTGTAGTTCCAGTTTTATAGATAAGAGAAGTAAGGGCCAAGTTAAAAAAAAAAAAAAAAACTTGTGTCTGATTCGAGCTGTGACACTCTTTGCCACACGCACTGCAGACTCCCTGGGGACAAAGAAACTGGAGGAAGTACACAGGGTTGTGGTTAAATCCAGAGGGTTGTGACCATGGGGCCTAATGCAAGAGCTGAGGTTGCTGCAGGCAGCTTGTAGCTAGAAGGTCCGAGGTGAGTCTTTGCCTTGTAAACTCAAGGCAGTGCTGTGAAAGGGAAGTGCCCAGCAACTGGTGAGGAAGCCCATGGCTCAGAGACTGCAGACTGGCTTCTGCTCCAGCCAAGAGGAACCGGATAGACCTGTGTTTCTTGCTTCTGGAAAACTAGGTACAGGCATAAGAGCAAAACTTAGGAGATCAGGCAAAGATCCACCCCCCAACATCAACCTTTGCAGGGAATTGTGAGTGTTGAAGAGGGTCTGTGACTGGTGAGGCTCACGAGGATAGGTAGGGGTACTTAGTGGAAGGAGAGACTTATTCCTTAGTGGAAGGAGAGCAGATTCCTCTGACAGAGGAGATTTCATGTACACAGATCCTCCCAAGACTCTTGATTTTTTTCTCCCTCTTTTAGTTCAACCACTCAACATCTGCAGAATACCAATATGTCAGATGGGGCTCAAGGCCGTCTCATGGAGACCATATGATAGGGTAGGCCAGGCCTTCTTGAGCCTAGCTGACCCTGTCTATTCTAAGCCTGGTTACATATACATGGATGTCTCCATGGCTTGCTCAAATGTTGGTACCTGGAGTCCTTCATGATCATGGACAAAGGACAGTCAGAGTGTGGGAGGGTTCATTTGCCATCCAACCCCACCTTCTCTATGTTGGAAGACTAGATTCCATATCCATCTTAGCATCAAGGGTTAATTCTGATGCTGTTGGTCGGGGCCCAGGCCCCTTCTTTTGTGCCTGGGGTAGGAATCATGAGATAAGTCAAGCAGATGTACCACATGTATTAAAAACTTTTTTTGGGCTGGGAGTAGGTACTGCATGCCTATGACATCTCACTTTTGTGGTAGAAGAAGAATTAGGAAAATAGTGTTCAAAGACTGAGTGGATTACATGGCCAGACTCTGTCTAGAAGAACAAAACAGGAGGGAAAAAAAGAGGGAGGGAGGAAAAGAGGGAGGGAGAGGAGGAGAGAGGGAGGAAAAGAGGGAGGGAAGAGAAGAGGAAGAGAGGGAAAGAGGGAAAGAGGGGAGGAGGGAGGAAGGGAAGGAGGACCTTAGTGACCAGCTTTCTATTACAGCAGAGACCTGGGAACAGCTGGGCCAGTGCTGATCATAGGCTGGTGTCTTCAGGCCTTGCTCTAGAACCCTGAGGTTCTTACTTCTGTAAACAAGGACTTCCTTTGGATGGAGTCAATCAACAAGCCCAGATCAATCACCGGAAAGCATAATTTTAGAAAGTGGCTGAGACACAGAGCAGAGCTTAGGTTTGAATTCAGTGTCTCCTCCTTACAGCATAACTTCTCAGAACAGTGTTTTCTGTTGAGCAACAGAGAATACAGAATCGCCCATAGTTCCCAAGGCAGCAGAAGGGCTATGTAGAAGAGAATGTAGAGAGGAGGTCAGTGTACAAGGGGGATCTCATGGACCCACAGACTGATAGCTGGGAAACCAGCATAGGACCAACCTAGACCCTCTGAACATGGGTCTCAGTTAGAAGGCCTGGGCAGTCTATGAAACCTCCGACAGTGGAACCAGGATGTATTCCTTGTGCACAAAAGGACTTTGGGAGCACATTCCTCATGGAGGGATACTCCCTTAGCCCAGAGGCAGGCGGGAGGGCCTAGACCCTACTCCAAATGACTTGACAGATTCAGATGATCCCTCCTGGAAGGCCTCACCCTCCCTGTGGAGTGGGTGGGAAATTGGATGAAAGGGGGATCGGGGGAGGCATGGGAGGATGGAAGGGAGAGGGAACTGGGATTGATATGTAAAATAAGAAAAAAATGATAATAAAAATGTGCCCTTAAAAAAGAAAAGAAAGGAGGTTAGACCTGAAGCAAGCATGTGGGTGTCATTTCTAGGTGTCAAACAGTAAATGACCTCAGTTCGAAGGTCACTGTTTCTGCTTGACCATAAGGGACCTGAAGGTGATATAAACAACACTCTTCCCTAAGAAAATTCTGTAACTTTATCCAGTTCTTTTTTTCTGTTTTCCTTTTTGAGACAGTGTCTCTCTACATAGCATTGCCTGTCCTGCAACTCACTATATTCGTCAGGCTGGCCTTGAAGTCACAGAGATCCACTGGCCTCTTCCTCCCAAGCACTGAGATTAAGGGTATAGGCCACCAAACCAAGATTTAGAGTTTATTTTTGTTTGTTTTTCTTTTATTTTTGTGGCAGGGTTTCATGTAGCCCAGGTTAGCCATAAGCTCTCCATGTATTCGAGGATGGCAACTGGAGCTCTTCTTCCTGCCTTTGCCTGATGAGTGCTGGTGTTACAGGCATGTATCACCATGTCTATCAAGTTTTAAAATGCAGTGTTGAATCTCTGACAATAAGCATGCATGAATGTATGTGCCTCCGTGTGCTACAGAATGAGACAGAAATGACAATAGAGTCAGCAAGTAGTCCATTTTAAATCACTGTGCTTTTTGTGATAGAATGCATATGATGGGTTGTGCACAGTCTTTGGAGTAAAAGCTTCTGCACATGGGACTAGAGGGTGGGCTGGAGGCCTGGGGGTCACCCTTCTCCTGCAGTTGTTAGAGGTTTGTCAAGGCCATGCCTCAAGCATGGTGCAAAGCTTTGGCAGCACATCTTGACTGACAAAATTTCTAATGAAGAACCAGAGCTTCTGCTTTGACTTGCTTGGGTGATTAGAAACAAGTTTGGGGAATATTCAGGGTTACAGAAAGAGGAGACTGCAGACCAGAGGACCAATGCTCTCTGTTCTTCCTGTTTCAGCCCAGCACATCCTGGGAAAGACACGTGGAGAAGCCCTAGGGGTAACTGCAGACAGGGTTTAGATCAGAAGTAGGTAGCAGCCTGTCGCACTTGGGCTTACCCTAGCTGGGAGGAACACAGAGTGAACACCAGACCTGTGTGGTTGTTTTAATTATGTGCTATTGTTTTTTCTGGTGTAACTATATTTATCCTGAAATGAACAGTTTTGCATGATTTACTATATATTTTGGACTCAGTCATTTAAACGACAGTTTTGTTGACACACCCCTACAGGTATCGCCAAGCACACAGCACATGTGGAAAGTCCCCATGAGTGTGGAAGTTGCCTGTTGCCACATGGGCAGGCAGACTGGGCCACCCCCTGGAGAGTGGGCTTGGCTAGGGTTATATATGAAGTGGGTTTTTTGTTTTGTTTTTTTAAGAAACCAAAAACAAAAACACAGATTATAGATTGAAGCTTTTCTCCGTGGTTGGGAGGGGATCTTGGAGAAGCACAGTGCATAAATAATTGAGAGGCCCACTTTACCTGAGGGATGACAGCTGCTGAGCAGGGGCCTTTGTTTAATAAACATGCGGAGCTTGACACCATCACTAATTAGCTCTCATTCTCTACCTGAAATCATATTCCTATGCACTTGGGCTGTTTCCAGTGCTCTGCTTTCAGCCTTCTAGAATGAGGTACCCTCTTTTCTGTTGATAAGATATATAAGGAACCTCACAGGCCCCCTAGTTCATTGGCACCCCCTTCTTCATCAGCTTTCTGCCTGACTGTGGGAGATCCCAATGCCCCGGATACATTAGTCCTGACCTGACCACCCTCCCTGTTGGATAGCAAAGAGTTTCAGCTGACTTCCTGAAGAAGTGCCTATCTGCTAGGACTATGCTCCCCACCACACTTGAGAATCAACTTCAGAACTACTTCCCAGGACTTATTTCCTCCCTGTCCCTACCCTGTTGTCTTGATTTACTGGGAAATGAGAACACAGAAGACTTCAACACAAGGAGGAAGAAAACCAAACTCCAATGGGAGTTTTCTGAAATTGTTCACCTCGTTACTGAGTTACTGAGTGCCTAATACATGCCAGGCCCTGTGCTTGGCACTGGAGATACAACAGACTGCCCTCATGGATCTTGTAGGTTAAACAGGCACGCATGGCCGAGAGGTTTAATACAGTAACCCTGAGTTACAAAGGTAAAATATAGCCTGCATTTTATTTCTAAATATGGGGTATTATGAGGGGAAGAGATGACCTACCAGGAGTGTGGAATAGAGAGTTTGACAGGAGAGAATGAACTTAATTGGGATGGAAAAGTTGAAGGTCTTGAGAGTACGGAGGGCATGGGGATGTTCGAACAGAATGTGCAAAAGACCTGAAGCAAGATGAGCGTGGCTCCTATTTCAGGAACCAAATGAATGGTGTGATGGGTTGGATAGTGTCCTCTGAAAAATGGCATGTTCAAGTCCTGACTTCTCCAGTTCCTCATAATATGACCATAGTTTGTTTTCCATCACTAAAACAAAATAGACAAGGCTGGGAACATTATAAAGCAAAGGTCTTGGATTTGGAGATCCAAAAGCATGGTGTTCATATCAGCTCAAGTATCTCGTGGTAGACAGGAGTGTGTGTGTGTGAGAGAGAGAGAGGGGGAGAGTGGGGAGGAGAGAGAGAGGGGGAAGGAGGGAGGAAGGGAGGGAGAGAGAGAAAAAAGAGAGAGAGATCATATGATAAACAAGAAACCAGAGAAGGAAAGATAATAACCAATAATGACCTCTCACAGGGCCCCATATCTTAAGGGCAGTAACAACTCTCAATGTCACTACAGTGGGTGTCACGTTTCCAGTTTATGGAAGTTTTGGAGACATGCACATTCCATGGCAATGCACCAATTTTGAAAGAGGATTATTGCAGGTGTAATTCGGGCACAATGGAATAGGGTGGGCCTGCAGAAGGGCACGTACCAATAGAGATGCCAGGAGAGTGGCAGGTGACAGGGGTCTGATACTAGAGTGTTGTGTATCCAAGTCAAGAAAGGCCAAGGGTTGCTGGCCAATAGCCCCAAACTAGGACACAGCAAGGAAGTTTAGGAAGGACAGCAGTTTAGGAAGGACAATGGTGATGCTTCCCTTACATGGTAGAATGAGGGCCATACTTGCAGTGTAAGGAAAGGGGAGGAGGGAAAAGGCTGGACTCCCCAGGAGCAGGCCCTTGATAGAGCTGCAGCTAAAAGAGCTACCACCATCCTGCTGGAAAAGCCTGGCTGACAGCCAAGCATTGAAACAGGACATTGTAGTTAGTCACATGACATGTGACATCCCATAGAGGGTGTGACTTAGGTATCTGTATGCAGTGGGGACAGGTTGGACCTACCACAGCAGGCAATAGAACCAAGATGATGATGACCTCAGCCAGTTTGGGTCTGTGGAGACTCAGAAGTGGGGACTAGTTCAGGAGTGGGCTAGGAGCTGAGATGTGACAGATGGAGGGAAGGCATGCTGTGAGAAGAGGGATGTTGAAGGGAAGTAGTGTCAGTGATGGTTTCCAGGTTTTGACTTGGTGGAAATGGAACTCTGTAAAAGAACAAACGCAAGGCAGTGGAAGATGGTGGGTTTGTTAGGGCATGGCTTAAACCCCAAGGGAATACACATATGTGAGAAACGGTACACATGGACACACATTCATACTCCTCACACACACACACACACCATTTGGTTCAAAGAAGAGTTGTATGCTTGCATCTTATTCTTAGAAAGACTATCTATGGGCTGGGGAGATGGTGCACTGGGTAAGGGCCCTTGCTGTGCAAGTATGAGGACCTGAGTTCGAATTTGTGTCACCAGCATCCATGCAAGGAGCAATGTATTCCTACATATGCAATAATCTTAGTGCTGGTAGGGCAAAGATAGAAGGGTTGCTCGGCTTGCTGGTCATGAGCCTAGCTGGAAATGCTTAGTTCCAGATTCAGAGACCCTGTTTTAGGAGAATAAGGTTGATAGTGATAGAGGTGACACCTGATATTCTCCTCCAGCTTCTACACACACATTCTACATATATAGATGCCCACACATCTATAAAACACACACACACACACACACACACACACACACACACACACACACACACACACAGAGTTTATCAAGTATGTTCTAGATTTTACCTTCTGCTGTAATTTGAATCAGTTCCCACAACACACATGATAGAAATGATAAGTTTTAACAAAAGATGGGTGCAAGCATGGATATTTGTAACAGTATGCTTGGTTATGCCATAATAACAAATATCCCCAAACTCTTAGGCCCTTAGATTTTCAAGGGCTTATTTCTTTCTTACATTACAAGTGATTTTAGGTGACTCAGACTTCATTCTGTATTTTGCCCCAGAGACCCAGCTGCATGCTTCCTAGTTTGCTAACTTCCAGTTTCTGACCCAGTTCAGGTACACCCTTTCTAGGTTTCATGTCTACTTGGCTTCCCATCAATCCTTGTTCATGTCTCTGTTTCCTCCAGTATAGAAGGCATTGGTACCACCCAGACAAATGACAGGGAGTCCTAGTCATCCAGAGCTTTCTTTCTCAGTCAATGAAAGTAGAAAGCACCTCCCTTCATGGCTTAGGGGCTTTGTGGAAGAGGAGGCCAAAATATTGTAAGAGATGATGGCTGATACTATGGACACAGTGACTTCTAGACATTACAGGACTGACACACATATGAACTACAGAAACCATGACAGCATGCATAGGGCCTGCCCAGGTTCAAACCAGACAGGGTTCTGCACTGAGAGGGGAAAGTGGACATGAGCTCCCACCCCTAACCAAGAAGCCATCTCCAATTGACATCTGCTTGCAAAGGAAAGCTTAGTTTTCTTCAATGGAGTCTCACAGGGTATGGATACCACACTTAAAGGTAGGCTCCCATGCCCAGCAATAGATGCCCAGCACAAAATGAACTCTATTTGCCTCATAATGCTTTGTTTGGCATTTTTGTTTTGTTTTACTGATCTTTTTCTGGTATATTATGGTTTGTGATTGTGTGTGTCTTTCTTGTGCTTTTTATTTTTGTTTAATTTAATTAAAAAATATCTAGGTTTTCTAGAGACAGGAGAGAAGTTGTAGTCCCTACTTCAAATGACTTGGCAGATTTACATGACCCAACCTGGAAAGCATAGCCCTACATGTGGAATGGGGGTGGCGGGATGGGAGGGGAGGGTGGCCAGGGTGCATGTCAGAGGGGAAAGAGGGTAAGAGGAAGGGAGGGAGGGAGGGAGGAAGAGAGGGAGAGAGGGAGAGGAAACTGGGATCAACATGTAAAATTCTTAAATTATATTATTAACAATAAAAAATCTAGGGTTTTTTTGTTTTGTTGCCTGTTTGTTTTCTAAAGAGAAAGAGAGAAAGAAAGAAATCATGGAGTTGGGGAGGTGGGAGGAAATCTGGAAGCAGTTCAGGGAGAGGAAACTATGATCAGAATATCATATGTATGAAAAAACATTTTCAACAAAAAAATCAAAATAAATTTGCAAAGCAATATCAGTAAGTACAGAGCTCTTTATTCAGACTCTGGCCTTGGTTTTTGGTTTCTTGAGGTAGGGTGTCTTACATCACTAACTCTGGTCTCAAACTCACAATCCTCCTGTCTCAGCCTTCTAAATGCTAGGATGCTAGACATTCATCTCTATGCCCAGCTCCAATCAGACTTTGGAAGCAATTACCAACCTGTATAGTGTTTTCTTCTCAAGTAAGAAACTGGACTCTATTTACAGGCCCCATGTTCTTTCCACAGACCTCAGAAGTGAGATGGTTTTAATGAGACTTCAAAGGATGAGGCATGACTGATGTCCTTATCTTGCCAGACGTAGTGGTTCCAACAGGCCTAGGAAAATACAGCCTGGGGCAAGCAAGACTCTGAGAGAAATATTGGTTTCCCCAGAGAAAGGAAAGGTGCTGCCAAGATGTCCTTTCAAGGCTGTCTTCCCCAGATTCTGGTGCTCTCCAGTGTCCCACATTGCCACCTGCAGCTTGGCCAGCCCCCCCTGAGCCACCAAGCCCAGCAGCTGTCCAGAGGCAAGCTCTCCCATGGGGAGATGGATCTCAGCTTCAGCAGCCACATTGTTTGAAACCAGATTACATCTGAATCATTGCCCACTCTGAATCTCTGAAGATAAACATCACAGGTAAGCTAATGGTTTGCAGTTGGTTTAGGGATGAATGTGCTGGATTGAGTCCCCATTTCAGGCCCCACCCTATTTTACCCAGAGCCTGCAGGCTACAGAGAGAGGTGCCATGTCAAGTTTTTCACTCTTAAGATGACAGAATACCTCGTCTTGCTAGAGGTGGTTTTAAAATATATCTAAGGCTTCATCGGATATGAGTTTCTGGATGTCTGACCAAGTGGTATGTCTTCAAAGAATATTACTACACTTTACCTATTTACTTAATGCATGCATATGTCATAACATGTTTGGAGGACATAGGACAACTTGCAGGAGTTAGTTCTTGTATCATGTGGATTCTTGTGTAGAATTCAGATTGCCAGACTTGGCAGCAAGCACTTTTACCTACTGAGCCATTTTGTTGGCCCAAGTGGTATAACTTTTAAAAATTGATCAAGCTTCCAAGAGCCAAGAGGCTTTTTATTGTAATCAAAGGTAGGTAGACTGGAGATGTAACTCAGTGGTCAGCATTTGCCTAGCCTTGGATTTGATCCCCAGTAATGAAAACTTTAGAAACCACATTACTCAGATGGTCTGGGCCAGTAGAGAGCACTGACATCCTTTTGAGCTCCTATGGATGAATTCTAAGGAATTTTTTTCTATATAAGCCAATTTCAGAGAAAGGGAGGAAAATGGAGAGACATCTGATGAGGAGACAGATGGAAATGGAACAAGAGGTACTGGCTATACCCCTGCTTAAAAACTAAGAAAAGACAAAATTCATAAATATATAAAGGAATATCTTTGAAGAAACAGATAATGGACAATGGGAGAAAGAGAAGATGAGCCAGGCTTAGGGCCATGTGGACTTCCCTAGCCATGGCTCAGCTTAGGGGGAGCAGAGCTGAGGAGACAGAGCAGAGACTGAGGAGCAGCTGAAGTGTGTAGGGCAGGGGTGCAGACAAGGAAGAGGGAGTGGCCAGAGAGAAAGGCCCTGAGCTCTGTAGGTCTCAGGTGTCAGGCAGGAAGGACAGGCATGTACTTCTGAGGAAAAGACTCCCAGTCTGGAGGAAGGCTATCCAAAGTGCTCAGTGGAATGGAGTGTTTCCAGTGTGCACAGTCCCTTTCCCAAAGGCTCTGCAGAAGGAATGCATAATTCAAAGGGCAGTGAGCAGACTGCTCACAGTGTTGTTGCCTCAGCAGCAAGTAACTAACCCAGTGCAGAGCATCGCTCTGGACCCATGTGATGAATTGCAGAGGGAAGACCTGAAAAGATCAAACTGTTTCCAAGGAACAAATCCAGCTTTAGAATGCCCCTAGCAGGGAGTGCTTGCTCTCACAGAGGACCCAAGTTCAATTCCCAGCACAGAAACTCACAACCATCTGTGACTTCAACTCAAGGAAACCCAAATTGGTCCTCTGGTACAAAATGGTCCTCTGCATTATTGGTGTTGGAGACACAGACCCAATATTTAAAATGTCAAAATAAACATTGTGGTGTTGTGGACAGTTCTTGATTTCACATGTCACACATATACACACTAACTAAACTTTGGAGAAATAGAGAGAGAAGGAGTTTGTCTGCAGGGTCCAGTGGTGGACCTTCATGTGTAGACAGACAAGGACCAAGTGCCAGCAGCAGCAGCAGGGGGACCTCTTGCCTCCAACCTATGTTATTCATTCATAAGTTGAGTTTTAGTGTTTAGGTATTACTGGAGGCTCTGGGGAATAGAACAACACACAAGACAGACAGCAGAGTTTCCATTTCAGGAGGAATTAGAGAAAATAAAAACACATCAAGTACAAATGTAACATGATTTCAGTTGGCAATAAACACCCCAACCCCAGAAAAAAAAGAAAAAAGAAAGAAAGAAACCATGTATTGTTTACATTCTCAGTCAGTGGGCCCATAAGTGTCTAAGTGCTTGTGATGTCACCATGCTTCATGCATCTGCTCTTTAGATACACTCATGGCTTCTCCTTTGAATGCAATGCTACACATCAAAAGCCCATATTAGGAATCTGTGAGGACTGGAACATTGGATGGAAAAGAAGCACCATGCACAGGGAGGGGCAGGCACATTACACACTTTCACTGAACCGGTGGGAAGAATCCTGGGTAAAGATCAGAGAAATGAACCAGAAGGGCTCAGGAATTCGAGGCCAGCCAGGACAGGAATGGTGGTGGCCATGTAGGGAGCCACCCCTGCCAACTCCAGGAGCAGTAAGTGAGGACAAGAATGGGGCCCAGTGAGAGGAGAATGGTAAATAAGGAAGTGAGCAAGGCAGGCTCTCACCTTGCAAACACTATGTGGCTGTTGCTCTGTGACCAGAAGTGGCTTTTGTTTTGAACGGACGCCTTACCATATACAGCCAAAGACAAATTCTGATATTAGGTGTAAAGCAAAGGAGAACCAGGCTGTAATCCACAGCTCCAGAGAAGCTAGAAAACAAGGAGGATCCTAAGAGGAACACATGGATTGCCCTGGGAAGGGAAATTAGATGAACTCTCCTGGGTAAACTGGGGCAGAGGAGAGGGCAGTGGAGGGGAGGGGAGATGAGAACATGAGGGAACGGAATGTTTGAGGTGGGGAGGGATGGAGTGGGAGAGCAATGAAAGAGACATCTTGATAGACAGAGCCACTATTGGGTCAGGGAGAAACCTGGTGCTAGGGTAGTTTCCATGAATCCACAAGGATGTTCCCAGTTAAGACTGCTAGCAATAGTGAAGAGGGTGCCTGAACTGGCCTACCCCTGTAATCAGATTGGTGAATACCCCAACTATCATCATAGAACCTTCATTCAGCAATTGATGAAGCCAGATGCAAAGATACAGTCAAAGAAAGGGAGGAGGGAACATATGAGCAAGGGAGGCCAAGATCACGATGGACAAATCTACAGAGACAGCCGAACCAAGCTCATGGAAATTCATGAGCTCAAGACTGGCAGCTATGGAGACTCCAGGAGACCAAACTAGGCTCTTCATATGTGGGAGACAGTTGTGAAGCTTGGGCTATCTGAGGGGTCTCTGGCAGTATGACCAGTATCTACCCCTGTTACATGAGCTAGCTTGTTGGAGCCTATTCTCTGTGGTGGGCTGCCATACTCAGCCTTAATATAGGGGCTTGGTCCTGCCCCAACTTAATGTGCCAAACTTTGTTGACTCCTCATGGAAGCCTTTATCTGTGAGGAAGAGTGGACTTGGGGTGGGTTGGGGGCAAAGGAGGGCAGGATGCAGGGTGGGAGGGAGAACTGTGGTTGGATGCAAAATGAAATTTAAAAAATAAATTATAAAAAAAGAAGAAAAGAAGAAGAAAAAAAGAAAAGTTCAGCTGCCTCTTTAATCTCCCCCATTCCCTCTCCTTTCCTCTCTCCTCAGGCTCCCAGGGCTTCCTATGGGTGATGCCAAAACCCTCTCTGTCCAGACTCACCAGCTCTCACAGCAGCCTGGCTTTGGCTAGTGTTGGGTGTAGGAAGCGACCTGAGTTTGCGCATTGTGTAGCTTTTGGTGGTAACAGTTAAATCCACATGATCAACAAGTGTTAAGTTCAACTAGCCCATGGGATCATGTTCTGGATACTTGATTTATATTGTGTCAAATTTTTTCCTTAATTGAGTGAATAACTCCAAACTTCCAGCTTCCCTCAGCCTGACTTTCTGCTCTGGTCTCTGATGCTCATGATAGAGGAAGGAGAAAGACCGTCATCTTGTCAGGTCACTTGCCATCTTGCCCAGCTGGAGCATTCCATCTGTTCTCCATTTTTTTTCCCAGCAGGAAGGTTTTAATTAGGCTTACTTCTAATATGTTTGAAGTTATAGAAATGATTCATGATTTTTTTTTCTTCCTGACTTGGAATTTAAGCCGGATATTCAATATCAAAATCACATTTAAATAGTAGACGCAGCTTATGGACTGGTGAGATTGCTCAGTGGATAAATGCTTCTTGTGCACACCTGAGTTTAATCTCCAGGTCCCACCAGGGGAGGAGTTACACAGACACAGACACAGACACAGACACAGACACAGACACAGAACACACACACACACACACACACACACACACACACACACAGACACACAGCACACACACACACACACAGACACAGGCACACAGACACACGCACAGACACACACACACACAGACACACACACACAGACACACACATACACACAGACACACACACAGACACAGACACACACACACACACACAGGCACACACAGACACACACACACAGACACAGAACACACACACACACACACACAGACACACACTGTAGTTTTGGCAAGAAGATGAGTAATAGACACATTTTAAACATCAGAGTACTGGAGATGTAACTCAGGTGAGTGAGGGCTTACTAGCACCTATAAAGTCTGGAGTTCAATCCTCAACACCACATAAATCCAGGGATGGTGGCAGCTGCCTAAATCCCAGCACTTGGAAGACAGAGGTAGGAGGATCTCTATGAGTGAGTGCAAGGACAGTCTAGTCTAAATACTGAGTTCCATGTCAGCCAAGACTACTCAGTGAGGGGAGAAAAATGAGGACGAGGAGATCTTTGACTGTATGTCAAACTGGAGTCCAGCATAGATTACATGAGACCCTGAGTATAAGTGAGTAAATAAAATAAGGCAGGAAGGCTGAAGAACTAGTGCTAACATAGAGGTCGTGAATAATAAGCAACAAAAGAAAAACAGATAGATTGACTTAGAACTTAAATTTCCATTCTGTTAATGTTAAGGCTAAGAAAGTAAAACTGTAACTTGGAAAGTAGGAGAAGAAAATATTCTCAAAGTGTATAATTGGTAAGAGACTTGTACCAGAGGAGCTGGAGAGATAGCTCAATGGTTAAGAGACTTGCAACAGAATATATGAAGAATTTTACAACTCATCAGAAGGCAAATAATTCCTCTAAAAAAATGGGCAAAGTGGGCTGGAATGTAGCTAGGTGAGAGAGTGCTCACCTAGCATACATGGGTTCTAGGTTCAATGCCAGGCACCAGCCAACCAATCAGTAACAATAATGGGCAACAGATTACAATAAACATTTTCCAGAGAAAATTTCTAAACAAATGGTCAATAAGCATATAAAATGTTCAATATTAGCCATCAGGGAAATGCAAATCAAAACCTCAGGGACATACTGTAACATCTGATTGCCTAAACTGAGAATGATCAAGGGTAGATTAGCCAGTACTTGGAGAAGGTTGGGAGAGTGACTGGAACCTTCATACCAAGAAGGAGGAAGTAAACCAGAAAGGGTGACATGCCTTTCATCCCAGCACTCAAGGACCAGAGGCAGGAGGATCTCTGTGAGTTAGAGTCCAGCCTGGCTTACATAGTGTTCTGTGCCAACCAGTACTATATAAAAAGAGCCTGTCCAAACATTAATTAAAATTTTTAAAAAAAGCATGAAATATTGCATATGCGATAAAGTTAAAAGTGCAGACCCAGAGCAGGAAAAATATTTTTAAGGTTAAAAATAAGCAGAAGGAGGAAATGTTCTAAGATTAGATTATGATGGTGGCTGTGTCATCTTGGGAACATCTTGTATAAACACTAAACTGTGTATTTTAAGTGGGTGAGTTGTGTAGCACGTGAACTGTATCTTAATAAAGCTGCTTTTTAAAGTGCTCCAATGACCCAGAACAGACCCTGAAAAGTAACTCTTGGATTTTTGGCATCACCAGAAGGTCAGGCAGAGGAAACTTCCTGAATGGAAATGCAATGAGCCTTGCTCTAGCTGCAGATCAGCCTTCCTAGGAAGTGCTCCATGAAGTCTTTACAGTGAGCTGCACACTGTCCTGTTGGCCTCATGAAATCTTTCCACTGTCCTCGGGACCCAGGAGGCAAGCGTCACTGTGCACATCTCAGATCAGAGGGAACTGGGGTTCAGAGGGTTTAGGGGTGGGTGATTGTCATTACTAGAGCCGGAAGGCTTCGTCTGCCTGCCTGCAAAGCTGTCACTCCCCAAAGTCTGGAAGGGCAGGGGCCATGTTCAGGCTTGCTTGCTGAGACATCTTCACTGCCTGCCAGGGTGACTGGTTAGATGAATGAGTAACAGGATACCACTCTTTGAACTCTGTGGTTAAATACTGCAAAGCACGGCTCTTCCTACAAGAAGGAAGGTTCTAGAAGGATGGTTTGGAAGGGAGATACAAGCTAGGTTGCAATCCGGTGGGTGTTGATCAGAAGCGCTGTCTCGAAGAGTCCTACTGCCTTGATCCTCTTCCAGGTCAAGGTCACATCCCACATCTTGAATTTTATTAGCATTGTACCTGATAGAAGATATGTGTTCTAGGCTGAGGCCTTCTCACAGGTGGTCTGTGCTAATCCAGGTCCTGTCAGATGGCCTAATCAGTAAAGTGCTTGCTGTGTGGGCATGAGGACCCAAGTTTGATCCCTAGTACTCAGTGTAAAAATCTGGGTGTGGCAGACTCCCCTGTAATCCCAGAACTCAGGATGGACATAGCAGGATCTTGGGGACTTGCTGATTAGCCAGTCTAGCCAAACCAGGTTCAGAAAGAGAGAGCCTGACTCAAAATATAAGGTGGAGAGCAATTAAGAGAGACACCTAATACTGTCCTCTGTTCTCCATACCTACCTGCACACACGATCATACATATCTGCCCACAATAGAACATGCACACATACACAAAGATGTCACACAGTCTCACAAAGGAGTATCACACAGCTCTTGTCACAAATAGCCTGAGCAGACAGCAAGGGCTATTTCCTAAGCCCTTCCGCTTAGCACACTGAGGTGGTTGCTGGCTGAGTTTGGCTGGGTATATTTCAGATGGTCAGAGGTAAGACAGCGAAGATGTTCTAGTTTTTTGTATCTCATCCTACTTCTTCTTGGGCCAGAGATTAGAGGATTTGGAATCATATCAACCTGAATATATGCTTCTGCCATTGACCTTGGTGACCTCTCTGAACCCAAGCTCTTCATCAACCACATGGGAATCTTGAGGGGCTCTGTATCTGAGACCACAGCAAATTTGGATCAGTGGCTGAATGGACTCATGCTGTAGAGAAGAGATGTGTGAACTGCAGGCCGGACTCTGCCTGGGATCCTTGAACCCTTCTGTAGGGCTCAGGCTAGGAAGGAGCGACAGAGCAGGTGAGGCCATATATCCCCCATTAGTCAGGACAAACAGTGCACTGCACACCCAGCAGAAGGTTCAAGTTTGAAAGAGTGTTGCAACCCCACAGAGACTGAACCCCAAGGGCTTCTGGGACATCAGAGGTGCTGCTTAGGTACACATTCTTGACCAGGCTCCTACTTCACAACCTGGGCTGTGTTGGGGCCACACCCAGAAGGCTTTTTTTGTTTGTTTGTTTCTTTGGCCACAAGGATCAGAAAGATTTCTCTAGTACAGTGGTTCTCAACCTTCCTAGTGCAGATACCCTTGAATACAGTTCCTAATGTTGTGGTGACCCCCAACCATAAAATTATTTTCACTGCTACTCCATAACTGTAACTTTGCTACTGTTGTGGATCATAATTTAAATAACTGATATGCAATCCCCATGAAAGGGTTTCAGTCCCCAAGGGGGTTGCGGCCAACAGAATAAGAACTGCTGCTCTAGATGGATAACCCAGTAGGGATGGGAGGCTTTGGGAGATGGCAGTGGTTAGAAATAAGGGCCCAGACTTCAGATTCAGACACACACACACACACACACACACACACACACACACACACACACACACACACACACACGACCACCCTCATTATTTCTGTGACCTTCAGTCTCAATCTTAGGTGACTAGATTCTCTTAAGTTTCTTTTTCTCCTCAGTTCTGACCCTTTCCCCTCACTCCTTACTCAGTTTCACTGAGGTAATCTGTGCAACAGAAACTATTTTAACCTAAGGTGTCCAAAGTACTTTTTTTTTTTAAATGCATTTGGTATGACATTATTGCTCTTATCAAGCCGGTGGACCGATTCACCAGCCCACACAGCAACCTTCTTTTGGGGGTGGAGTGAGAACACAGGTCTGCTTTCAGCAGGTGTCAACCGTACAATGCCATGCTGACGGCTACAGCCTGTGCTATACTTCAGAGCATACTGGTCCTGCATCACCAAGACTTTGAAACCTTGCATTTGTACCCTCCCCTCAGAGCATACTGGTCCTGTATCACTGAGACTTTGCAACCTTGCATTTACATCCTCCCATCACCCACACCTCCCAATGCACCCCTTGCTCTCATGAGCTCTTGTTGTTTCTTTTCAGGTTCCACATAGGAGGGAGATCACAAGCCGTTCGTTTTTCTGAGTGCAGTTTATTGCGCTTAACACAGTATTCTCTAAGTCTACCCATATTGTCACAGATAGCAAGAGGTCCCTTTTAAAGACTCAAGTAGTCCTCTCTGTGTATGTATGTGTGTGCTTGTCCAGATGGTCCCCCCAGGGTTCTAGACTTCACAATGATACGAAAACAACATCAGTTCCGTAGAAACCATATTTCACACTCTGAATTCTGATCTTGTCCCCTAGCTAGTGATATTCGGCACAGTCTTCAGTAACAGGGGGCCACAGCTTCCAGCCAGTCACAAAATTCAAGGGGAAAAACTAGCCTTCCGTGGATCACTGTGTTGGCAGGTACATCTAACACATCACTGGGTATGACAATTCCACCTAGGATGTGTCTGCCAGGACATTGCTCCATTGTAAGTTAAGTAAGACAGCTCATGGGCTATCTGTCTTCCATGCCCTTATATGAAGTGCAGCTCCATCTACAAGACAAGCCTCTTATCCCAGTTTTGAGCCCCTGGCTTGAGCGTCTAACACCATTTCCCTCTCTTCACCAGGCTTCTACCCCTCTCTAGCCCTTGTGGCCACAGCGCTACAGTGACCCGTGATGCCAAGCAGATGAGTCACCCGCTGTATACATCAAAGGAGAGGGAAACAGGTCCCCAGGAGTTTCTAGCCCTCCCTGCACGTCATCCCTTTGCCTGCACAAGCACACCCTTCTCACCTGGTGATGTCATTGGCCTGGGCACATATGGGCCGTAGAGAGTGGCTGTTGCCAGGGCACTCAGGCAAGGGAGGAGGACCTCTGTCTGTGTCACTTCAAAGAGAGGTGCAAAGGAAGATGAAGTAGATCCTGGCAGGAGACACAGAAGCATCCACTCTCTGACCTTTCATTTTCCAGACATTGCAGGGATCCCACAGCCTTCCAACTAGAAATAAATATGCAGCCTTTGGTAGATCATTCATTTCATAGCAAACATAGCATTTGATTTATAAATCTATCCATGGCACTTTCTTCCCTCCAGGCACTGTTGTAAGCGGCTTATGGCAACCTGTCTTTTTTAATCATTTAATCTTTCACACCAGCACCATGGAGATGATTGCTCTGATTCCCATTCATCAGGCAAGAAAACTGAGGCAGAGAGAGGTCAAGAAACAAACTTTAAATCACACAGCTAGTGAGTGCAAACACTTACTTTTGGCTCCTGAGTGTGTGCTCAGAATCCCTATGTTGTTTTGCCAGCTCACTTGAGTTAGAGCTTTCCTTTGACAGCAGGTGTATCATCCTTTTGAGGTCCCACAGTCTCTGGTGCTTGGGGGGTATCACAGCTCAGGTGCTGTCCTCAGTGCTTTGCAGGGTGGGGAATCATGGCTTTTCTTGGCCAAGTTCTCTGCTTGGTTTCGGTTTATTATTTGTTTCTCAAGACAGAGTTTCTCTATGTATCTCTGACTGTCCTGGAACTCACTCTAGCCCAGGCTGACCTCAAATTCACAGAGATCCGCCTGTCTCTGCCTCCCTAGTACTGGGATTAAAGGCATTCGCCATTACCACCTGGTCCTTTTGGTCAGGTTTCATCATGTGGACAAGTGAAACTATTTCCACAAGGCCCATATCTGCCATAGGATTGGAAACTGAGTGTTGATGAAATCATACTTCTTGCAGTTGACAAACCTGTCCATCACATCCATTCCATCCATCCCTTCTGGGATATTTGTGGTCATGGAAACACACAGGCTGCCCAGCCTGGTCTGTGGCATTAGAGAACAAGGGCTGTGAAGGGGTTGGGAAATCACAGCTATAGGTTACTGTTGAATGAGCCTGTGTCTTCACAGGCAAAGGGAGTTGGAGTGGACAGGGCAAAAGACTAGCCGTGGGAAAGGTCACTCATAGAGAGGGAGAGGTCACTCATAGAGAGGGAGAGGTTACTCACAGAGAGGGAGAGGTCACTCACAGAGAGGGAGAGGTCACTCACAGAGAGAGAGAGGTCACTCACAGAGAGGGAGAGGTCACTCACAGAGAGGGAGAGGTCACTCACAGAGAGAGAGAGGTCACTCACAGAGAGGGAGAGGTCACTCACAGAGAGGGAGAGGTCACTCATGCAGAGGGAGGTCACTCACAGAGACAGAGATACCAAGAGAGCAGGGACAGGAAGCATGGGTACTTGGCAGGGTTGACTCCTATTCACACATCTATGGTTCCCAGTGGTCCCCGTTTCCACCTACCCCACAGTGCACACTTTACACACACAGCCAATGAGGCCTCATTGTGGGAAGCTGGTGACAGTGGATACAGGGTTTCAAACTGATGAAGGTGCCATGAGGATAAATTGATCAGTCAGTAAAAGAAGCAGGAGGCTTCTGAAAGGCTCTCTGACTCCCTCTTCCTTCCTTTCCCTCTACCTAGAGCCTTCTGTCCAGTCTACTGCTGGTCCCAGTGTTCTTCTCCTTGCTTCTGGCTTCCTTGGCCAGGTCCCCCTCTATGCTGCCCCACTCTTCCCTTGTCCCTCATCCCACTATCTACATCTGAAATGGGAAGCACTGGGCATGTGAAGTTTACTTTTTGAGTGAAGTTTTCAGCTTGCCAAGCAGAACTGAGATGTTTTATTTTTGTTTTTCTATGGAATGAAAGGCTGTCTCTCTTTGAAAGGGAGGGGCTTTTGGCATCCAACTCCAGTTGAGTTTTATAGGCAAACCTGTGTGTGTGGTTCTCCAGAGACAAAGGCCACCTGGTTCCCCACTTCTTTAAAAGAGGAGGGAGGGAGAGAGAGAGAGAGAGAGAGAGAGAGAGAGAGAGAGAGAGAGAGAGAGAGAGAGAGAGAGAGAGAGAGAGAGAGAGAGAATAGAATTTCTGGCTGAGGCAAAAAAGGAGGCTGTGCCTCTCACTTTCTCTCTAAAGGAAACTAGCTCTTTCCTGAGGTGAGATCACCCAGCATGCTCAGCAAGGTGCTAAAAAATAATTGCCCTCGATGAAGACATACAAATAAATCATTGTGCTTGGCAGCCAAAATTTGAGTGTGTCGGCAAAACACACAGGGAAATCTTCCCTCCAGCTACTGAGCTCGGAGTACAGCAGTGCTCTGACCTGCCCAGGACACTGGGGACTGGAGCCCTCTGGGACAGGCTTGCTGCTGATGGGGCACCCACCCACCTCTGTGGCATCCTCCCTCCCCCTCCTCAACTCATTCTTGGATCAGAAGTGGAAACCATACCCCATCCAAGCAAATATTCTCCAGGTGGGATCTGTCAATGCATCTTCAGCAGGGACTTGTCTTGGGGCACCTCCACCACAAACTCCTATGCACTTTATTTGGGGTGCAGAAGAACAAAGCCATGTGTTCTAAGTGCTTTACCATGTGCTTTACCACCGAGTTACATCTCTGCTCTGTGACTCCTGGGGAGTCTATTTATATTCACCACAAATAAAGTGGGCAATGGCAGACCGATGACATAATTCCATCCAAGTCTAGCTTGGTGAAGCAATGAGTTTATCTACAGGAACATGGATAGGGAGTTGCTTACAGGGGAATGGACAACTTAAGGAGAGCTACATAGTGGAAGAAAAGCATCACCCATCCCTACAGTAATTGCTAGCATATTACACATTCTCAATGACGGGAAGGGTCTCCTGTGTCTTGAGCCCTCTCCTCTATGAGGAATTGTTAGTGGGTCTGAATTTGTGAGGGTCTCATTACAGCTGCTCTGATTTTGGGACTGCCATGCCTATGTTATGTTTAGAGAGCAGGGTTACACAGCACTTCATCCCATTCTTTCTGTCCTCTTTGCAGCAATGTTCCCTGGGCCTTGAAGAGGGTGAAATAAATGCATGATCATTTCCTTCCATTTAGGGATAACTATTAGGCTGCTATATCACGGAATTTAGCATTTTGACCAGTGTGAGTGTCTACAATAACTGCTATTCTCTGCAAAAAGAAGTACCCTTTACCAACATCAATAATTTATGAATGTAAACATAAGGGTTTGTATATTCAGCAAAATGACACCAGTAGCTTTCCCACTAGGGCCTGTGTCCTTTCCAGGCACAGATTTTGGGTTTTTTCCTCTTTAAAACACACCTATGATATATTGTTTTTCCATATCAATCATACCATGGTTGCATCAGTAGATACAGCTTCCTGGCATGAAAGGGCCCATTGCTGAGTAGTGAATATTCTCCCCGAGTAGTCTGCATAGTCTCTTTGGCACTATCAGTGTTAGCCAGGAGGGAGAGAGCTTCTAGCTCAGTCTCAACCTGACTTCTTCCTGTCCGCCAAACAAAATATGCAGTGTCTTCAATAATAGGCACTTGGTGTATTACCAATAACAGTGGCAATAGCCTGTATTGGGAGGGCATTTCAGGACCTTCCTCAGCCAAAAACCTATATGGAGATAGCCCATCTGTGGCACTGGGATTTTCATTAAAAAAAAGAAAGGAAAAGAAACATCAGTGGGTATTCTTTTTCCCAACCATATAAGGGTTTGAATTATTTAATCCAATTATTTGAGTTTAAATTATTTAATCAATGCTTTTACATTTATAGGTATAGGCAATTGCTGTATTTTTCCACATCACCCTGTTGAGTAATATTTGCACCTTATTCAACTATCATACTCTCTGAATGTTCACAGCTGTGCCTGGCCCATGAACCCTGAACCTGGTCCCTGAACCCTGCATGGGCTGACTTTGAATTCTCACTATATTAGGTATATATGTACCTCTTTGACATGGTTTTCTGAATCAGTTAAAAAAAAAAAAAAGCTCTCAGAGGTTAGCATCATACCATGTACCTTTTCCAGAGGGTGAGCATGATCAGCAAAGACCACTTCCATCTGTTCTAAATAAGTTAGTTGATCTCAAAATTCAGCAGAAAGTCAGCAAGGCCCAGTGCAAGCTTAAAATCCCCATCAATGTGACCAGTTGCTTCCTCCAAAAGAGCAATATTTGGTACAATGCCATGCATGAAAGGCACTTGCTTGTTTAGTTTTTTTTTTTTTTTTTAATCCACACTCTGTTTTAACCCACATTCTCCACAAGCTCTACAGCCTTCTCATTCTGGGGCACTATCATGGGGCTGCTATATGTCTCCCTACCCTATAGGCTTGGAGGGAATGGCTTGGACTGTTCTGCCCAGCTGGGTGCTCCAGATATTTGGATCCAGTCCTCTCTTGGGTCTGAAAATCTGTGACCTTTGCCTTTCCATTGGCCACATCCGGCTGCTGAAAGGTCCCTGGGTGGGTGACCAGCCGGCATCTTCAGGGGAGGAATGCATACAGCATTGTCGGAGGGGTCTGGGAAAAGCTTAATCACTTGCACTGCTTGATTTCCATAGCTATGTACTGATGTCTATTGCCCCTAATGCTCCTGGAAGCCACCAGGAACCAAAACATACCTGCCCTAGCATCCACAAAAGCCCAAATATGCTTTATATTAGCAAGATACCAATGCATCAATGATTCTGCATGGGATCACTGACACCCTATGAGGCCCTCACTTACAGGTACCCTTGGGCACCCAATTAGAGTGTGCTGAAGGTGGTTCCCATGAGATCTCCTTCCTCCATAGCAGAAAGTACAGTGATGGTGAGCTGTACTTCTCTCACCCCTTTAGTGATCAGTTTTTTTTTTGTTTTTTTGTTTTTTTTTTTTTTTTTTAGGCCGTAGAGCCTTCCAGAAGTGTTCAGGCAGAGCATCTGGCCCTACAAAAATCTTGCACCATTTACTTTGAGGTTACACAGAGAGGCCTCTATCTAGACTTTCATTTTACATCCCCTTTGATTGCATTAGCACCTTATGTGTCACATTTGCATGCTAGCCTGTCACTCAGATCTGTCAGAGTGTCCCTATTTCATAAAGATAATCATCCTTGCCATGGGGCTCAGCAAAGCCACAAGAGCCAACTGTAATCCCGAGCTCCCTGACAATACACTTCTTTCTTAACTCTCCCTTAAAGACTACTGTGTGCAGTGATGGGGACACTCTGTCCTGCTCATCCTTCAGTCTCCTCTCTCATCTTCCTTCCCCAGCATATTTGAGGCCTCAGCCAGTGATAACCAAATGTCCCTCCTGTCTCCCCTAAGTCAGTGTTCTGGGACTGAACCTCTTCCTTTGCCTCAGATTGAACAGCCTTTGTCTCCAGGAGAAGTGGGCAGACTTACATCACTGTTTGTGAGCCATGTCCCACTGTGCTGTGAGGGGCTCTTTCATCTTTCATTGAAAAGGCTTTCCAGGTTCAATCAGTTCAGACAGTATTCCTTAACTGTCCAAGTCGCCTCTCCTGTGCCGTTGTCGAAGCTTCCCCTGCAGCCAGATCACAGAGTCCCTGCCCTCCACACTAAAGGTTAGATGTGGAGGGTGGCTTTTGTCACTCTACCTCATTATCTCCCTCCTTACTTTTGGCTCTCTCCTGCTTTCCCTGCTTCTCTGCCAATCAGAAGCCAATGTGGAGGAATCACCCACATAGCCTTTTATCCTTCAGAGGAGGTGGCTGAGCCTCAGCCACGTATTTCTCATAGCAAAGGCCACACAAGGCAGCACAGCTTGCTCACAGTCCCATGCCACATGTGCTACTTTCCCTAGTTCATCAGCTATATTGGGATAAACCTGTGCTCACACAGCAGGATGTCATTCATCAAGGAGGTATGCCACTCTATACCACATTAAAAAAAAAAGTTGATCATTGTACTGGTTGGTTTTTTTTTCTTTTAAAGAAATTATTCATTTTTATTTTATGTGCAGTGGTGCTTTGCCTGCATGTGTGATTCTTCCTTTTTAAATAATTATTTTTATTTTATGTGCATTGGTGTTTTGCTTACATTTATGTCTATGTGAGTGAGTTGGATCCCCTGGAACTGGAGTTACAGACAATTGTAAGCTGCCACATGGATGGTGGGAATTGAACCCAGGCCTTCTGGAAGAATAGCCAGTGTTCATGATCACTGAGCCATCTCTTTAGCCCCCAAAAATATGTAGCCCAGGTTGGCCTTGAACTCATGATTTTCCTGCCTTTGCTTCTTTCGGCAAACCCTACCAGCATGTGCTGCCACAATTGGTGTACTGATTAATTTTTATTGTCAACTTGATACAACCTGAGTCACTTGGGAAGAGGAACCATGATGGAAGAATTACTTGGATCACATTGACCTGTGGCCATATCTGTGAAAGACTATCTTGAATAATGTCTGATGTGGGAGGGTGCAGTCCACTTTGGGTGGTACCACCCCTATACAGGTGGGCTTGGGCTATATAAGAAGCTGGTTGTGCATGATTCAGTGAGCAAAGCTAACAAGGAGTGTTTTCCTATGATTTCTGCTTGAGTCCCTGCTCTGAATTTCTTCCTGGGGTATAAGTATAACTAAATAAACTCTAAGCTAAACAAATCCTTTCCTCTCTCTAAGTTGCTTTTGGTCAGAGTGCTTTATCATAGACATAAAACAAACTAGAACAGAAATTGGTATCAAGAGTGGGGTGTTGCTGTGATGAATCTGACCATGTTGGTTTGGGAATTGGTTTGTGAAGAGTAAAATAAAATAAACCCTTTCCTTCTCAAGTTGCTTGTGGTCAGAGAGTCACAGCATTAGAAAGGCAAACTTGAACAGCCACCTGGAATTCCCCCCATGAACACTCTATCTTCACACGGAACAGTCTCAGATGCATTTCTTATCATGAATGATGGGGGCAGAACAACTACTACTGTAGTAAGGAGGTACAGCATTTCATACCTCATGGGGAAGACCAGCATATCAGAATTGGTACCCCCTAATGATCCACCCACACATGACTTCAATCAATCATAAATCTTACATCTAATCCAGGGGCCACGAAACTGACCCCCACAAACCCATCTTGGCTTCTGCCATGCTCCTGTTTGGGTGCCAAGCATTCTGTGACTTCCTCTGAAATTTCTATTCACTCCAAGTAGAGAACGCAACAACAGACCTCACAAATGATTACACCTATGTCTAACTTGCTGAATCAATGAATTTGATTAGGGTTTTTTTTTTTTTTATAGGACTGGGGTGAGGGATAATTTACAGGTCAATTTGTAGGCAGTTATACCACAGAAGAAGATTTGCCCTCTCCATCCCTCCCAGCAATCATTAATTCCTTAAATATCCCAGAAAGGGGTTGTGTGGCTCATAAGCCACCCCAGGGAACCTCAAAAGAACTGATCTTGTGCAAGAAGTCACAGGTGCTCTGGTTTCAGGGTGCCAATCATGGTGTCAGGGCTGGAGAACACCCTTTGTACTACAGCACCCCCAGTCTGAACCTTGGGCTTATCATACTTTCCAGGTAACACTGATTTTTTTTTTTTTTTTAAATGGGTGTGATTTTGCTGCAAGGGCTAATCTTTCTCTTTCAGGCCACTCCCACCCAAGACAGTGGGTAGAGTTTTGCATAATCTTATGACTGATTAAAACACACACACACACACACACACACACACACAGAGAGAGAGAGAGAGAGAGAGAGAGAGAGAGAGAGAGAGAGAGAGAGAGAGAGAGAGAGAGAGAGAAAATTCAGACAGGCTTGGAGGTAGGAGCAGGGCAGTAACTTCCACCTGTACTCGTCGCTGTTTCAGTATACATTTTCCTGGCCTCATTTGAGGCCTTTAAGTCACTTTTGCCAATATTAGATAATGAATTAGTCACTGCTTTGATTGACACAGCTGAAAGAAATAACGGACTTCCTGTCATCCTGCAGGAGAGAAAGAGTGTGGAGGTTTAACTATGGATCTGTTTCCTGAGAGTTGTCTCTAGTCAGTGAATGGTTTTTCTGACTTTCTTACAGTGACCTAAGACAATTGTTGGCATTGTGGGATGAGCCACGGACAATGTTAGGCTGGTTCTCAGGACAAACCAGGGAGACACCCCCAGACAGGTAAGCACCAGACTGGGGGCTGTGAGCAGAAAGAGTGGCTGGGTTCCAGCCTCTAGAGGTAGGAGCAGGCAAGAAGTCAAAGAAGAAGAGACAGGGAAGGAAAGACAAATGAGGAGTCACTCTCCAGGCCTCTTCTTAGCTGCCTGCTTCTGGGTTGCAAGATTCCCTGACCATACACAGCCTCTCCTTGAGATCTGGGACAGGAAATGTGTCTGCCCTTGGAAGTTGGTGTGAGCCAGAATCTGTTGGTTCATCGATCTGTCCATGACAGTTTCTTATCTGGCTTGGAGAATTTGGGATTGAGTTTCCCTGGAAGCATGTCCTGAGCCAGTTAGCATTCTGTGTGCCAGAGGATGAAGGGGAACACACAGGGCTGTGGGGGTAGCCCTGCCCTATGGAGCTCTGAGATCAGTATAGAGTTGTCTTGTCTAAGGAACAAGGGCCCCAAGCATTTTGTCCACCGGCTCCTATCAGTTGGTGGGAAGCTGCTGCTGGAGAGAAGGGAGGGTGTGGGTTCTCGGCACCTGGCCTGCTCCAGGTGTGCTGCTGCAGCTGGAGGAAGCCTCGGGCACAAGGGCCAGGTGCTGCCCTTGGAAGTGGGCTGGCAGACACAGAGATGGAAAAGGCAGAGTGGCTGCAAGTTAGGTGCTCACAGCCTTTGCCAGCGTGACTACGGCATGCATGTGGCCTACAGCCAGAAGAAACAAAACCATTGGTACAATTACCTGTAGCTTTTAGTCAGACAGGCCCCTTCAGGGTCTCTAGAAGAGGATGGGAAGGAGAGAGAGGAAAGAGAGGAGGGGGGGGGAAGAGGGGGAGAGACCAAGGCATACAGCCCACAGGAAAGTGAGCATGAAACACAGGATGAGTCCTGCTCAGGTCAGACAAGAAGAGGGTCCTGCGAGTGCGGCAGCTGATTGACATTGGGGAAGCTGACACAAAGGCAACCCAGAGACAGACTCCTGAGCCCCGGAGAAGGGATTCTAGAGAGGACCCTAGGACAGTTAACTTTTTCTTTTCTTTCCCTCTTCTCTTTCCCTCGCTTCCTCTCCCGTTTTCCTCCTTGCCCCTCTTCCTTGGCTAAAACTAAGAAGATGCACTGACATCTAATACAGAGAGCTTCAATGTCTCCATGATAGGCCACCCAGCAATAGACCTCAACAAAGCAACACAATGATGCCCCCCCAAAAAAAAACACCACAAAGACCCAAGACTAAGAAGCTTGAGCAGCAGGCTTTAGGCTCAGAGCATCTCCCAGTGGGACACAAGGCAGCCACAGTCACCAGTGACTCTGGTTGTGGTGTGCTACATCTATCCCCAGTCAATGCACAAGCCAACCTGGGAAGAGACTCTGGGGGAGTCGGCACTGCTGGGCTCTTAGACTTCCCTGTCTGAGGGTGTCAGGACTGCAGAGCTGGCAACATACAATGCTGTTAAATGGAACTCTTGGCTGACCCCAACATTTGACCAATAAACCTTAAAGTTGAAGTCATAGGTGTCAAAAAGCCCTCATATACATACAGGTATACATTAAGCACATACTAAATAATAAAGATTAAATTATGTTTCATATATATATATATATATATACATGGATAATGTATTATTGATATTAAGTCAAGGTTCAACACATATCCTTACCCTGCTGGAATCCCCAAAGATTAGCAAAAATAGATCTAGCAAGTATTAACTATTCAGGATTCTAGGTAAGAAATATGAAGGGGGCCGTTTAGGAAAGGCACTGAGGTGAAGGACTATTATTCTCACAGGAAGTGCCTTGGCATTTCCTGTTACCTCCATGCCCAGGGAGGGCCTGACAGACCACTGACACTGGAAAAACAGGAGGGCAGAAATTTCAGTCACCAGGACAGGAGCTGCAGAAACTGTGAAGCCTCCCAGAATTGTTAAGGCAAACGTCATGCTGGTTCCCTGGAGTTTGGGGGTTCTTTGAATATAGAGATGGGATCTCCTCCCAGCCTCTCACTACCTACAAAGTTTAGGGCCAGAGGGGTGCTGAAGTCTCTCACTGAGTCAGGTCCTGAAGGCGAGTGGACAACAGGCCAGCTTTCCAGTAAAAGAAAGTGTGCAAAAACAAACAAAACAAAACAAAAAAAGTGCATTTTTCCTTTGAGGGTGGGGGTAGAGTGCTTGCTCTTGGGGGTAGTGTGCTCAAATCCTCAAATGTATTGCTCATCACTCCATAAACCTGGCATAGTGACAGACATTTGTAATACTAGCACTCAGGAGGTGGAGGCCAGAGGGTCAGAAATTTGAGGTCATTATTGGTTACACAGAGAGTTTAAGGATAGCCTGGGCTATGTAAGACCCTATTTCAGAACACAAATGAAAAAGAAAATCCCTTGAAAAGATTGCCAGGTCTGGATAGAGTTAGGATCTGTCAGTGTAGACCTGACAGGGAGGCTATTGGGGTCATGTTGGAGGAAGTTTGTGAGGGGCTTTCAATGACTAGAAAGTGCACCCCACATCCAAGAACCTATGCACTTGTGCTACAGTATACTTTGGACACCTGGGGTTCTTAGACAGGGTAATAAGAAAGAGGGGGGCATCGGTAGCAACAGGTGAGATGGAGGTACACACTCTTCCCTTCCTAGTCCTGGAGTATGAACAGCAGGAAGGTGGGGGAGGGAAAGGGGACAAGGAGCCCGAGCACCCCACCCTCACCCTGTTGTGGATCTCAGGATTAATACCATGATGCTGCAGCTCTGCTCTGGGCTTTGAGTGTCTTCAGGAAGGAGGGCCTTTGAAATGAGTGTAAGAGTCAACACGCCAAGTTTTAGATCAGAGCAAATCCTTTAGGTCCACAAAAGTAGCCAGATGGTCCCAGGGGATGGTAGTGTGGCTGAAGCATGAACAGTTTCCTGTTGAACAACCATTGTACACAGGTCTTGCAATGGACTGGGTTGCAGAAGCAGACCTCAGTTCTGCATAGTGACTGAGCTTTGTCATCAGTGCATGGGGACTGGAGGTTAATTGATGCATGGGAACTATGGGTGCGTGTGTTTATAAACACTATTCATAGTTTATCCCAAACTGTGGGTTTATTTCTTAGCGACAGATAATGTGTTGCCTTTAATTTGTGGTTCTCCGTAACGAATCCTCCTAGGCATTATTCAAGAGAGGTGGACCAGCCTGTATCACAGCCCTATTTGGGGTCTCAGGTGGCAGAGCAGGTACAGCAAGCCTAAACAGACTGCTAGGGTGTGTGTGTGCTCATGCATGCACCTGTAAGGTCTTTGGGTCTAGGGGTGGGTCTTTAAGTGGAAAGGAAAAACCCACACCTTAGCTCTGGTGTGTTCATCAGTAGGCACAAACCACTTTGCCTCTTCAGGAATCCAGGTGAACTTGTCCCTCACCCAAACCCTGCTTTGTCCTGTCTCCCTTCCCATTCTCTTGCTCTGTTCCAGCTCAGCTCAGATTAGAATCACCAGGGCAATTAGTAATTGTTAACTATTTCAGAAATAGACAAATTCTGGGGCTGGGGAGATGGCTCAGTGTCTGCTGTGCAAGCATAAGGACCTGAGTTCAGACCCCTAGGTCCCACATCAAAGCAAGACAGATTTCACATGACCGTAACCCTGCTCTAGGGGTAGAGACAGGTAGATCCTAGGGGCCTGATGCTAGCCAACCCAGGCAAAATGGCAAGCTTTTGGTTCAGTAAGAGGCTGAGACCCTGTCTTAAAAATAAGATGGAGAAGAGATAAAGGAAAGACATCCTAATACAATCTCTAACATCCTCACAGACCCCCCCCCAATACCAAATTTCCCTCAACTGGTCCTGGTTAGGATCTGGCACCAGTATTTTCCAGCATCTCTGCATGGTTCATATGCTTAGTTAAGATCTAAAATTACGGAGGAGAATGTCAAACAGCGGCTGATTTCCCCAGTTAGGCCAACAGGCAGAGCTGTATGGGGTTCAGCTCCAGCTGCCACTGCTGATCCTGCCAATGTCAAGTTCTGAAACTCATTCCTTTGTGCATCCTTCATCCAATCTTTTTAACTTCATGCTATCAGCATCAACCATAACTGAAATATTTAAGTATCTAAAAGAGGTGTGCAAATCAAATGTTAACTGATGAGAAATTATAAAGAAATTTATTTTAAAACAATGCTTTTATATACACATACTTTTATCACTTGTTAAAGACCAAATCAAAATTGCATACTGCTGAAACACATGTGCTTATCTCTGTGTGAAGAATTAAGTCGTGGCTGAGTACTTGATTCTTCAGGACGAACTCATCGATGTTTTCTCAGAGCTCATCAATGTTGGACTTTATAACTGTCAATGCTGAGAACATTCCTTTGAGAAAATATGTAGTGCTATATGGCAGCAGTGTGCTCAAGGCTGGTTCAGAAAGTACTGATAATTTTGTGTTTCTCTCTCTCTCTCTCTCTCTCTCTCTCTCTCTCTCTCTCTCTCTCTCTCTCTCTCTCTCTCTCTCTGTGTGTGTGTGTGTGTGTGTGTATGTGTGTGTGTGTGTGTGTGTGTTAGTCCTGGGAGTTCAGAGGCATCAGATCCCCTAGAGCTTGGAATTACAGGGAGTAGTCGTAAGTAGACCCAAGAGGAACTTGGGTCCTCTGCAAGAGTGATACATGCTGTGCTCTTAACCGAAGAGCCATCTCTCCAGCCCTATTAAGTGATTGTGGTGTGTGTGTGTGTGTGTGTGTGTGTGTACATACACATATGTGTATGTGATACTGATGATGGTTGATGTCTCCAGCTTGTTCACTCTGGGGAGGTAGAGAGCCACACTACCCTTGAACTGGAATCTTCCAAGAGTCCTCCCAGTAGGATCCTCAGCTGTCTCTCACTGTGGCCATAGTTTAAATTTTTTTTCCAGATAAATCCTGCAGGGGCTGACATTCTTGAGACCAGAGGGACAAGATCCCAGGAACTTTGTGTCTTTTGGCTCCAGACTGAAGGACTTAGGAACTCCTTCCTTTCTGCTTTCTGCTCTCAAGGGAGTGAGTGCTGTGTCAATAGTCACAGAATAAGAGGCAGATCCAATCTCTGGGCTCCTTTTCTTATCACCTGCCATCTGTGAGATGGACAGTTCTAATGGGAAGTGTAATTAGAGCTTGGCAAGGCCTCGAAGGGCTGACGCTAACTAGGCTAATGGCTGAGCAAACAGCTCAGTCCCAACTCAGCCCTGCCCATGAGCTTGACTGAATAGAACAAGAGAGCACCTGGCTTTCATAAACTCTGCCCATGCCCAGAGGAGCCTTTCGTTGGTGGCCTCTGCCTTTCTCCCTGGGCCCTCCCATCCTTACTTCATGGGTCTTCTCCTCCATTCCCATCCCCCCCCCATCTGCTTTCTATGGCTGGTATTGTACCATGGTCTGGAGCTTTTAGTAGCTCCTGTATCTTTAGTTCAGGTGATGGCTAGGACCTCAGACCACTCTACCTAACTCCTCAGAATATATGCCATCCCACTTCAGAGCCCTGAGTATTAGTGTTAGCTGGGGAACAGAGAAGGCTGGGTGGAGGAGGGGATCACAGCTTTCCAGGGAGTAATGAGAACTGTAAACACAAAGCCAAAGTGTCCCCCACAGAGAATAAATCTCCTTCATCCCATTGCCTGTAATTGGTGGCTGTGCTGGACACTGAGCTCATTGACATGTGCTGTCTCACTTAAACCCCAGGAGGGAGGCTTAGTTTCCATTGGTGATGAAAGAATACAAATACAGCAAAATGTTAAGTTACTTACCAGGGACCATGTCACTGATGGAAACTGGATTCTTTTGTTTGGTTTGCTTTGCTTTGATCTTTCAAGACAGAGTCTCTCTGTGTAGCCTTGGCTGTCCTGGAACTAGTTCTGCCTACTAGGCTGGCCTTAAACTCAGAGATTCCCTTGCCTCTGCCTCCTGAGTGCTGGGATTGAAGGCATGTGCCACTATGCCTGCCTAAGAGCTAGATTGCTAAAATTCCATGGATTTGTACCGGGTAGTCTAGGGCTGGAGAAGCTGTTCTAATAGAAGATGTACCCAAGTACCAAGGTCAAGGGGTATGCAAATAAATCTGTGGGGTCAGGATGGGGAAGAGACCAGCCCAGAGGAGGATTCAGAATCTAGGTCAGGAATTGGGCCTCGGTCACTGGCTAAGATGCAGGGTAGGGTCCATGTTGTTATTATCTAGGGAGGAGGTTGTCCCCAAGGGAATGCAGGAGAAGGCACCTAGGTAAAAGCCCAGCCTTTAGGATGGGACAAAACATGATTAGGCATAGGGAAAGTGTCATATGACAGAGCATGGAGAACACACAGGTGTTCACAGCTGCTCCTGGCTCAGTGGTTGCTGGATCTGAAGGGACAAAAGGAAACTTAGAACAGGGGGCATGGGGACCTCCCCTTCAGGGGACCAGACACTGGATCTAAAGTTGGATAGCAACTGCTTTCTGAGCTCTGCAAGATAGAGGTCACTGGCAAAAGTTCTGTTTCCTTTTAGATGAGGCCAGGCACTGAGAGGCATGACCACATCTAGATTAAGATGACCAGAAAGGCCGGGCAGTGATGGTTTACACCTTTAATCCCAACACTTGGGGAGACAGAGACAAGCAAATCTCTGTGAGTTCGAGGCCAGCCTGGTCTACACAGTGAGTTCCATGACAGCCAGAACCATATACAGAGAAACCCTGTCTTGAAAAAACAAAAACAAACAAACAAATCCAGAAGGGCAGGCTATGGAGGAAGGAGGTGAGCCATACATGCTAAGATCCTTCAAAGATCAGTCTTATCACCAGCTAACAGACGAAGCCCCTATGCTCCTGGTAGAACAGACATCAAGGTGGGAAGTAAACTGAAGGAGAGCCTGGAACATTATGGGGGGTAAAGGGGAGTCTAAGACTTCCCCTTTGGGACCTCTGACAGTGGAACCAGGATGTATCCCTGGTGCACAAAAGGACTTTAGGAGCACATTCCCCATGGAGGGACACTCCCTTAGCCTAGAGGCAGGAGGGAGGGCCTAGTCCCACTCCAAATGACTTGACAGATTTTGTTGATCCCTCCTGGAAGGCACCACCCTCCCTGTGGAGTGAGGGAGAGATGGGAGGGTGGTGGTGGGGGCATGGGAGGGAAGGAAAGAGGAAGGGAGGAAAGGAGGGAGAGAGGGAGGGAGAAAGGGAGGGAGAGAGGGATGGAGAGGGAACTGGGATCAATGTGTAAAATAAGAAAAAAAGCATAAAAAAACAAAAGACTTACCCTTTGTATTGTTTTATTGACTGAAACTTCCTTATTTCATGGAACTGCTAATAACCCAAGTGGGATCAGGATCGGTCAATGCAAAAGTCAATAGATATCAAGCAGCCACTGTATGCTACGTATTATAAAACACCTTGAGTTGACACTAATGTCATTCTTACTGATGGACAAAATGAGGCTCGCAAAGGTAATGACTGAGTCAAGGATATGTATAATAGATCATGAACAGCAATCCAAAGGTTTGAACTCAGGTATAAGCTAACATGCATAACCATAACCAGTGTCTCTTACATGGCTGTTCCCTGGGATTACCCACTGAATTGATGAGCACACAGTAGATGGATGAATGCATTCTTCTAAGGAGCCTTCCCAGGAGTGTGAGGCCCAAACAGACCTATGGTTGCATTTATGACTTTTCTGGTTGCCACAATCAAATCCTGATCTAAAGCAAATTAAGAGGGAAAGATTTAATTTTGGCTCACAGTCTGAGAGCATACAGTCCATCATGAATGGCAAAGTATGTCCATGGTGGCCGGGTGTGTAGCTGGGATTCTCCACCTCCTCACATCTTGGTGGAGAAGGAAACAGAGGAGACAGGGTGTAGGCCTGGTCTATAAAATCTCAAGGCCCACCCCAAGTGACCCACTTCCTCTAGAGAGGCTCTTCCTTGTAGAGGTTTCTCAACCTTCCAAAGCAGCACCACCAGCATTCAAGTGTTCACACTCAGCTCTCAATAACAGGGCAATGGAGTTCAAGTGAAATATAGTGTTAGGCTCCCAAGTCATATCAGAATTTGATGGAAGATATTCTTAGATAAGGTCAAGGCTACAGGCCCATTGGCTGGAAATGAGATGAGAACGGCATCCCCAAGGCTCCTTGTGTGTCCTAGGCATGAGGCTCATGAGAAAACATGACCTGGCGTTCTCAAAGCATCAGGTTTATTTCTGTGCTACTTCTAATCTTGTCTTCAGTGTTGTGTACTGTTCAACATGTTCAAAAGAGTAGCCTCTATCAGAGTTGGAGAAATAAAATTCTGGTTCTGGACCAGACTAATTAGAATAGCCTCCAGGGCAAACTTGGGTCTGAGGAGCCTTTCTCTCTCTAGGCATGAAATTCTTTGGACCTATTTCAGAAATGGCACAGAAATCCATAAGTATAAATGAATGCTGGGGATCTAGGGAATGGCTTTCAAGTCACTCCAGGAGAGCAGGAAACCAGGTCCCACCCCAAGTCTCAAGAATTATCAAGGGGACAGATGACTGGGTAGTATAATTAACTGGTAGAGACTTGAGGCAGAAGGCCCAGAAGGCCCACAAAGACTGCTGCAAGATGATAGCACAAGAGAGGAAGTGTGCTTAGAACAATTGTGTATGCTGCCTGAAAGATGAAGTTTGGATGTAAAATGTCCTCTACACGCTCATGTGCTTGGTTCTTGGTGGCATTGTTTTGGGAAGGCTGTGGAACCTTGTTGGAGGAAGTTGGTCAATAGAGGTGGGCCTTGAGTCTTAGAGCCTGGCTCCACTTCTTGTTCTTTATCTCACTCCTGACTGTGGACATGATGTGACCAGTTGTCTCGCTCTCTGGCCTTCCCACCATGATGGACTGTATCCTCTTAGACTGTGAGTCAAAATTAACTCACTCACCCAAATTGCTTCTTGTGGATGTTTGGTCATAGTGGAAAGAAACATGTTCTTGGGGGTACCATCTGATTGTCACCAAGCCACAGGTCAAAGAGACAAGTTGGTGGCCACTGTTTTGTCTGAGTCTGGATTGCTGCTTGACCTGTACCTGAATCTTGTTGAGGACTTAGTCTGAGGTTGTTTAGAAAGAAGAAAAAGTAGAGGTTTTCCCATGTGCCCTTTGCCACTTAGTTTGTCATGGGGCATGGCCAATCCTCACTTTAAAAGCCTATTGACAGAGGTGGGGGGAGAGAGGGAGAGAGAGAAAGGGAGAGCTTTATACATGGTGCTTCCTCCACTCTGTTCAAGTAGAACTGCCACTTGCCAGTTCCCTGCTGGCTTAGAGTCTACACTCCATTGCTGTGTGCTGGGATTCACATTATGGCACTGGGAAGAGAGGAAGGAGGCTGCAGCTGACACTGGCTTGCTTCCTTGTGTAGAACATAGCTCTGGACATTTCTTACACTGGCTACTGTAAATGGGCTCCTTCAACGCCCATTCTCCCCATTCCCAGCAGCTCACTCCCCACCCAGGACTCTGGATCTTGCTGCAGTACCTCACTGCTCCCTCTGGGCAGCTTCAGGGGCCAGCTGTTTCTCCAGGTGTGTTTCAACATTGTCAGGCCCTGTAGGCTTTGTCTCTTTTGTTCTTCTCATAGTCAAGGACCTAAGAGGCTTGGCTTCTGTTTAGGAACAGAGTACCAAGGAAAAGCAAACGCCCAGTGCCAGCTTTCCCCAGCTCCTCTTGCCTTCTTTTATCACTCTTTGCTGACTTTTCTCTCCCCTTCCCACCCCTCTAACTCTCACAGTTTGCAGAATCTTCCAGTTACTTGCTCTGAAGTATCTCACCTAGTTTGTCTTTTTCTTCTACTATCCTCTTACTCTTCCTTTCCAGAGCTCCTGACCACCCGCACAAGAGTCTCTTCTCTGGGCTGAGCTGTGGGGAGAACAAGTCACAGTGCCCAGGACAGGCACTAATGGGGATGAAAGCTACAAGATGGAGTTAAAGAATTTGCAAGCTCAGCATTTTTGTTTTGTTTTGCTTTATGACTACCCTTGTAGAACTTGATTAGTTCATTTGCTAATTCCAATATAACCCGGCTAATTATAGGCCACACTATTCAGGTCAGGACACATGTGGGTAGTCACCTTGTGGAGGCACTCTCCATATCTGAGACCTGTCGCGAATTCCAAGCAATCCAAGGCTCAGATTGCACCACAGACTCCTCCTGTTCTCAGGCCAGTGAGAGGGAGTTGTCCTTTCCACTTTCTGGGTCACATCAAAGGCATCGGTGTCACTGGTGGGATCCAAGGTGTTTAGAAGAAGGACTAACGTGTCCTCAGACCCTGCAGAGTCCCAACTCTGCTGCTTCATAACTTGACATCCTCAATCTTAGTGAAAATGGATGTGATAGGGCAGACTCTCAACTGGAAGACATGGTGAAAGATCACACAGTTTTGCAAACAATACTGGAACTCAGACCTTGGATTGGTCTCAGGCCTGGGCAGGACAGACGCCTTGATTTTATCTTGACATTGAAGAGACGCCTGGCGGCCTCCTAGTCAGCTTGGGTCCTTGCCTGACCCATTTTTCAAGACTCCCTGTCTGTCTCTCTCTCTCTCTCTCTCTCTCTCTCTCTCTCTCTCTCTCTCTCTCTCTCTCTCTCTCTCTCTCTCTGTGTGTGTGTGTGTGTGTGTGTGTGTGTGTGTCTGTCTGTCTGTCTGTCTGTCTGTCTGCTCTCTCTCTCTCTCTGTGTCTGTCTCTGTCTTTCTCCCTCTTCCTCACTAGTTCTTCTATGGTTTATAAAGACTTAGAACCAGAGATCTGGAGAGCTGCCTCCATGGCTGGGGTCACTTGCTGCTTTCAGAGAACCTGGCTCAGTTCCCAGCACTCACATTGCAGCCAGCTCACAACTATCTGTGACTCCAATTCCAGGGACACCTTCTTCTGGCCTCTGTGGGCACCAGGCACATGGTGCATAAACACACATGCAGACAAGACTCCTATTTACATACAAGTTTTAAAGTTTAAGCCTGGTGGGATACTGTATACCTTTAACCCTAGCACTCAGGAGGCAGAAGTAGGTGGATCTCTGTGAGTTCAAGGGCAGCCAGCACTATATAGGCAGAGCCTCAAAAATTTTTTTAAAAACTAAAACATTCTAAATATACCCCTTTTCTCTCTTCTTCACCCAGCTTCCCTATATTCTTAGTCCTATAGTAGTATTGAGGCTATCTTGTGGTATACCCAGATGGAGAGCCACATCTGTATATATCTCTTGATATAGCCCACTCCTCTGCCATGACTGCAAATCACCCTACCTGCCCAGATCTCTGGAGACCCAGACCAACTTCCCTTCCCCGCCTTATCTCCTGTTACAAAGCACTCTTCTCTGTGTCTATTGAAGTTTGGGTCACATAATGCTTCTCTGTGCTGTGAGAGCCCCTCAAAAGAGGGAGACTGGTCAGCCATGATGGTACATGGCTATGATCCCAACACTTTGGAAGGTGAGACAGGAGGATTGACCATCAGAGTACATATCGAGACCCTGTCTAAATAAATAAACAACTAAAAAGATGGCAACTGAATTCTATGTTAGGATGGATACCTGCTAGTGTGGCAAATAGTGGCAAGAGGACTAAGGCAGCAAAGGGAGGCTTGATGGAAGGAAACGACTCTAGCCAGTTGAAGTGGAGTGGGAGGGGACAAAAAAAGGATTCATTCCCAGACTTCGTGGATTTATCCACACCCTTGACTCCCCAAGCTTCCTGGCGCTGGAAGTGTGTCTTTTGCTACCAGCTCTCTCCCCCACCAGGCTCAACTAGTCAGGACCAAAGGGTGTTCCCTTTCCCTGGAGGACAAAACATTTTCAATATTGCTACTCACAAGGGAATGGAGGAGCGAGAGCGAGAGCGAGAGCGAGAGAGAGAGAGAGAGAGAGAGAGAGAGAGAGAGAGAGAGAGAGAGAGAGAGAGAGAGCCAGAGACAGTGACACAGAGAGACACACACAGAGATTAGCCAGGAAGTCTTAACAAGCTATAAAAGAGTCCTGAAAGAGAGGGAGGGCAGGTGAGATGGCTCAGTAGTTAAGGGTGCTTGCTGTCAAATCTAACAATCTGGGTTCAGTCCCAGAAACCCACATGGCAGAAGGAGGGAACTGACTCATCAGAGAAACCCAAGTATGAGAGAGATTCAGTGTCCAGAAAGTTGTTCACTGCTGGGTTGGAGGAGGTCAAAGGGCAAGGTCCAGACAGCAGGTTCTAGCTACCAGCCAACAGCCAGCAAGACACCAGGGACTCCATCCTGCACTATTAGAGAACCAAGTCCTGCCATCAGGAGCTTGGAGACACATCCTTCCCCATTTGAGTGTCCAGATGAAGACACAGCCCACATCTTTATTTCATCCCTATGTGACCCTGAGCAAAGGACTCCTGACCGACGGAGACAGACGGTAAACTGATGTTCTAAGTGGCTAAACTTTGGTGACTTGCTGTACAGAAATGAAGAAATAAACCTTTGAGGCTGGTCTCATTGGGTGCTTACTACACAAGCCTGCTGACCCGAGTTCAAGTCCCGGAACCCACATAAAGGTGGGGTGACAGAACTGACTCTTCACGGCTGTCCTCTGATCTTCACATACATGCCATAGCACACATATGCCCTCCCCACTATACATGTACACACACACTCATAATAACTGGTGAGACTTTTAAACTCTTTTAAAAACTTGTAACCATTGACTTCTCAGAACAAGCATGTATTTCCTGTTGGGGTCTGGTTTGTTCTGGGCTGTTGGACTATGTCCCATGACACTGCAAGGCTATGTGCTGTTGACACATCCTGCAGAGAAAAGAGTTCTTAGATAAGCTTAGAAGGACTTGGTAATCAGTGCATTCTTATTTCCTTTAATAAATCCTGGTTAAATACCTCCCATTTGCCAGTCATGGGCTGAGGCTGTCTGTGGTAGTAGCTCAGATAAACTTATCTGCATTAATAAAGCTGTGTTCTAAAAGGGGGTATTAAAACTAACTAAAGGTATAAATAAAATAACTACAGGAGTATTGTGCACTGTGAAGATAGTAGGACGGGGGTAAGGGGTGTGTGAGAAGGGTTGAGGTTGTTAGTTATGGTTAGTTCCCTGGCAGGTTAGGAAGGCATCTGAGAGGAGGTCTTGGAACTGAAACCTGAGATGAGAAGAAGCCATCTTCTCATGTGGCTGGAGGGATGGCTCAGTGGTTAAGGGTACTGCTTGATCCCCAGAGGACCCAGGTTTGATTCCCAGCTGCTACATAACAGCTCATAACCATCCATAATTCCAGATCCAGGGGATCTGACACCTTCTTCTCATCCCTGAGGCACACATGTGGTACACAAACATATATGCAAGGAAAACACCCACACACATACAATAATATAATATAAAATAAAGAAGCCAACCATGCAAAGAATTAGAAATCTCAGCATCTGGGGCTGCAGAGATGGCTCTGTGGTTAAGAGCATTGGCTGCTCTAGCAAAGGATCTGGGTTCTGCTCCCAGCACTCTCATGGTAGCTCACAATTAACCATAACTCTATTTCTGAGGGATCTGACATCTTCTGACCTCCATGGGTGCCAGGTTCATATGTGATACAGGCAGAACGCTCACAGACATAAAATAAAGCAAAAAATCTAAAAATAAATATTTTTTTTTCTTGAAAAGAGAAGAAATCTCAGCTATAGCACTTTGGAGGCTAAGGATCATGGGATCAGGACCAGCATGGAGTACACAGTGAGATCCTGTCTTGAAGGAAATAAAGACAGACTGGAGAGATGGCCCAGCAGGTACAAAAACTCTCTGTCAAGCCTGGTGACCTGAGTTTAATCCCTGGGACTCACATGGACAGAGGAAACCTGAAAGTGGTCCTCTGACCTCCACACACTTGTCATGGCATGTGCATGTGTACACACACACTCAAATAAGATATAACTAAAGGGGGAGGGGAGGAAAGGGATGGCTAGGGCAGGGCAGGGAAGAGGAGTGGGGAGGGAAGGAAAGGAGAGGAAAAGAAAATAAGCCCCCCGGGCCTCGCAAGCCTGCTCACAGTGAGACGGATAGCTTGTGTGGGTGTCCGTCCTGGAAGATCCTCCCAGCATCCTGGTGTCCTCAGTATCCCAGGTGCATGAGATCCAAGAAGCCCACGTGGTCTCAGCCTGGGGCTCATGGCTCTGGGTCTTACCCTGGGATCCTAGCGACTGTTCCCACCCCCAGCTTGCTCTGTGGACATTAGGTAAGACTCGAATCTCAAAAGAGATTTCCAGGTGACTCTCCCTGTTTGTCTGGAGATTAGATCCCTGGCAGACAGAAAGTTCTCTGTTCTCAGCGCTGACCCATGGTCCCCTGGGAAAGCTTTTCTTAGAAAGTGTTTGCTTTCCCAGGGGGCCCTAGGTTATCTGAGCCCCACCCGATGTGGCAGGCTCTTTCCTTGTCATCACAGGGCTCAGGTCAGTGCCAGACTGTGTGGGCAGCTTCTCTCGGCTTCCACCTCTTCACATCCTCAGTGGGGACATGGGGACAGAGCACAACCCAGGCAGTAGGTCTTTGGCTAACAAACTGCATATAAAATGTGGTTGAGCTCTGCCTCACCCAACTGCAGCACCTAGGCAAATCCACAAGGCCAGGCCTAAATGGGTGCCTGCTGTCTTGCCCAGCCTGTAGCCTGTGCCCTTCTCATCCCATGCCCACCACCATCCCCTGCTGCAAGAGCTCCAAACACACAGACACCCTGGCCTTTATGTCCAAGCTTCGTGTCACCAACCTCTCCAAACGGTTCCTTGGCTTAGGGGTGAGCACATTTGGGGTTCCTGCACCCTTAGGAGAGTATGCTCGGGCACGTACAGAGTAGAAGTGGCTAAAATTACACGCAGGGAAATCCAAGGCTCTGGGAGTTGAGTTTGTTCTAGAATGGGGTGTGGAGCATATCCGTTTGGCTGTGCAGCTTCCTCACACCATGTGGCAAAGGGCACAGCTGGAAAAGGTGGAAATGACAAGGTCCAGGAAGGTACTGTGCTCATACCTAAGAGCACCACTGTATAGAACAGAGCCTTTGTAATACCTTTCCATGGAGCTGCTTCTCCCTGGCTTTCAATCAATTCCATGCTTTAAAAAAAAAAGTTTCACTTGCATTTGTCCCTCATATATTTCTAAATTTATAGAAAAGATGCAAAGAGAACTTAATGAATTCCCACTTGCTTTCTGTCTGTGAACACAAACACACCTATACCTACAGTGACTTTTGCTCAGCTATTAGAGAAGAAATTGCAGCACTGTGATCCTTTACCTCTGAATCTTTCAGTATGCACTCTCCCTCATCTCTGCCAATGTCCTGGTGTGTGTGTGTGTGTGTGTGTGTGTGTGTGTGTGTGTGTGTGTGTGTGGAAAGAGAGAGAGAAACAGAGAGAGAGAGAGACAGAGAGAGAGAGAGAGAGAGACAGAGAGAGACAGAGAGAGACAGAGAGAGACAGAGAGAGAGAGACAGAGAGAGACAGAGAGAGACAGAGAGAGACAGAGAGAGAGACAGAGACAGAGAAAGAGAGACAGAGAGAGACAGAGAGAGACAGAGAGAGACAGAGAGAGACAGAGAGAGAGACAGAGAGAGAGAGACAGAGAGAGACAGAGAGAGACAGAGAGACAGAGAGAGAGACAGAGAGAGAGAGACAGAGAGAGAGAGAGAGAGAGAGAGAGAGAGAGAGAGAGAGAGAGAGAGAGAGAGAGAGAGCAGGCTTGTTTTGGGTTTTTTGTTTGAGACAGGGTCTCTCATGGCTTAGAACTTCACACACAGTCAAGTTAGCTAGCCTGAAAGCTTCCAGGGACCTGCCTGTCTCCATCCTACCTTGCTATTGCTTGGCTTACAGCCAGTGCCACCAGGCCTTGCTTTTGGGGGAAGGGGTCTGAATTGAGGTCCTCACACTTTTTTGACAGAGTGATGGTCCCAGCCCCAGTGTGCACTTCCTATGGACAAGGCCACTTTCTCTCATGACCAGAGCACAATGATTAAAGTGAACTATGAGTGAAAAGAACCATCGTGCACTGCATATTCTGAGCATATTCTGATTTTTTTAAATTTCCCAATGATATCCTTTAAGCATTAAAAAGAATGTGGCATTTGGTTGTTAAACTTCTTTAAATTCTTAATTTACAACAGGAAATGAAAATTCTTGAAAAGAAACTGTGATCAAAAAAAACAAACAAACAAACAAACAAACAAACAAACAAACAAAAACTCCTGCAGAGACAGATGGACTAATTGGAATTTTGGTACTATAAAGAGATTGGAATTTTCTAGGTTCAGAGGCTAATCACTTTATCTTGGACTAGTTTTAGCCCTCTGGAACAGCCATTCCTCTCCTGACTCTGCATCTGAACTAACAATTTGTGGTAATAAATAAAAACCTCTCAGATGCTATTAAATTAGTAGAACACTGGCTTCCACCAACACAAGAGCTAGAATGTCATCAGATAATACCATGAGCCTATAGAAAAGTTTCTCCATCCCAATGTGCCTGCCTTTCTCTAGAGAGGCATTTCTAACATGCCTTGATTTATGGCTTTCTTTGTTTTGTAAACTAGAAAAACTTCATGAAACTGCGTCCATGTTGGATCATGAGATTTGGTCACTTATGATGGCTCTGGAGTAAACAGTCTCATTTATTTTAAGATGAGAACTGTGTTTTTGTGTTGGCACACCCTTTCTCACAGTTCTTTGTCCTTTGTGTTGTTCACCTGGAGAGTACAGGCTGTAGGTTTCTACACTGTTCTTCAACTTGAATTGTCTGATGTTTCCCCCTGATTAGATCCAGGCCACATATTTGGGACAGAATACTTCCTGAGTGAAGCTGTGTCCTTCGTACTTCTCACCGGGAGACCCATGACATCACTATGTCCAGTTATCAGATGTTGCTGATTTACGTAGAGTATTAAATCATTAAAACATCCTGCTATTTAATATTGTTTGAAAACATGCTCTTCCCCAGTGTGTGTGAGTGTGTGTGTGAGTGTGTGAGTGTGTGTGAGTGTGTGTGTGTGTGTGTGTGTGTGTTTTAGAATTGCTTTGTCTGAGCTACAGAGATGGTTCAGTAATTGAGAGAGCTAACTGCTCTTGCTGAGGGCCTGGGTTTGGGTCCCAGCATCCACATGGTGGCTCACAACTGCCTATACCTCCAGTTCTACATGTAGGCTCACACACATACACATAAATTTTAAGAATCTATTTTTTAAAAGAATCACTTAGTCTAATATAAATATATTGCAAATACATACTGGACTTCAATATTTCCAATAACTTGACTTGTAAACTAATAAAAACCAAATCAAACTGATTTTTAGCAAGATATTTTCTTTAACTCACATATCCAAAATATTATCATATCATCATGTAATCAATACAAAATTATTAGTGGGATATTTTTGAAATAATTTTTGGCACTCTTTACTTTTCTCGTATGTTTGTTTTTAAGACAAGATCTCATTCAGTCCAGGCTGTCCTCCAGCTCACCATGTAGCTGTTTCTACCTCCTGAATGCTGGGATTTCAGGCATGCACAGCTATGTTTGATTGCCATGGTGCTTGGGATCAAAGCCATGGCCTTATGCATGCTAAGCAAACACTGTCCACTGAACTACATCTTCAGTCCCAGTGCTAAGTTTCCAGCAGTCTTGAGTGAATTGTCTACCTATAGTTCATCTCAGTCCAGGACAGCCACATGCCAGGTGTTTATTAAACACATGTTGTCCACCATCGTGAACAACTGTCTAATTTGGAATTGATTTTCAATGTCCTAAGATGCACCATGGGTTTAGCTAACTACCCACTTGTAAAAGCTACGTTTCTCTTTGTAAATAATGATCCAGGAAAGAGTCCTGGCATTGATCGTTCAAGCTTAGCAATGCTGTGTCTATTTTAGGGTGTTTTGAGTGACCAAGCTGTATTTAAAAAAAAAAAAAAAAAAAAAAAAAAAAGGCTGTGTGGATTTCCAATTGTGCAGCAGTGTATAAAACTCCAACTTCTAACAATAGCTGGCCAACGCCTGGTATCCTGGCTCTCTAGTCTTCTGCTGTCTTGACTTTGTTAGGGAACAGCTAATTGGGCACCACTCCTGTGTCTGTTTACATTTGCAGATCCTTCTGTCTCTGTCCTCCCCATTGCCCTGTGCCTGGGATGCTAAACTGAGTGGACATCATCCATACCTTTCTTTGACCTCAGGCTCCTGTTTGGTACTGTAAGTGTAGAGGACTGATGGGAAATGAATAGAGGAACAAGGGTGAGGTCAGGCAATGACTAGCTCAGGGTCCCTTGCATTTAAGTGATTATGGATTGGCTATATCCCTCTGAGAGAGACCACAGCTTCTGTCACACCTTTCATTGGGCAATTCCTCCCAGGGATTCCTATACCAGATCTTGCCCTTTATGACTGAGGGCAGATTACAGCTTCAAAGATTGTTAGCCCCAAAGTGCAGTATTACCTCAGAGAAGTTTCCTTACTTCTCACATCTGAAGGGGTGATGCCAGTGGGGGCTGCTCGTTGCTTGTGAGAGATAGTCTCAGCAGTACTTCAGACAAAGAGCTTGTGTGGAAGACAGAAAGCCAAGATTTCCCAGGAAGCTCACTTCAGAGCAAACATACTTGAGAAAAACAGAAGGCGGTAGTGCTGTGTCTATAATTCCAGCACTCAGGAGGCTAAGGCAGGAGAATTACCTCAAGTTTGAGATCATTTGGGGAGAGATGGTAAATACAAAGCCAGACAGGGATACATAGCAAGACCCTGTCTCAAAACAGCAAACAAACCCCCAAGCACTAACAGTGCTGATGCTAATAATGAAAACAGAAGGCAATGGTGTTTAGGGAAGTTTGGCTCTCAGCCAGTCTGGCAGAGCTGCCCTGATCTTCTAGTCTAGCCCTGGAGGTTGGGGAGGGCTCATGTGCCTCTTCTACCTTTGTTGTTCCAGAGGAATGCCACTTCCCCTCCCCCTCCCTACACCTTCGAAAAGTCAGTGGTTCAACTCTGTTTCCAGTCTCACAGCCCATAACACTGGACACACAGTGCTACCATATACCTTAAAGACAGAACAGAGTTCTGCTAGGGACATTCATTCCTTACACCCCACAAGCTTCTTGTCCTGGACACTGGAGTACATTGTTGTTTTGTCTAAGAGATGAAGGGGGATATACAGAGGCACCATCACCTCCCTGCATGACTCTGGATCAGAGACAGTCTCCAGACAACCTACTGTGTGCAGTTGTGAAGCAAGATTCTGGAAATAGTAAGGGGTACAAAAGCATCTTCAGAGTGAATTCTTAAGTTCTGCCATACAAGATCATGCTGGCCATTTAGTGTGATTGCACTGTGCCCCCAATGGGCTGGGAGGATAGATTTCATCTTAACTACTCCTGTGATAAAAATAAATACCATCCATTAGCTATCCTAGTAAATAGCTAATAACTATTTACTAGTTAGACATTAGACAATAACTTCTTTGGTAAGTCAAAGGAAAGCACTGTCCTCTTTGCATATTCATAGATCATGCACTCATGGGGGAATCAGACATTTGGACATGGAAAAGTATCATTAGCAGTGAGATGAAGAGGCTGGAGAGCTGGCTCATCAGTCAAGAACAAGTTTTGCTCATACAGAGGACCAGCACCCATGTCAGGCAGGTCACAGCAGCCTGCAACTCCAGTTCTGGAGGATTTGGTGCCCTCTTCTGGCTTCTGTGGGGATGCCTACTCATGTGCAAATGTATGTGCACATATCCTGGCACACACACACACACACACACACACACACACACACACACACACCAAACCAAACCAAACCAAACCCTAAACTCTTCTTAAAATATAAAAAAGGAATGTGATGGGCTTTACAAGATATAGAAAACCTTATACAGGACAGAATTTGGACTCAGCGAGACCTTCAGCAAAACCATTTGCTGAGATGCTAGCATTACAGCTGAGGACAGTAGGCATAAGGAGGTGGTGCTGAGAAGGTGAGTTTGAAGCAGGTGGAAGAATGATGAGTTTGAATGAGAATGGTCCCATAGGCTCAGAGGTTTGAATACTTGGCCTACAATTGGTGGAACTGTTTGGGAAGGACTAAGAGGGGTGGAGTTGGTAGAGTAGGTATGTCACTGGTGGGTAGACTTGTGTAAATCCCAATGTGCATTCTCCCTTCCCCTGCTCCCCTCTCCTACTTGCAGATCAAGATGTGAGCTCTCAGATGTTCCCACCAGCATACCTTCTGCTTGCAGTCATACTGCCCTGCCACAATGGGCTCTTAACCCTCTGAAACTGTAAGCTCAATTAACCACTTTCTTCTATAAGTTGCCCTGGTTGTGGTGTTTCATCACAGGAACAGAAAAGTAACAAAGGCATTGAGTGTGACTGAAGGTCCCAAGGAGCAAATCCCAGGTATCTGAACAATGAAGGACCAGAGTGGTAGACAATCTCAGGCAGAGGTGAGCCACAACCAGGTCAGAAGGAGCCTTGTGAGCTGCTTCAGGAGTGTGTCGTTTTCATATATGTGTGTGTGATATATATATATATATATATATATATATATATATATATATATATATATATATATTATATTTCTATCTCCTATCTATCTATCTATCTATCTATCTATCTATCTATCTATCTATCTATCTATCGTCTTTCAGCACTGGAGACACTGAGGCAGGAGTATTTCTGTGAATTCTAAACCAGTCTAGGTTATATAATGAATACAAAGTCAGCCAGAGAATATAAAAAAATTAAGGCCTGGCGGTGGTGGCGCATGCCTTTGATCCCAGCACTTGGGAGGCAGAGGCAGGTGGATCTGTGTGAGTTCAAGACCATCCTGGTCTACAAGAGCTAGTTCCAGGACAGCCTCCAAAACCAGAGAAACCCTGTCGCAAAAATAAATAAATAAACAAACAAACAAACAAATAAATAAATAACTATCCAGAAAAAATCTCTCTCTCTCTCTCTCTCTCTCTCTCTCTCTCTCTCTCTCTCTCTCTCTCTCTCTCTCAAGGATAAAGATTTATTTTGTCTCTCAGCTTCAGAGGGTTCAGTCCATAGTCACTGGCCCCATTATGTTTTTTTTTCTTCTACATTTTTTTAATTTAAGTGAGTAACAATCTTGTTTTACATGTCAATTCAAGTTCCCTCTCCCTCCCCTCCCCCTGCCTCCCACTGCAAAAAATCTCTTAAAATGTTAATATATATATATATATATATATATATATATTAAAGTTATAGCAAACATGAATGAAAACAAAAGTGCTACAGAGAACTGAGCCAGACAGTCCAACATCCTAAGAGTCGTAAAAAGAGGTAGCAGAGAGTAAAGACCAAGGAAAAGAGAATTACTGACTAGAACAAGAGTGGTCCCCCAGTGGGAGGAAGGCAAGAGAGAAGCTGATGTCCTGAGGCTCAGAATAAGACAAACTCTACATGTGGAGATAAAATCAGAATGGATGAAGAAAGGAGGTGGCCTCCAACTCCACTGTGCAGGGGATGGCCTTAAAATCCTGATCTTTTCGTGTCCACTCCTGAGTGCTGGGATTACAGAGTTAGCCACTGCGGCTAGTTTGGAGGACTCAATCTTGAAAGCCAACATTTTCTCCTTAGTCCTCAAGCCAGAGTCATCAAGAGCATCACCTTAGATGCTGTTAATAGTGTCCAGAAACACCAATCCCATGGCTTCAACCTGCTAACCTAACTGCTATCGGTTACTCCTCTCCACTCCCCACTCAGCCTTTGTTCCCTGTACTGCAGCAGAGCTGTCCTGACTCCCCCTAAACACATTATATGTCCCCTTAGTGTGTCTGCAAACACGGCTGCTTTCTTTTTCCAGAGTGCTCTCACTCATCTCCTTTGTCCTCAAAAACTAGCCAGGAGCTGGCAAGATGGCTCAGCGTGCGTGTATTCATGTACACCCCATTTGAATATAGAAACAGAAGGCTGGATAAATCCAAACTAGGGTGTTGATGGAAGTTTAAGTTGGGTTGACTTTGAAGGAGGCTTTGGTAAATCTGGACTATGAGGAGAATGAGACACAGACAGGTGCCATTTGCAAGAAAGTTCAAGTTCTCTGCTAGGTGTGTTAAATGCACGCTGTTTCCACACCACTTCTTGCCCTGTGCTGAAGCTTTTCTCCCACTCAGAAACTGCGGCAGCTGCTTCTCTCAATAAACCATTGGGGAAGGCTTTTCTTCAGCTCTGGGTTTAAGGTGCAGTCCTGCCATGGCAGGAGTGTGAGACAGCTGATCTGTGTGTGACACTGAACTCAGGAAGCAGAGAAGGCTAGCTGGCTGGTGTTAACTTCTTGATTCCACCCCAGGACTCCAGACCAAGGAGTGATCCACTAATGTTTAAGGTGGGTCATCCCACTTGAGTTAACCCAAGCTGGACACTCCTTCATAGACATGACTAAAAGCTTGTCTCCCAGGTGACTGAGAGCCTGGCATTGAGTTGTCAGTCAATATCAGCCATCACAGTGACACTAACCCATACTCACACTGGAGCACAATTCACACTCTGGATGAAACTCCCAGACATTCCTTTATAAGATTTACATTTCAAAACACACATCTAGCATAAGGGAGGCAGGTGGCCTGTAGCCATGAGTCAAAGTCTGGCCTCAATCTCAATCTTCTTCTTCTCCTCCTTCCTCTTAAGAATTGCTTGTTTTTATTATTTTTATTTGTTTAATTTGTTCTCTCTCTTTTGTGTGTGTGTGTGAGAGAGAGAGACAGAGAGAGACAGAGAGAGAGAGAGAGAGAGACAGAGAGAGACAGAGAGAGAGAGAGAGATCTGCAGAGGCCAGAGATCTTGGACCCCTCCCCCCCAAAGCTAGAGTTAAGGTAGTTGTAAGGTGTCTGATACAAATATTGGGACTAGAACTCGGGTCCTTTGGAAGAACAAGTGGTGACCACTGAGTCAGCTCTCCAGTCCCACCTTAATTTGCTTTTTGGAAGTTTTATTTTATACCTAAGACTAGCCTCCAACTTGTCCTTTTCCCTCAGTCTCCCAAGCTGGTCTCAGGCTAAAACTAAGACCTCAAACATCTGAAAAATAAATTATAAAGCAATGGAGGGGACTTGTTCCCTGGTGGCCATAGTTTTTTTTTTTTTTTGTCCCATTCTTATATCATAGTTTAAAAAGTGGGTCACCCAGCAACAAGCATGAGAATATTATGTCATTTTTGTCTGAGATATGGATTTCTTTGGTTTCAAGTTAGGGAAGGTTGCCAGCATCCGTTTGTGAGGGTGTTGTGGCTCATCTTTCAAAGTCAAGACCAAGACCCTTCCAAAGGACTTAACATAGAATACCAGCAGCAGAGCTTGGTGTGGATACCCCAGGACACTGCTCTCTGTTCAGCTACCCGGGCACACTTGCTAGGATGCAATGGGAACCATTTCCTCTCTGTGCAGCTTGCAAGGCAGCTTTCCCCTCCATGGTCCAGGAGGGAGGTCAGTAAACAGAGTTTCCTTCCGAAGGCTTTTACCTCCGGACTCTCCTGAAGAACCCCAGAGGGTATTTGAAACCTGAGGAGATTACTGTCTGCCCCAGTGGGCAGCAAAAGAGGGGAAGACAATGGGAGTGGAAGCTGAAACCGCTGGCCTTCCAGTGTTAGGGCTGATTGTCAGTGGCCTGGAAACCTTACAGGAAGGCATTTGTACCCCTAAGCTCTTCTCTAACTTGCAGCTTTTCCAACATCTGCCCTTTTCACTGTGGAGTGTGGATATTTAAGCAGCTTGCCCTCCTCCGGGTAGAGACTCTTCCTCAAGTGTTAAGAGCTGCTTTTTTTTTCTTACTGGTAGTTTCCCAATATCTAGACTTTTCTGTTCCTTCTTTTTTAGTTGAAGGATTTGCAAGATTTTTCTGCAAAGCTCCTACACAGTAAATAGTTTCAGTCTTCTGGGAACATTGTCCCCAGTGCTCAGTTTCGCTGTCCTAGCAAAAGCAGCTGTGGTGACACACACACACGAGTGGTCATGGCTGCTTCAATAATGCTTCATACAAACAGTCAACAAACAGGTCCAATTTAGACATCCTTGTCCATCTCAGCTTTCCCCTTCCCAGGTGCCTTTGCACTGAGTGGGGGTGGGGTTGGGGTCATGGCCAACGATCCAGTACCAATCTACTGCGATAGATTTTTAGGAGAGCTGTTTTTCTTTTCTGTCTTTAATGTGAGCTGAGGCCTGGAAAGACAGCAGCCACCTGTCACAGGAGGTTACAAGGATGCAGATGAAGTTTCATCTAAGGGTGACAGAGCAGAAAGACAGGTGTGGGGGAGAGGCCTTCCACCCCATAACCCTGACAGTCAGCTCCTTTATCATTGTATCTGAGTACATTCTTAGATACATAATAAAAGCTACAAGGGGCATTGCCATACTCCAGAAACCATCTGCACCTTTGAGAGAGATGGAACATCTCCACAACAAACAACATTCCAGTCCAGGAGTACTCTCAATATTTGTATATTTATCAGAAGGATATATCATTTTCTTCATACTAGGACATATATATTTGTTGATTGGTGTATTACATTTGCTCAGTTAAAAAAAGGCAGGCTGGGAGGCTTATACAACAGGCATTATATTCTGTGGGGGTCTGAGAGCTGGAGTCCATGACAAAGGTACTAGCAGTTTTGGTGTGTGTTGGGGAGGCCCACTTCCTGGGCCATGAAGCTGCCTTCTCCACATATCAGCACATGAAGGACAGAAAAACCTACCAGTCCCACCCACAGTGGCTACTCTCCTCAGTGGTCTTTCTTCCAAAACATCATACTGGAGATCAGGGCTCCATTCTGCCTGCATTTCCTTTGCTGTGATAAAACACTCTGACCAAAAGCAACTTGGAGAAGAAAGGAGTTTATCTGTCTTATAGTGTTAGATTACAGTCTACTATTGAGAAGAAGTCACAATGGCGGGAACTGTAAGCAGCTAATCACACCCAGCCAAGATCAGAGAAAGAGATGACTGTATCCAGGGTCTGGTTGTTTTAGGGATATTGGGCTGTTGTTGGTACACAGAGGCTGGAGAGGTCTTAGCGACAGAGAGACAAGGTTGTCATGCCTACCTAGTGTTTCTAGGTTCTTACTGGCAGAGAAAGAATTTAAACACAAGATAAGCTGAGCTGGAAGTTTTATTTTTCTCTACCTCTGGCAGGTGGAGTCTGCAACTTATCAAGCGTATGAAAATAACAATTTTTAGGGGGTGGGGAAAGAGTGTATCTGAGTTGTCTTTCCTCATAGATAACAGGATAGAGTTGGTGACTTTGGTGTATTGACATAAAGTAACCTTGGAAAACTTTAGTGTTCCACACATCTGGGCACATGGCAGTGGGTGGTGTGGTGCTGAAGGAGGCACTTCAAATCACTGACCAAACTATGTCTTAGTCAATAATGGTGTTCAAATACTTAGACATTCATCAAACAAAGTAAGCTAGATCTTTGCCTAGCACTCATACACAAACATATTGCAAATGAACAGATATTAAAAGTCTAACAAAATAATTACAAAAATCATTGGTCTCACCCTCCTCCCTTTGCCTTGCACATTTTAGACAATGTGGGTAACAGGTACAAGACAAAAGAATAACAATGAAACACTGGATAAAGATTTTATTGTTTCTGAAAAAAGGGACAAGGGGAAACAGACCTTCCTGCTTTTCTGGACTTGCTGGGAGTCTGTATGCAAAGTCTGTAGCTGCCAATAGACCAGAAGGGCTGAGAAACGTGAACTCTATCAGTGCTTGCCCTGCAAGCTCATTCTCTACCATCTCAGCTTTGTACAGTGTGGGTAGTCATTTAACAGTTGGGTCAACAGTTTTGTTTTAAGTATTCTAAGCATCCTATTTAATCCTCATTACCTTAAATCTTGTTTCCTTTTTGTTACATTCACATTCTTGCCATCCTTTAATTATAATCTTTTGATATTATTTTAAATCAACTTAGATAAGCAGGTATTGGATTACTGTGTTGACTTTTACTCCAGCCAAGTGTCTCTGCCCAGAATCAAAGGGACCAGTTGGCATAACTGCTATGCCTAGAGCCACTCTGCCATCTTGCTTCCTGCCCTGTTTTCCTGCTTATTTCCTCTGCTATACTTCTTTTATTTCCTTTTCTTGTATCTTTCAACATGATTTGGAAGCTAGACTTCTGTTTCAGTTTTCACGAGTGCTGACTATATTATAAACAACTTCTGAAATTCCAACATGCCAGCCAGGACTCAGTCAGGAAAATGACTACCAAATTATTCCAAGACTGACAGATTTAGTACAGGAACTGGGGCTGGCATACACTGCGGAAGGGCAGAGTTGAAGAGGTTACCAAATGCATCATCGTCACCTGAGCCAGAAGGTAGGAAGCAGGTGATTCTGGGAAGCCCATGAGATCACACAGCGCACGTCCTAGGCCTGGCGTCTCGGGATCATGCCTTCTCTCCTAATTGAAGACTATCTCCAGCAGTACATCACAATGAGCTGACAAAAGATAACCAGAAGGGTATGTTTACTGTTTTGTTTGAACAGAAGCACTAACTTTACCCTCTGCAGTAGTTTAAATGAGATTGGCCCTCATAGGCACGTGTATTTGAATACTTGGTCCCCAGCTGGTGGAACTGTTTGGGAGAGATTAGGAGTCCTGGAGGTGTGGACTTTCTGGAAGAGGTTCGTCACTGGGGGTGGGCTTCGAGGTTTCAGAAGACTCAGTGTCGTCCCCAGTATCCTCTATGTTTTCTATTCCTGTTAAAGATGTGAGTTCTCAGTGGCTGCTCCAGATGCCTGACACAGGCTACCTCTGCTCTGCCATCATGGACCCCAACCTGCAGTAAGCTTTCTTGTCAGACTATTGACACTGCATGAGCTACCAGCCTCATATGGTGTGGATAGAAAATATCTCACAAGTATCATGTGCTTTAAGGGTTTGAGCATGTTAAGAGCTGCTTTTGGGAAAGTGATTATACCAAGAGGGCTCTGACCTAGTCAGTGGACCAAGTCAGTAGTAGGTCTATGCAGTCATGACATCGTTGGGGGAAACTTTGGGGGGCGCCTATTAGGGGAATGAAGTCACAGAAACCTGAAGGTGAAGACTTAGTAACTCTCCTGTTACTATGATAAAAATGTCCCAATCAAAGGCAACTTAAGGACAAAAATGTTTAATTTGGCTTATAGCTCTCTGTGACAACAGGGAAAGCATGGGGACAGAAGCTGGCTGATCACATGACATCTATACACAGGAAGCACAGAGAAATGAATAGGAAGTAAGGCCAGGCTGTAAAACCTCAAAGCCCACCCCAGTGGCATATTTCCTTCATTAGGTCCCCACCTCCTAAAGGTTCCATAAGCTTCCTAAATAGTGTTACTAACTTTAGATCAAACATTGGAAGGCCTGAGCCTGTAGGGAATATTTCTCACTCAAACCACAACAGAGGTGTCTTGTCCCTGGCCTTTTCTTTTCTGTTTCCTGCGCTGCTCAGCACCTGTGGAAAGAGCCACGCTCCTGTCGGGTACTCCTGTTGCAGTGATGTCTTGCCTCACCTGAGATCAGAGAAAAGAAGCCAGCTGACCTTCCAACCAAGTAAGTCTTTCTGTCTCTAAGTTAGCTTTCCTCAAAAATCTAGATTCCAAATGTCAGAATAGTGGACATGGGCCTAGAGAGTCAGGAAGTACAGTCTGAAGGAATGTGGGTAACCCCAGATGTCTCACACTTACAGAGCTTATTGACATGAAGATTCTGGAGCCATGTATTTTCTGAGATACTTGTCATGGTGAAGGGACAATGACTTAGAATATTGCCTGGTAGCCACCAAATGGCCATCTTGGTTATTGGTCCCGGTGTTCTCAATGCATTAAAAAATATATTTATACTTATTTTTTTTAGACCATGACTGGGCCACAGTGTGTGTGTGTGTGTGTGTGTGTGTGTGTGTGTGTGTGTGTGTGTGTATGCACACAAGTCAGAGGATAACTGGCAGGGGCAGGAAGGGGGATCCATTATCTCCTTCTACTATGTAAGCTCCAGAGATTGAGCCCAGGTCCTCAGGTTTGATTCCTTTACCAGTGGAGTCATTCACCAGCCCATCAGACAACCCTCATTTTATTTAACATTAGCTCCAGAGTTCAAGAATAATGATAATCTGGGAGGAGAGGGCAGTGACACTAAAGAAAGGCCACCGAGTTCTTCCTTTAGGGAAAAAGTGGAAGATGCAATAAGATATTTGAGAGGGGCTGGGGTTGCTCAGTTGCTGAGTGCTTTCATGGTATGCCTGAATCTATCCCAACACGGCAGAAGCTAGTTATGGTTGCATACACCTGTGGCCCATCGCTCTGGGGAGCAGAGGCTTAAGATCAAGGCTTTTGCAACTGTTAATTATCTTGAATAAACACTATGAATGCACACTCACTCAGGCTGATTTTGCTCAAAAGAAAGAAAAGAGGGGAGGTGGAAGGAAGGGGAAAGGAAGGATAGATCTTGGAGTCTCTTTTCCATATTTGCAATTTTTTAATTTTGTGAAGTCATTCTAAATTCTGAGACATCACTAGTTTAGTTGGCTGTATTCTCAAAGCCTTGCTAGCCTCAGTAGTTGCTTACAGTAAACACAAGACAAATCACTTCTAAAAGCATTTTGATTGAACGTGTTTTAAAATCTACTTTAAGCCAGGCATGGTAGTACATGCCTTTAATCCCAATACTCAGAAGGCAGAGGCAGGAGAATTGAGCAATTTTAAGGGTATCTTGGTTTGTATAGTGAGTTCCATCCCAGCCAGGGCTACATTGCAGGACTGGGTCTCAAAAAAGGGTGGGGAGTTAGTTCAAACGGAGAAAATCAACCTTTTACTCTGGACTGTTGACCCATTTCCCCTCTCAGGTTAAAGTATGCTTCTCGCACTGACCTATATAGAGCTTTTCCTTTTTAGTCATCCTGTTAGAATGAGGGCTTCCAGGCTCTTGTCCCAAGTATAATCCACCCAATTCAGGCTGGAATGAGAAGGAATGGTACATTTTCTACTCAGTGAATGAACAAGTGTTTTGTAAGAAGAGCATGTGGACACATAACCTCCCTCGAGGCCTCTTGGGCTCAGTTAAAGATGAATTCAAGGTGCAAAGGCCCTCTATGAAACATGTAACCTATCAAATCCTAGGAAGAAATTGAAGTACCTTGGGTGACTAAAGCTAGAAATGTGTGAGACACTCCAATGGGGTATTGCAAAATTGCTAAAGTTTCCTGATCTTATGAGGCCAGATGTCAGATCAGAGTCAGCCTAAAACGATTACTACATCTCCCAGAATCTGGAGGATGCACAGGTCTTGCTCACAAAAGGCTGGGATAGACTAGAGCAGTATGGTGTCCAAACTCTGGAGTCAAATGTGGAAGGGATGGGATTATTCTCAAAGCTATGTATGGCCACTTATTCATTCTCCTAGACATAGGAAAAAGACAAATGGGATTAAAAACAAAAGTGGACTAATTTCCAGGCAGGGACTGAGCCAAGAAAGAGGCCCAGGTCCTCCCCTTTACCCAGAGCACCCTTCATCCTTGGCATTCCATGCCTTGAATCAGAGTCATTGTCTGGCTCTCATGCAAACACTGGCTCCATTGTGATTCCACAGGGACACAGCCCCACATGTACTGCTTTCCACCCGCCTGGGGCTCCTTTGGGTTTATCCCATTGAGTTGTGACTCAGGCACTCAGCCAGCAGGGCCTCCAACCAGGGTGGTGCCTGGGGATTTGTGCTGATTTATTGCACAACCCTGCCAGGTAAATCACTTTGCCATCCCATGGGAAATGTCAAGTCAGGGGCAAAGTGTGGGTGCTCTCTGAGTGAATTCAGGGTTTGGATTAGAAAAAGTGGTGGCCAGAACTTTCATCCTTGTTTATAGTTGTCTTCATGGCTACTTCATGGCTGCTTGGAAAGTTCTAGAAAAAAGTCTAAGTTCTACAAGTCAAATGTTCTAAAGAATTCTCATGGAGTTTAGGGAATGAGGTGGTACAATTTGAACCAATTGAGGGTAACCTCAAGTGTCTCAGATTTATAGTAATGCATGTCCTAATCTATTCTTGGGTATTCTGAACCATACAACTGAAGCCAGGACTAGAAAATGACTTTGGATTTTAGCATTTTTGAGTGTTTATAACACAAAGAGGTCACATAACAAGCTACACAAAACAAACAAAACACCCCAAAAACAAATACACACACACACTGGTGGGCACACTCTCTCCCTCTCCCCCTCTATACACTCTCTCTCTCTCTCTCTCTCTCTCTCTCTCTCTCTCTCTCTCTCTCTCTCTCTCTCTCACACACACACACACACACACACACACACAACAGCAATCTGGGGCTATCGACGTAGCTTCATGGTTGAGCATGCATTCAACATAGGAAGCACATAGATGAGATCTCATAGTTTATCCTCAGAACAAAACACACACTGGTTATTGGATACTGGCAACCATTGGCGTTTAGATGGATCTGTTGCACTAAGTAGCTGAACCAGGATGGGTTCCTCAGAACTGCAGAAGGCTCCAAGCATTCTCCTTCCCCTACTAAACACTTACACCTAACCAGACTCTCTTATCCTTCAAATCCATGAATTACTGTTAGTGTGGGCAGGGCTAGAGGTCAATCAAGGATGATACCAAGTTAAGGATAGGGTCAGACTGATGAGCTCAGTTGGGAAGTCCCAGTGACGAGAGAATCAGCTGGTATCTGTCTGACCACCTCCTCCAAAGGAAACTACCCACCCACCATTCACCACTATCACTTCCAGGTGGCCATACAGGGAACCATAAGAAGGTACTTCCCTAGCCACAGCTGATTAGAGCAGGGCTGGGCTGAAACCAAGATAGCCAATTGTTCAGCTGAACCAAGCATGAAGCAGCATGAAGAAACAAGATCGGGCCAATCAGATTACCTCTGCTAGGAATGAGGACTTGGGAAACCTGGAGCACTCAGGCTGGTTATCAGAATGTTGTCACAGTTTATTATGAGATCGGTTGGGAAGCTGGGGAAGTCATGGTGAACCAACCGGAAGGAAAGTGTCCTGACCAGTGGGGAGAAGGAATCTGAGCAGCTGCAGAGATAGAAATGAACATGTAGAGAAATGTTGAGGAATGAGAAGCCTGATGAATATTCGCAGCACCAGGCAGAAACAGAAACAAACACCCTCTGGTCTCAGCAATGAGGTGTTCAGAAGGTGTGACAAGATCATATTAAATGATCCCACATGGTATGCAGCATGCTTGTGGGTTCATGGAATCTTCTCTTTTACATTCACAAGTGTATTAAAATATTTACTTCAACACAAGCTACTTGGGAATCAAGGACAATGAAGGGACTATCTAGGCCTGATCTGTCCAATCTGGAAACCATTGTGGGGTACTGAACACTTAGAATGTGGTTAAGTCCAAATCAAGATGTGCTGTATTTAATAGCACGCGATAGAGTACAATAAGCATCTCAGTCATGTGTAGTTGATAACGTGTTGAGATGAACGTGGGATAGAATGGATTAGATAAAAGTAAAATATTAAAATTGTGTTACCTGTTCCATTTAACATTTTGACTGAAGCCACTAGAAAAGGATTTGTGACTTTCCTTCGTCCTTCGGACAGCACTGGTCTCTCCTGTTGGTTTATGAGATATAAAGTATTGACACATGAAAGGAAGAAAAGCATGACCTTCCCTTGGCCAAGGCCCTTCTTACTTCCTCCAACCTTGTCACACAGGAACATAAATGTAACAGATATTGGCAGAGTGCCTTGTGGTCACGTCTTACACAGCCACTGTAATTCTTCCCCTCCACGATGTAAACGCCTCTCTGTTCCTTCCATAATGAGAGGCCCTATTTTTCTTGAATCCATGTTGACCTTCTGTAGTTGGTTCTTTTTTTTTTTTTTTTACTTTTTGCTCTAGTCTTCGGGGAACCTACCATCCAGCTCTCAAATAAACACATGGAAGCTTTTTCTTACTTAGGAATGCCAGGCCTTAGCTTGGCTTATTTCTAGCCAGCTTTTCTTAACTTAAATTATCCCATCTACCTTTTGCCTCTGGGCTTTACCTTTTTCTATTTCTTTGTATCTTTTCTTTCCTTCTTACACTATGGCTTGTTGTTTAGCATGGTGGCTGGTCCCTGGTGTTCTCTCTCCTTGCTTTTGCTCCTCCATCTCTTCTTCCCATATTTCTCCTCCTATTTATTCTCTCTGCCTGACAGCCCTGCCTATCCTTTCTCCTGCCTAGCTATTGGATGTTCAACTTTTTATTAGATCAATCAGCTGTTTTAGATAGGTAAAGCAACACGGCTTCGCAGAGTTAAACAAACGCAACATAAAAGGATGCAACACATCTTTGCATCGTTAGACAAATGTTCCACAGCATAAACAAATGTGACACATCTTTAAATAATATTCCACAACAGCTTCTGACCTATGGCAACCAATAGAATTAGATGGAAGAGATAATATACTACCCATTTTGAGTGTCACCTGTAAGAAGCCTGGCAGCTTCTATCTTTGTTTTTGGACCCTAAGTATCAGGCTGCAAGGAAACTTTGGCTAGACCAGTGAGTGTAAAGAATGGGAGAGACAGACAGACAGACAGAGTGTAATCTTTGAACACAACCGAAGTAGCTTGCAACACCCCCTAATGAATGACTCCAGCAGATGTCATGTGCAGCAGCTCAAAGAGCAGAGTCATGAGAAATGATGTCATGGCTGTTGTAAGTCGCTGAGTTCAATGCTTGTTACACAGTGTGGAAGTCAGGCTGGACCTTAAGCTCCTGCCCTGCTCTAAGTGTAAGAAACAGTGGCTTTGAGGCTGGGCCTTTGAGGCTGGATGACTTCACTTTACAAAGTGCTGGTTGGCTCCATTTTGAGGGTAAATACGGAAGGAAGATGACTCTGCATTTAGATTGTGTACGTAGACACCACCACCTTCCCAGCACAGACTGGTGCACAGATTGATGGTAACTCATTCCTACAAGTAAAAAAGACAGTCCCTGTAGATTCCTAAAGTATATGGAAAACACATGGACACACACCTGACATACTAACAAACTAACAAAGGGTGCAACACCCTCACGTGGTCTTTAAAAGTATTGCCACCCAACACCGATGGTATTGTTATCTAGCTACCTGGTGCCTGTGTGCCAAGCCACCAACAGGCAGAGAACTCCCAACTCTTCTTAGGACTTCTGCTCAACCTGGTACTCACCATGTAAGAGGCCCATTTTAATCGCATCGATCATTCATCCACCCACTCACCCATCCATTATCCATATGTTGTTCCATGTCTCACCTGGCCCAACAGACAGATTATATTCCAGAGCAGCCTGCCTCTCCAATTGGGTTCTCTAATGTTTTATATGGCTCTTTTTAATGTTTTACAGTAGCGCTCTTTGCATGAGTATCAGCGCTCTGTCTTCAATAGGGCCTCATGGAACACTGTGGCCTCTTTACCCTTTCACGGGTATCATTGAATATCATAGAATGTGTGATCTGATAATTAAAATTAATGACTAAGATTGGAATAAAATAAATAGCTAATGACCATGCTTTCAAGGGAAATCAGGATTGGTATTAAATTGCAGCCAACAAAGATAGCACAGTATGTGAATTTACTTTTATTCAATAAACTGACTTTGTATGAACACATAATATCTTTGTGTCTACAGGTCTGATAAAGTGTGTTTATGACACACAGGAATATATTCAAAATTGTATGCAAAGCTATAAACAGAAAGATCTTGGGAATGACAACATAACTGAGAATGTGAATCTGCAAATCTCAGGGAGGTGGGGTGGAAGGGTGTCACCCACATATGTTAAAATAGTTACAACATGGGAACTGAAGCCCCAGGGATAAATGTAAGGTTTTCTTTTCTTCCCTTTTCCGTGTATGTGTGGGGGGGCACATACATGTGGGGGACATGCATATGTATGTGTTTTCATATGGAGATTCCAGGTTGACGTTGGGAATCATCCTTTATTACTCTGTTAACTTATTCATTAAGAGAGGGTCTTTCACACAAACTCAGATTGGACTAGCCTGGCTAGCCAGCTAGCTCTGAGATTCCTTGTCACCATTTCAGAGGCTGGCTATAGGTGTGTCTCGAGCCCACCAGACATTTATATAGGTTCAGGGGATTCAAAATCTGGTCTTCATGCTTGTGCAGCAAGTGTTTAAATCACCAAGCCATCTTCCCAGCCCTAACAATGGTTTTAAGTTTAATATTTTACTAATTATTTAGGGGCTTCCCCCAGGACTTCATGTCCAGCCCTGCTGGCTAAGTATTAGATACCATGTAATTGCTCTATTATCTCAATTCCTTTTTTTCTTCTCTTCCTTCCTTCCTTCCTTCCTTCCTTCCTTTTTTCCTTCCTTCCCCCCCTTTTTTTTGGTGGAATCTTACCACATAGCCCAAGCTGGCCTCAAACTTAAATCCTCCTGCCTCAGCTTTCCAAGTGCCCAAGTGCTAAATTACAGGCCTATATCACCAGTCTTGGCCCGTAAGGCTCTTTTCCAAAATGGGGAGGTCACTCTAGCAATACCACCTGCTTCCTCCTTAAAGAATCATGGGGTTGGGTGTTGCTCCCAGGCTATTACAGGAAGATAGAAAACAAGAATCCACACAGACACAGGGCTCCTTGAACACCTCTGTTCTCTGGGCCAGATTTCTGACACCCTCTCTAAAGCCTATGGGGGAGTTCAGGCTCACTTTCCCTCATCTTTTCTGTTTGGGTCTACCTCAAGGTTTCTCTGGGCAGTTTTCTTCTTTATGGTCCCCTGACCCACAGCCATCCTGGCTCCTCAGCAGGTTCCTTTTGTCTTTCATTGGCCATTTGCATCTTTGAGGCCTCTTGGTTTGGGGATTCCCACTTCAGAGTGCCTGATTTACATTTCTCCACAATAGTGAGTAGTTCACAGGCTGCTGAAATACAATTGCCAAACAGTGAGTAATTCATCCGGGGAGCCAACCCTGCAAGGTTTGGGACTTGACATTTCTGAGAGCTCTGAAGATGCTGGCATAGGCACTGTGGACCACCATTGACAGCAGAGGCAGAGCAAGGACACTAAGAGGAATTCAAACCTGACTAGGGCAGACCTCTGCCATGTTCCACTTAAGGGGTACCCAACAAATGCAAATCACAGAAGCAGCTGGTTTTTCCAAAGAGAAAGAACTTATTCATGAGGCAGCCAAGCATAGTGGGAGCCCCAAGAGAATCTGTCTGTGAAGGACAGGCTTAGGGGTGTCTATGGGAAAAGGAAATGGGGCAGTATGAGTGTGGAGAAGGGTGACAGGAGTCAGGGAGCTGTGATGAGCGGCTAGCATATGTGCAGTGAAACGTCAAGGCTCTCCACTGGATGCATGCTGGAGGAAATGGCAGCATTGGTGCACTACAAACAGGATGGGAACGGGGGTTTCAGATCTCTTACCTCATGCAGTCACCCATTTGACACCTACACCAGTCCAAGAGAAGGGCTGGTAGTTTTAATGTGTTTTAATTACCTTCAGATTCTCATAAAACATTGTTGCCCTGGTGACCATACATCAGAAGCTAAGGAAGTATATTGCTTAGCTATGCTGTAAAAGAAAAGAAAAGGCTCATAAATTCAAGTAACTAAAAGCAAGAGAAGCTAGAAAGTATATTCATGTTTGCCCTTAGTTTTAAGTGTCTCATTAATAACCAAGGGAGAACTGCTCATGTTTGCAACCCTAGCCCTCAGGAGGCAGAGGCAGGAGGATCATTGCAAATTAGAGATTAGTCTTGTCTCTATTGCAAGTTTCAAGGGAGAAAGGTTTTCATTGCTAAACTAAGCCTATACAGTAAAGTAACTGTTTAGGTTGTAAATAAAGCCAGTGTGTGAGACAAAAGAGAGGCAGAGTAAAAATTGCCCTGAAATAGCTTTTAATTCCTGCAAATACAGTGACCTACCACATAACAACATTTGACCAACAAAGGGCCACATACATGAGAGTGATCGTGTGAGATTATATGGTTAACTGGTTGGATAGATAGATAGACACAGGGAAAACAGAGGAAAACTACATGATGCCTAGAGGCTGATGTGATCTTGGAGTTGTATTACATACACCAAGATGTCGTGTTACCTCTCAAACATTGAAAGAACAGGAACACTTAGGCCTGGCTGGGCCCTACATAGTTGACCACCAAGAGCTCTGGCTTTGCTTTATTATAACGTCATTTCCATATGACATTGCCATGCAAAATGTCTTGCTACCACCATGCATCTGGCACCATGACACATCTAAAATCTTCATATAAGGGGGGAAAAGGCAGAGGGGGGGGTGATCCTGGTCTGTTATTGAAATCCCCACCTTACTCAGTAATTCCCCTGCCCTAGTTTGTTTTTTGTTGCTGTGGCAAAGACCATGACCAAAAAAGCAACTAGGGAGAAAAGGGTTTATTTCATCTTACAATTTACTTAGTCCATCATGAAGAGGAGTCAGGGAAAGAGCTCAGGGCAGGAACTGAAGAAGAGACAATGATGGAACATTTCTCACTGGTTTGTTCCCGATGGCTGGCTCAGCTTGGTTTCTAATCCACCCCATGGCCACCTTCCCTGTGATGGCATTTCCCACAGTTGGTCTGGGGCTCCCACATACGTCATTAAGAAAATTCCCTATAGACTTGCTTACAGGTCAATCTGATGGAATTATTTTCTTCATGATCCTGGCTGTGTCAAGTTGGAAAAAACAAAACAAAACAAAAAAAACCTAACTAGCATACCTCCTTCCATTAAAGTTTGTCCAAAAGATGCCATACAAAATCATGGGGGGCGGGGTTGCATCCCTTTTTGTGCTTAGGCTTGAGGAAATATAAATAGTCACGTAGAAGTATGATTGAACAGAAAGAGGTTTGACCCACTAGTAATCCCAGTAAGGTCTACCCCGACTCTTTTTGGCATTTACATTTCTTGGTTTGGACAGGACTCTCTAGGGAATGGAGATTTTGAGGCCTACAATCAAATGAAGTCTGAGACTCTATGGTGAGTTCATATACAGAGGGAAAAGCAGAGGAATAATAGTTTTTGGCAATTACAACTGGCCTTGGGGAAAGGTTCTGGTTCCCATGACTCCCCTTGGAGAGGAGAGCATCTAGTGTCTAAACTTGGGGAGAAGTGTGGAGTGACAACAAGTGGGAAGGAGGGCTGGAGCACTTTGTTTCGGAGGCCTTCATTTGGGACATCAATTTCTGAGCTGAACACAATCAGAGAGCTTCCCTGTGCAGGCATGCACACGCACCTGCAAGAGGGCATTTGGAGGCTGGAAGACTCTGGGGAGTCAGCTCTCTCCTTCTACCCTATGAGCTTCAGGGGTCGATCAAGCTCAGTAGCAAGCACCTTCACCCACTGAGCCATCTCACCATGGACAACTGACTATTAACAACAGAGTGAGGAACTGCACAACTATTACAAGCTCCCACACTTTCTATTTGTCTCCTCTAAAAGCCCACTTGTTTTCCCATGGACTGCCCCCTCCTTTGATAATATGTGACCTTTCCCCCAGCTCCTCAGCCATTGATGCCCCCTCATGAGGTGAGATTAAATTTTTCTCCCAGCAAGTTACTGTGTACTGTCAATGCACAGATAAAGGAGACGCAGATAAAGGAGACTCAAGTGGAAGGTGCCACGTGAATTTAGGAACAAAGGAAAGAACACATAGGGCCGGTATGGGGAAGGTCCTATGGTTAGAAGAAAGGGAGAAGTGAAATCAGGTAGAAGAATTTAAGACCAGGTGACCTGACTAGAGCCAGGTCAAAGAATAGCTGTAGAACAGGACATATCCTTGTAATCTTAGGATATGCACTCTTCATAGTTTCTGTATTCATGAATTCAACCAACACAGATGCACAATATTTGAAAAAAAAATGAATAAATAAAAGAAGTTGTATCTTGGGCTGAAGAGATGGCTCAGTGTAGAAGCCTTTGATTCTTTCAGAGAATCTGATTTCCATTCCCAGTACCCAGGCTCACAACCACCTGTAACACTAGTTCAGGGGGACCGGCAGTCCTCCTCTGGCCTCTGGAGGCACCTGTGCACCTGTGGCAGACACATAAATAAATAAAAACAGATCTTTTTAAAAAGTTGCATTTGTTCTGAGCCCATATATGTTCTGCCATTGTTTCCTAAATAATTCAGTATATAACTGTTTGCATAACATTTGCTCTTGTTATGTAACTGGAAGATGACTTAAAGCACAGCGAGGATGTGTGCAGGTCACATGCAAATACTCTGATCCTAATCTTGGGCATCTCCAGATTTCAGTCCTCAGAGAGCCTGGAAACAATCCCAGCTCCCCGCCCTATCCAGCCCTCCTCCACTCCTAGTCCCTGCCCAAGTACAGACAGGCAACTGCATATATTTTAATTTATGTCTGTCTGTTTGTTTGTTTATTCTGTTTTGTTTTGTTTTGTTTTGTTTTTACCCGGCTCTGGGCTGTGTTAGATATAGCACAAGAAATGTCTCTTTTGTTAAAGTATTTGCATGTTTTGTTTTTGATTCATGAAGTAAAGTCTTAAGCATCTCCAGCACAAGGTGCTCTTTCAAACAAATCCAAGTTAATGCTAATGAGGCCATTTCTTTGGAAAAGTCCCTAGACACACAGAGGGTAGGAACTCACCCACATCTCCAGCTTCTGGAAGGAGACATGGCTGAAGGTCAGGTTGATTGCCAATGGCCAATGGTTTACTCAAGTGTATCTACATAAAGGAGCTGCCACAAAAATCAGAACAAGGACTAGGTTTTGAGAACATCCTCAACAGTCGGTGGTAGTGGCAAACACCTCATCACTCGGGAGGCAGAGGCAGGCGGATCTTTGTGAGTTCAAGGTCAGCCTGGCCTACAAAGTGAGATCCAAGACAGCCAGGGCTGTTACACAGAGAAACACCCCCCACCATATGTTTCTTCATCTGACCTTCATCTATACCACTTTTCTGGAGACAGGGTCTCCTGTAGCCTAAGTTGACTTCAAACTTAGAGTGGAGGATGAACTTGAACTCCTGATCCTCCAACCTCCACCTCCTAAGTATTGGAGTTACAGGCCTGCACCACACTTCGTGTCTTATCATGGAATAAACTAGGTGTTTCCATGATCTTTATAAGCCACTTTGGCAAATTCATCCAACTCTAGGAAACAGTGGGAGCTCAGGTTCACAGGCAGCCAGCCAGTTGGAAGTACAGGCAAATTAAGCCTGTGCTCACTGTAACCTAACTGATGAGTGCTTGCTGGGTAGGGAAATGCCACACCCATTTGGTCCCAGCCCTCTTCTGCAGAGCACTGAGTAACAGGATAAGAGAAACTGAATTTACTGCCTCCATATTCTTGAGAATCCTTACCCCATCTCCACCCCCTTCCTTGTAGTTAATCAGGAGCAGAAGACTTCCTCTTCCATCAATAATGGTTTGTCAAGATCTCAGAGGCAACAGATGCAGAGGTGTCAGGCACAGCTCTCTGTTAGATTTTAAAGGCCTCTCACTGGCTCTCCTGATGCAGCCCGGTCTCCCTTGAGCTGGGTACAGGGTGCAGGAGATAGTGAGGGGGGAGCTCTCCTACCCACAATCCTGCTTTCCGCTCTCCTCACAATCTGTGGTGATTTCCTACCACATGTTCCTGTCCCTACTCTGTGCTGGCAAGCATCCTTCAAGTGGGCTGCTTTCAAGGTTGGACCAAAAGATAAGTGGGGGTAAGGGGCCCTATTCTCTGTAGCCTGGTGGCTCTGGCCGCTCCCTCTCCTGGCACGGTTTGCGGATTTCCCATTCTCCTCCCTGTTGTATATCCTGTTCAGAGTAACTTTTTCCCTAGGTCAACTGGGAAGCTGGAAATGTGGAGAAAAATGAAAATTAACTGGATTAATCTAGGTGATTGCTGGCACTACACAGACATTAGGTAATTGCCTAACCCTGTGTCCACTGCCCCTCTCCCACTACCCTGGAAGGCATTCTTTAAGTGCTTTGTTTGCATTGCTCAGAGGTTCTCTGAAGTTCAACTGCGTTTCTCCTTGTAGGAAAAGAGACAGTGTATGGTTCTTGTGTGCTAGCCACTCTGCAGCAAGGGTCACAGTGCTCACACATCACCTTGTGCTGTCACTTGCTGCCTACCTCCCCTTCCAACCTGTTTTCCTTGCTGTAAATCTGTCACCACGGGTCAAAAGGTCAAAGGAGTCCCTGGATTGTTCCCGAACTTGCCTTGTGTTTTTCAACTTCACAAACCTTTGTCCTCACCACCTGCCCCATGGAAAGTCCTCCACGCCCCTTTCTATCCAGCCAAACCAGATTCATTTCTCCTTTGTTCAACACCAATTGCAGGTCGGCCCCAGGCCAGCACTTTCACATGCCTTATCTCAGCCTGTGAGGCCAGCATGCACTTCTTATCTGGGACACTTTCTGGGGCCGCCTCACCTGGAAGTGACCAGACTTCCCGCCTTACTCTCACTGTGGATAATAGTCATTTGGCACCTAGCACATCTGAGCACTTTAAATTGAGCATTCACTTGCACCTTCATTCAGTTTTTACTATAGCGGTTTCCTGAATATTGTTGCCTGGACCATGTGATGGATGTAGGGGATACAGAGAGGTGAATAAAATACCTTGATTGTCCCCAAGGAACTCAGTCCAGTGGTAAAAGCCAACACCTGCAGCTGAGGAGATAGCTCAGTGGGCAAAGTGCTTGCTTGCCTTACAAGAACAAAGACCTGGGCTGAAGAGATGGCTCAGTTGGTAAGAACATTGGCTGCTCTGTTGAGGATCCAGGTTCTGTTCCTTGCATCCACATGACAATTCACAACCATCTATCCAGTTCCAGGAGGTTCAATGTCCTTTCTGGCTTTTTATGGTCTCAGGCATGCATATGATGCACAGACATTCACACTGGAAAAACATTCATACACATATAATAAATTTTAAAAAGAATGAGGACCTGATTTTGATTCACAGAATCCCCAGGCACCAATGTCAGGTAAATTGGTACACATTTGTTATCTTAGGACTGGGAAAGCAGTGACAGGCAAATCTGTTTAGTTCATTGGCCAGCCATACTAGCTTCAGGCCAGTGAGAAACCCTGTCTCAAAAAAAGGATGTCTGAGGAGGTAGAACACCTTAGGTCATCCTCTAGACTCCACACCCATGTACACATATAAGCAGCCATGCACACAAATATGCACACAGGACATGCCCCCATATACAAAGCTGCTAATCTAAGATGATTATTATAACAACATGGTAATCCCTGAACACATCTCAAAAATGTAGCTGAGGTGAGTGGAGCTCTTCAAGGAATGAGAGGTTAAGTGGCCCAGAGGAAAAAACAGATCCTTTCTCAACCAAATAGGATAAAAATAAAGCTGATTGCCAATGAGGTGGTACCGACCAAGCCTTTAGGAGGTAATTAGGTTACTAGCAGGGAATGGATTACCTCTTGAAGAATGAGATTGTCATCCAAAGATCAGACTGTATGAGCCTCTGGCCTTGACTATGGTCCAAGCCAATTCTCTTTATTCTAGAGACTTCAACCTAAGTTATCAGTTGTTTTCCAAATGCATGTCTCAGTCTTGACCTCTCTCTGAACTCCATAACAATACATCCAATTGCCTACTTGACATATATTGAATAAAAATCTGAGAAGGCCATTGCTTTTGATCAAACACCTACACTGCCCCCAAAGGAGAATAGCCAGACCACAGATTGAAATAGTCATGCTGAAATACCAAGATTCCAAAGTAAGGCTAAGCTGCCACCTGACCTTCTAGGAAATAAGGAGACAGGTGAACTTCCTGAACAGGACAATGGATATAGCAAAGGAACTCCTTCCTCTTAATCTTTGCACTCTTAATCCTTTAATCTTCACCAAAAAGGCAAACCCAATTGCAAAGCAACCTGATGCAGAATGTGATCTTTCTGTTGTTCTGCCCCCTCCCCCACCTTATAAAGAAAGCTTGGAAACAACCTTCTATGCTTTGCCCTTTGCTCCTGCCTTTCTCTCCCCTGCTTCTCTTCTTGGGTCTTGGGGTATAACCACGTGGTACAGTGCATGCCTAGCGTGAACAAAACCTAGGGTTAAGTCTTTAGCAACACACACACACACACACACACACACACACACACACACACACACTCCCTTCATTGCTCTGCCCATTGGAAAGTATTAGACTTTATGGGATGAAGAGCTACCTGATGTTATGACCACAAAATATAGGCAAATAAGATTTTTAATAGATCTGCTTGTATTTTTTCTTTCAGAGGAACTGCATCAGAGATTGACCTTAGGGCCTTACACATGCTAGGTATATGCTCTAACCCCAAGCCACCCCCTTCCCATTCTTCTACTCACAATTGAAAGCCTAAAATTGCACCTTGGACATTTCCACTAACACCCTCCCATTAGGTAGCACTGACGTCCCTAGACACTTAGCCCATTTCTCTGAGAATATACTTGAACATCTGCTTCTTCCTCTTTTTCTGCATCCAATACTGTGGCAAGCCTCCAGGAGACATCTGGGTGCTCTCCTTTCCCTGTCACCAATGTTGACACTTTCTTACAAATGGTTGCTTCTTGGTAATCCACCTTTCTCCTGTTACCAGTGTTTAGTTATGAGTCAAATTGTGTCAGACACATTATGTGTTTAAAAGTCACTCATGGTTTCTGTTTGACTTAGGAAAACATTCAGAATGCTACATAATGGTGTTTGCTTCCTCTAACTCCCTCTGCTCTTCGGTTCTGGCCACACTGGCCTCTTTTCAGCTCTTCAGGAATTGCACCCTTTTCTAACCTTGTTGACTCTGCTATATGGAGGTAGTGGTGGTAGAGGTGATGGTGGTGATGGTGGTTGGTGGTGGTCAGTGGAGGTAATGGTCATGAAGGTGGTAGTGTGTATAGTGATTAGACTACCCTAACCATTTATTATTCTACCAATTTTCATGGAGGGGTCATATTCTTCTCATAGGTCCACTAAGTCTCAGTTTAAATGCTGATCCTCCAGACATATCTTTCTGGTCTCCTTCTAGACAGCACTTTTTTTTGGAGCACCCCACCACAATTCTTTAATCTATTGCACCATCAGTGATATTTACTCAGGTGACTACTTAGCATATCTCTCCAATGTTGACCTAGATGTGTGCACACACATGCATGCTAGACTCTGTTGTGCACCATGACAGATCTGGAGCTTTGCACAGACTGTTTGTCACAGAATGCAGTAGATCTTTGATGAGTCAGTGTGACATGGGCCAAAAGGAAGAGAGAGCTGGGAGGGTTCAAAGGAAGAGGGATGCTCTCTGAGTGGCAATGCAGGGAAGGCTTCAAGGAAGATAAAGCATTTGATGGGAGTGGAGAAAGGGAGTGGCCCTGGAGGCGTGGGTGGAGGGAGGGGCTGTCCAGGTGGATGGACTATCTGGTTGGAGAACCCCAGGTGGTGTCTGAGAAGTGATGAGTAACCAGGATGTCTGGAGCAAAGAGCCAGAGGGAAAGGGGAATAAGTAAGGTTATAACTAGAGTGGGTTTGCAAGGTGTTCCTTTTCTTCCTACAGTTTGGGGACAGATGTTTTTCTTTTAACTAGTTACCACTCATGAGTCAAGCAATGAGCAATGATTAGTGGTCCATGCCCATTTCCTCACCTCTCTGCTCCTCTCTACTCCATTTTGTACTCTGGGCATTAGAGTGGTAGGCTGGTGGGAATGAGGCTACACATCTTGTTGTGTCGGTTATTTTATAGAATTAGTTCTACACTAGGAACTCTAGACAGTTTGTAGGTGTTTTGGGAGTTGAGACACAATTCAACCAATTTTTTCATGGGTATTTGCAGTAGACCCTCTGCATCTGTTCATTGAGGTTAAAGAAACAAACCCCTTTAGCTACATATGTAACTTTCTGAGCTTGGCCAGGCCATGGAAAGGTGAACACATTTCCTCTCGAAGAGTGTAAAGGGAATATTTGCTGAGGGCTCGTCTCTCACTGTGTAGGTTCTCTCTCTGAGTTGTCCCCTTCATTTTCATGCCTACCCTATCTGGGAAGCACGAAGATCTATGTTCTAAATAAAGGAAATAAAGCTCACAGGGACAAATAGCTATAAACCATGGAACCTGTATTTGTGCCCAGGTCTCTGTCTAGCCCCTTACTGGAAGATTTGGTGGCAGAGCCTGACCTCTGGTAGCTCCAACAAGGTAAGTTCAGCCACCAGTTTCCAAGATGCCAACTAGAGACAAGTAACGGTGAAAGGTGGGAGAGGAAAAGCCAGTCCATGTGGACACACTGGGAAGAGGGATAGCTGAAAAGATAAAGTGACCATTTTTGTGGCACTGACAAGAAGTGTAGGCTTAACTAGAGATCAAGAGGATTGCACAATTAAGCAATTCTGGTCAAGGTGTGGTCTTGCTCATCAATGACCCATCATTGTCTTGGCTCAGTCTATCCTGCAAGGTGGTCCAATAAGTTGGCAAAGGTATGTAAAAGCTCTTCCCAGGATACAAGCTTCTCCTCCAGTTGGCACCAGGCTCCAGCCTTTTCCTTCTTCCAGCATGATATTCCTAGGAAAACTTTAGTTCTTTGGGGTCTGACACTTCAATGGTTGAAGCCAGGGTGCAAGAGTCTCTTTGGGTTGTCTCCTCTGCTGTCTTGGCAGTTACAACCCAAACTTGTTATTATCTTTTTCAAGTCATATTGGCTGGGTTTGGGTAAGACCATCAAGATTAGTTAAAACATTTAATTTAATTTTTTTTAATTTTTTTTTGTGTGTGTGGCTTAGAGGTCAGAGAAGACCTGAGAGAGCTGGTTCTCTTTTGCCACCATGTGGAATCTAAGGTCAAACTCAGGTCACCAGGCTGTTTTGTCACCAGATGTCCACAACAGGCACAGTAAAGATACTGCCAACATGACCGCTCCATGGTCCAATTAAGGCTTTTATTATAGATAGGAGAGAGAGAACAGCCAAGAGACACCAGGAAGAGTCCAGAGCAGAGAGAGAAAGTAGACTGAGCATGGCCAGCAGACTGGGCATGGTGAGGACTGCCTGCAAGAGAGGGGAGAGTAGCAGGGGATGGGGGAATAGAGAGAGTAGAGTGAGAACAGCAAGATCAGAGAGTAGTGGGAATAGCTGGTTTATAAGAAGGATGAACAGCTGGGGAGAGGGGAGGGCAGAGCTGGGGGGAATTTAGGGCAGGGAGGGGGTGAGAAGGGTAGAATGCTAGCACAGACTTTGGAATGTGTTATAGGTACTTGTGATGTGGAGGCCCACAGGAGCTTTGATACTCTGATAGGTACCAAAGGTAACCATTTGTCTCTTCTGCCAGAGGTAAGGCAAGTTACTTCATTTGGCAGATGGGAACCAGCGTCATGAATTCCTGAGGAATTCTGGTTTTCATCTAACCTCTAGAAGTCCTCCTATAGTCCCGGTTGAGCTCATTTCTGGATTTTTGGACTGCCTTTTGTAGCTTAGGGAATTGGAGTGCCTTTAGACATGACAGGTGGCAACTTTCTTCACTGACTAAGCTATCTTGCTTACCCAAGATTACAACCACCAAAAAAAACACAAACCCCCAAAACAAAAACATTTTTACTTTGTTATAGATTCATAAGAAGTTGCAAAAATAATAACCTTCACCCAGTTTTCCTATGGTAATATAAATATAATACAAATACCAAATGTCAGCTTGGGAACTGGCATTAGAACAATCTAGAGTTCTTCTTCTCTTGTTGGTTTTACTATGAGGTTACTTTCAAAACTGAGTAAAGTTGATGGAAGTGGGAACATGTCTTCTGGTGGGTCCTTTAAAGCTGTAGCTCCTGGAACACAGCAAGTCTCTCAAAGTTCTTGGGTTTTTAAGTAGCAGGTCTGAAGTGTGTCTTCATTGCTCATATTAGAGCCCTAAGGAGGTGTCATATTCCTCCAGGGAGTCCTGGAGTCCCTACTTCTTTAAAATAGAAAGGTCTGGAGTAGCAGACAGTGAAGTGGTATTTCTGTCTAGAGAGACTTGGTGCGGCTGTCATTCTTGGCTCTTTGGAAGCCTCTAAACTCCCCTGGGACTCCCCAGGCTTGGCTCACCAATCTGCCTCTCTGCCCCATTGTCTATCTCTTGGCAGCTGAAGACAGGTGATAAGTATGGGAGATAGCGCACATCTGAGTTGGAATCAGGGCATGCTCATCAGGAGGCCAGGGCTGTGAACCTGCATGATCACTGGCAGTCAACCAGGCCCCCTTTTATCTGGAAAAACTGCCCTGTGGACAGCCGAGTGCAGCAGTGAACAATGGAGGGAAATGGATGCCCAAGCTTCGGTATCAGGAGCCTGCCACCCACACTCCTTTGCACTGTTATTTCTGGCAAAACAGACATGTGGGAAGAGGCACAAAGGGAACTTGGAAACTAAGTGGAAGTGGAAGGAAGTACAGGATATGAGGAAAATTAAAGATTGTTTGCCCAGCTTTAGAGATTCACTTACAAAAGAGTCCATTCTCCATGGGTGTAGGATAGAGGTCCTTATAGTTTGTGTCCGGGACACCCCTGAAAAGACTCCTGTGTTGAAAGTTTGGTTCCCAGGGTAGCAATGTTCAGAGGTGAGGTTTTGAGAAAGTGATTGGACCAAGGGGGTTCAGATCACATGGATGAAGTAATCTACTAAAAGTTCATAATCCTATAGGCTATGGGACATGATGAAAACTCAAGAGATGGGACCTGGCTGAAGGGATCAGGTCTCTGGCAGTGTGCCCTTGAGGACTGTTTCTTGTCCTTGGACCTCTTTACATTCTGGTGGCCAAGTGAGGTAAGCAGCTTCCTCTTGTACACACTCTTACCCCCCTCACCACAGGTCTGAAAGCAATGGAACCAGCTGCCCATAGGCTGAATCCTTGAAACTGAGCCAAAATAAATTTTCTTTCAAGTTGATTTTCTCGTGTATTTTGTCGTAGTGACAGAAAGCTGACCCACACAGTTGCCATGCTAGTAACAACAGTTTCTTGACCATTTGGCCGATTAGCTCTACTTGGGGTTAATTTCCTCTCCAAATTATTTGCCATGTGGATTTCAGAGAGTCTGAAACAAATGAAAAGCTGGGTCTCATTAAGCAACAGACATCCATGATTTTGGCTGGGGTCATTATCGGACAGCACTTTGTTTTCTGATCACTTGAGGTGACTTAGTTACTCCTGTGGCTCTGTGACATAAGACATCCTCAGTAAGCATAAACAAGGTTGATCCTTAGCAAGCCATGTTGGTTTCTAGGAATGGCTAATATTTCACCAGCCCCTGGGAAGATCTCTGTTGTGTTTCTGTTCTCCCCAAATTCCTATGTCCAAGTCCTAACCCCCAGAACTTTAGAATGCATTTATGGAAATAAGGTTGTTTGTTGCAGATATAGTTAGGTGAGTTTGTATTGTGGGAGGCAGTTTTGTTTTATGTTTTGTTTTTTTATCATCAAACTGGAATGGATCTTATCAAATTTATCTCAGCATTTCTTCCACTATCTAAGATCTCTATAAACGAAGCCAAACACATCCACACAATGCCTGAATGTATGACATTAGTCTCTTCTTTCTGGAAATAGACACAAAACCTGAACTCAGATTCTTATATTCCAAAGGGATGAATAAACCAATGACAGCAAAATACAGCCATGTTCTCAGGAGGCATTTTGCAATTGCATTGAACATAAGTAGATCATTTCCCTCAGATTGTGGATTGAAACAAAAGAGTTGCACTAAATCTTCTGAGGAACAACAGTTGAGGCAGGAAGATGACCTAAGACCTCAAAGGAGTTGTGTAAATATTATCCGTAGCCCTGTTGGAGACAAAGCCATCCCACTCAATGGTGCCCCTTGGACAAAGACAGTCAGGACACCTGGCTCCTTGGGCTCCTGTGAGTTACTAGAACCTGGTCATGCCTCTCTGGTCTTGGGGTCCTGGAGCTTCTGCCCCAATTCAAACCCCACTTGTGTGAAGAACTGGCTGGCATAGACATAGGTCAGCTAATCCTGAAGAAATTGCTCAAACACTCTGACTACATCTTCACCTACCTTGAGATTCTCCTGAGGCATGTGGGCAGATGACTACAAGGCTCCACAGAAGGGAAGAAGACATTTCCCAACAGTCCCTTATCCCTGAGTCAACCAAGGACCTTTGCAAAATCCTCCACTTTCCCTGCTATGAGGTAAATGGCTTTGTTCCTGGTGTCAGGTGAGGGGTGAGATATGAGGCGTGGGATTCTGTCTGCAGTTGGGTGACACCAGGGTTAGAAAAACAGAACTGAGGGCTGGAGAGATGGCTCAGAGTTTAAAGTTTAGGCTCACAACATACATACATACATACATACATACATACATACATACATACATACATACATTCATGAACTGAGCGCTTGGAGGATCCAGCCCAAACTGGGCATCTTCTAACCCTCATTGTATATCTCCTGGCCTACCTTACTCTTAGCCTCACCTTCAGCTGACTCCTTCTCTGAAGAGTGCATGAGACAGAAAACGTGGAGGCAGGAGGTGGAGTGGGTGCAGGGAACAGCCTGAGGAGCTCAGATGCCCCCTTGCCAAGCAGAGAACTGACCTCCAGAAAAGGTACTGCTCATGTGAGCCATAGTGTCACCCAAGGATCCAATAGATGCCACTTTATATGAATCAGACCCCTTCTGTGTCTTAATTCCCACCCTGTCACATCCCTATAGTCAGTCACCTCAGCCTGATATAGTTTTCTTTTCCTGCTAGACCCAGGTCCATTCCAGAAATGTGTGGGTTCTGGTGATCAGGTTCCTGGCCACCCCAAGAAGACTTTCAGTCTGAAGTTAACATGGATGAAACAAACTATTTCCGGCTACTGACACACTGCCCTGGCTCAGCTCTGATGACTTACACAACAAAGCATTTGTTTAAGCTGTCTTACAGGAAAACCCAACAAGAAGTGAGGAGAGAAGAAAGCTGTCTTGCCATAGCAGCCCAACAGAATACACTCTAAGCAAAGCAAAGACCAGCCTTGCTAAAGGAGCTGATAGCCATGCCTGGACCCTAACAGTCTCATCTGGGATTCTAAGGGACATAAAGAGTTAAGGACTTTAAATTCTTTAGTTAAGACTAAAGCTTGAAACTCAAGCTTCTTGGGTCTCTTATAGACCTCAGACCCAGAGACATGTTCATTGTCAACAACACCACCAGACCAATAGCAAAGCAGACCAGGGGCCTCTGCCTCTCAGTGTCACCAAGCAACAGAAACAAAAGAGGCAAAATCTGGCTGAGGGCTCCACCAACCACAATCCCACCACCCACAGCTCTTACTCAAGCTCAGCCAGGTGGGAGAACAACCTCCATGCCAGAAAACCCAATCACCACCAGTGTCAGGGCTTGTGGAGCAAGGAAGGGATGCTTCCAGCTTATTATAGGAAGAGAGAAAACAAGAATCCACATAGACACAGGATTCCTTGATCGCCTCTGTTTTCCAGGCCAGATTTCTGACACCCTCTCTAAAGCCTGTGGGAGAGTTCAGATTCACTTTCCCTCATCTTTTCACTTTGGGTCTACATTAAGGGTTCTCCGGGCAGCTATCTCCCCTGTGGTCCCCTTCGTCTGGAAACTGCAGAGCTGCCAAATGGTTCATTGAAAAACTGGAGTGAAGACAACAGTGAAGACTTGCGGGAAAAATGGAGCATTACCAACTACAGTAAGATGCACATTTTCTTCTGAGTTTTCTCAAGTAATGGCTGGGCACTGCATGGCACCCTGCATCCCACTCCCCATGGCTAAACCTGAGAGAGGCTGCGTGGGATCTTAGATAAATTTACTAAATCAGATTCAGAGGATGTAAAGAGAAATGGGATGACTGATGCTTGTTTTCCATTCCTACAAAGAACCCTCCTCTCAGGTGATAGATATGGAGCCCATCAAGCAATTGCCTGTGTAAAGCTTTATCTCAAACCAACGTAGAGTTGAAGAACCCTTTTCATTTTACCAGATACCCATAGGGTAAGTACAGCACAGCAGTAGTTGGGCTAGATGCTGGAGTTTTAAGATCCATGACTTGAAAGTTAAAACACAAGGCACTTTCTGGAGCATAGGCTGGATTGAGTAGTTCATGGTACAGGGTTTGTTTAGTAAACAAGACTTAGGCAGGGACAAGCACTTGGGGCAGAGAAGGACTTAAAAACATTAACTGGGAATTAAGGTTTTTGTATCTATTTTCAGCTCTAGTCCATGAGCTACTGTGAGGGGAAGGGTGTGCTTCATAAATATTCTTCTCCCTATAAGCCTTGAATGGTGCCTGTTACCATGTGCTGACATACAAAAGGGTAGAAAGATAGATGACTGAATGACTCTCCACAGCTGAGACTGGCTCAATTTGAGACAGCCTTGACCTTGTAGTTAGAACTGCCAATGGAACTCCCATGAGGAGGAGAGAAAACAAGCTGAGATGGATCCCCATGCTATTGTGAGCTTAAATGTTAGGAATTGGGACAAGAGGGATCCCTGGGTGGTTAAGAGCACTCACTGCCCAACCATGAGGACTGGAATTCAGATCCCAGCAGCTCACACGTGTAACTAACTCCAAGCGACCTGATGCCCTCTTCTGGTCTCAGCAGGTACCTCCACAATATGTGCACACACACTCACACAGACACAGACACAGACACAGACACACACACACACACACACACACACACACACACACACACACACACACACAAAATAAATAAATAAATAAATAAAACAAATATTTAAGCATAAATAGCCAGAACTTCAGTTTTTCTTTAAGTCCTGCTGTGAGCTGGATATACTGACCCATAATATGATCCTTTAGGCAGAAGGGTTATCAAGAGTTTTGGGCCAGCCTGGGCTACATAGTGAGTTATAGGATGATCTGAGTTATGGGATGAGACCAAATCTCAAAACACAAAACCAGAGACCATAGAGATGACTCAGCAGTTTAGAACTCTTGCTGTTCATGAAGAGGAACAGAGCCCAGGTGTCCATGTCAGGTGGCTTATAACCATCTGCAATGTGAGCTCCAGATCATTCTGCGGCCCCTTCTGGTCTCCATGGATACCCCAACACACTGGGCATTCTCTGCCCTCCCCCAAGCAAAATAAATAAATAAACCAAACCAATCAAACAAAATCCCATGGTTGTCACAGAAAGCCTCATGTATGTCTGAGATAATCCCAGGCTTCATTCCTGCTCCATGAGTGGCTTCCTAGCAAGTGCTCCACCAGCGACTATGAATTCATGTCCCTCCTTGAGTCACTTGGGATCTATCAGCTGGCTTTTGCGGTTACCCGAGCACCCTAGGTTCATTAAAATAGTTTCCTTGGAGTGCTTGCCTTTGCAAATACCACATGCTCCTTCAACCATAAAGAGGCTCTGATAGCAGTATCAAGATTGCTTTTGAATACCGGATAATTTATGAGTATGTTCATATCCTTTGCTAAGCTCTGGTTGACAGCTTGATATGCAATTATCAAACAAAACAAAACCTGGCCTCTGATCTGTTTTTTGCTTTTTAAAGGGAGAGAGCATACTGAGTAGGCCTGTGTTACCAAAGGAGATATGGACTCCCCTCTCCAGCAAACAGAAAGGTAGCCCTGACAGCTGTGTTGGAAAAACAAGATTTGAAGTTCAGAGTTGGGGTCAGGCCATAGTATTACACTCTGCTGCTGATTGTGGAGATGGCTAAAGCTTCATTCTATGATGCCAGCTTCACTGGTTACAGGGTTAAAGGTCTCAGGGTTCCTGTGTCCCTCCCCAGAGCCTGCCCAGCAGTGCTACAGGCAGACCTTGGACTAAGCAGCTATTGTGTATTCCCTGGAGTGTGGCTTCAGATGGTGATAGCTTTGGTTTCAACATTCCTGTCAATTCAAAAGCCAGAGATTCCCCATCATGCTCCTCCATGCTTTCTTTCACACGCTGACTCTTTAGACATCTTATGACATCTTCATTCAGTGATAATGATAATGCTAAATATTGAGTTAATGTTAATAATAGCCCACATGGCTGTTCACAACTCTCTGTAACTCTAGCTCCAGGGGATCTGACACCCTTACACAGACATGCACTCAGGCAAAACATCAATGAACATAAAATAAGGATAAATGAATAATTTAAAAGGTTAAAAAAATCATGTCGTTAATTATCATCAAAACTATGATAAGTTGAAACTATGCTAAGTATTTCTATAATATATATGTATATATATACATACATATATATATGTGTGTGTATATATATATGTATATATAATGCTTGCCTGGTCTATCAGCAGGTTCTTCACACATATATTAGTTATTTTTCCTGTTGTTCTTTCTACATAGCTCACAAGATGCCACTTAAGGGAGGAAGGGCTTGTTTGGTCTTACAGTATAAAAAGGAAACCAGACATCATGGGTAAAACAGAGTGTTAGCAAGAGCATAAAGTAGCTGGTGACGTTATGGCAGCTGTCAGAAAGCAAAAGACAGACAGGAAGTGGTGCTGGGCTATTAAAGCTCATGTGATCTACTTCCTCCAGTGAGATCCATCCCCTAAGTGTTCCACAACCTTTGAAAACATCATCCCCAGCTTGGGAGCAGGTGTCCAAACACATCTGCCTGTGGAAGATAGCTCATAATTGTCAGTTTAATTTTCACAATAAGATAGATATCATTAAATATGAGGGAAAAGCAGGAAAGTTGAGTGCTTGTGATTCTCAACCTGTGGGTTGTGATCCCTTTTGGGTTGCACATCAGACATTCTACATATCAGATATTTACATTATGATTAATAACAGTAGCACAAACCATATTTACATTATGATTCATTACAGTTATGAAGTTGCAATGACAATAATTTTAGGGCTGGGGGTCACTGCAGCATGAGGAACTGTATTAAAGGGTCACAGCACTAGGAAGGTGTAGGTCAAACAGGTCAGAGCTGGGGGAGCAAGATTTGAATGCCAGTAGCAAGACGTGCTCTCTATGGGCCTTCAGCAGCATCCCACCCTTCCCTAAGTGTCACCTACATTCCATCACTGATACTAGGCCTTGAACCATCTTCTCTCTTAACCTGCACACTCTAGTCATATGACTTTGTGATTGTTACCCTACCACGTTTCTTCCTACCACATAGCCTTTTGTAGACTGTGAGAGTGTCAAGGGTTCCATTTTTCTCTTACACACTTGGCACTACAGCTGTCTGCATACTATTTGCTAGAAACACTGTTCCTCCTTGCATTGAACTGTTCTCTTTCCCAGAATTAATATAGCATAAATGTGAGGATTTGGTTTGGGTTTTCATTTCCACGTCGTTATCCTATATGTCTGTATTTATCTGAGGTACAACATATAAGCAATGTTGGATTAAAAAATAAATAAGATATCCATGAGCCCTCACTATATAAGTGCCAAATGTATAGACAAGTAATTGGAGACAAGAATAAGCTTATTGATAGGACAATCCAAATAATATATGTAAATTTTTATCCCTGTGGGAGAGAATTTAATTCTTTCTTTTTCCATTGAGTATTGGCTCCGTCTACCAACTTTCAAAGAATATAGAAACTAGGTTTTTAAGAAGGAGCTTCTCAAGCTGGAAAGGTGTCTCAGAAGTTAAGAGTGGTTGCTGCCGGAGATGAGGACCAGAGTTCAAATCCCAGTTCTCATTAATAAGCCACAAATGCCTGGAATCCCAGCTTTGAGGGATTTGATGCCCTCTTTTGGTGTTCACACAATCAGGTGCACACCTTCGCATGCACATATACACACACTCAACACACACATAAGTACATAAAATTCTTTTTTAAAAAAATAACTTTTCAGGGCCCGGAGAGATGGCTCAGTGGTTCAGAGCCCCTGTTGCTCTTGCAGGGAGATCCAGGCTCAGTCCCCAGCTCCCAGTGGTTCACAATCACGTTAACTTCAATTCCAAGGAAACCAATGTCCTCTTCTGATCTCCACAGGCACCAGGAAAGCAGCAAAACACTCACACTCACAAATAAGATAAATCCAAGAAAAATAATTTAATGTAAATTTTCCATGAAAGATCTTGGTTACCTCCTTAACCAAGTGTCCCAGGTCTATGTCTTGTCAGTATTATGACCACTGAGAGAAGAGCATCTAACCTCGGTGATAATTAAGAAGGCGCTTCAGTGGGATTCTTCAAATCCCACATGCCCTGCTCAATCATAAGAAACAATAAAGCCATATTAAAGCCATGGACTGCGGGAACACATTTGTGACTTACACAGCTGCTAAGGGTATGCTGGCAAACACAGTAAAACCTTTTTATGGCAAGGAGAAACCCTGGGCAGTTTCAGAAGACAGCTTAGACGCTGTCTGGGGCCAGGACAGTGAAGGTAGACAGGCAGGCAAGCAGGAGGGAACAAGAAAACCCTGGGGATACTAGATATGCTATCTAAGTATATGGTGGTTGAATAATTTACATCCATCAAGGGACATTTTTAATATGTGCCTCCTCAATAACTGGCCAGCCACTTTTCTCCTGGCATCTCTTGAAACTACAATGAGGGATGCTGTCTCACAAGACACAACCAATTGTGGTCTTTTGCCTGTGCACCAGTGTAGCATGTAAGTTTCCGCCAGCCCGCCCGCTGCTGGTCTGGCGTCCTGGCCCCCAATAACACGCAGGAGACTCTATATTTGATACAATCCCGTCGGCCAGTTACCATTATTGTTAATGGGCTAGCTCTGTCTTAATTATTAACCCATTTCTACTTATCTAAGTATTTCCACGTGGTCATCTTATCGGGGAGCTGCGCGGTAGGCGTCCTGCTCCTTCCAGGGCTACATGTCGACTCCACCTACTACTTCCTCTTCCTCCTCCTAGTCTCCTAGCCCCACCTATCTAGTTTTCTATTGGCCACAGGGCTTTATTAACAGTATGAGAAACATATATACATAATCACATCTCCCATCACACCAGTACTTATGGAGTATGTACTATGTTCCTAGAATTTTTACACAATTATCTCAATTAATCCTCATAGCAACCTTGAGAATCAATAAAAATACTTCTGTCTTTTAGAGCTGGAAAATGATCCTTAGGCTGTTAAATAATGCAAATTGTCACAGCTAGTGAATAATGAAGATGGGTTTTGAAAGCAATTTATTCAGAGCCCAGGGGTATGAGGGGATGTGTCTATACTATATTACCTCAATCTTGACAAGGAACCTAATACTGTAGGAGAGAAAAATCAATGAGCTGAAATTTAACTTCCAATAAATCAAAGTAACATAAAAGAATAATGTATAACAATTCTGTGTTTGAAAAGAGACAGTAACCTGGAAAATGAATTCCATGTTGTGTTTCTATTAAAAGAAGGTTTTTTAAATGCCTCTAGCTCCATGAAGTGAAAGTGGTGTATTTATGAAAGCAAATTAGACCTAGCACCTCAGGCCACTGAGCCACACTACCACACACGTCAAACCTAAATGGGGCAGCCTGGTGACTTCGTGTGTTCCCTCGCTATATTAAATAAGGTTAGGGTTTGGATGGAGAGGGAGGCTCTGCTGCCTGTGGCAACCCTGCAGTATCTGAGATGTCTGTCTGTCTGTTTGTCTGAGTTCAAAAAGTTCCTTCAGAACTTCCAACCAACATCCCCTCTATTAGAATGATGACTACTGGCTAGATCATCCATTGTTTCCCTAAACTGCATGTGGGGATTGCTACCCCAGCAGACATCAGGCTTGACCACTGGTCAAGTCTCTCAAAGTACTTCAATCAGGCTTCCCTACTATCGTGGTTTGAGCATGAAATGCCCCCATAAACTCATGCTGCATCAGTTTGTTTTCTATTGCTGTGATGAAACATGACAAAGGCAACTTCTGGCCCCTCTGCAGCCCAAGCTATTGATCACCATGAACCCAGAAGACAGTCAAGCCATACACACATAGTTACCACTGCTATTTAAAATGCAAATGAAACATAAAGAGACAAAACACAAGTCCTGTAACTACTTCTTGGAAGGGACCTTTTTAAACTGTCTAAATTTTGAACTCCTTGACTTTTGACTTCTTGTAATTACCATCATAGCTTCACCTTCCATCCTCACATCCTTACTCTGTGCTTTCTCCATCTCAATATCTAATGAGTCCAATTACAGGAAATATGGGGACATCAGCATGCCTGTCACCCTTCCCACTTCTTTTTCTGCTCTTCCTCCCTCATCTTTTTAAATGATACTCTTAATTGAGTTCTTCTGATGGTTATCATTAAACATCATACTTAATCCTTTCTATCTTGCTCCATCAAATTTATACAAATTTATAACACTTGGTCTCTATCAAATAAGTGTACCTTCACTGTAGTTTTTTTCTCCCCTGGCATTCTCCCTATTTTTGTCAATTAACCAATTAAAAAGTATTTTTAGATCTTCAGGTTTGGTAATGCACACCTTTAACCCCAGCCCTCAGGAGGCAGAGGCAGGATTTTGTGAATTCAAGACCAGCCTGATCTACATAGCAAGTTCCAGGACTACCAGGGCTACATAGAGAGATTCCTCCTGCCTGTCTGTCTGAGATATATATTTGACATTTGTTTACTTGTTATGTGAGAATTTGTGTGTTGAGTTAGAGGACAACTTGCAGAAATTGGTTCTCTCCTTCTACCTTGCAAGTTCTGGGACCTTTATTCACTGAGCCATTTCGATGACAAGAGCTCACCATTTTTAACGTATTAAGATGTTTATAATAGCTGTGTATCACAGTACAGTTACAATTGAGTTTGCTTGATCTGTGGGTTAATTTAAAAACAGAAAATCAATCAGTAGAATTCAGATATAGTGAGAACATAACTACTTTGCTATGAACCATGTGTTGTGGATGGGATATGAAATGGGAAGGGGATGCCTCTGCCACTAACCTATGGAGTGGTCTGAACCTATTGTCTTTTCAATTGCACAGTCTTAATCACCTTTCAAAGTCAAGCCCATTGGTATGTCTGAATGTCCTTCTTCCTCTTGGGTCAGTTACTCAGATGTGCTATGTGGGAAGTCATCCTTTTCTCCTTAAGTTTTGAATTTTAGTAATACGGATGAGTCTTGTGGTTTTGGTGGGAGTGGATGGGGTAGAAGGGTCCAGACAGACTCTCACTCTGTAGTTCAGGCTAGCCTCAAATGAGACCATCTTGTCTCAGACCCTTGGGTGCTAGGATTACTGGCATGGCCTACCCATCCTGGTTGAATCTTCTTTTATTATGCTTTCACTTTTTTACTCATTCACATTTTAAAGGGTTCATGCTACTTCAAGAAACCAGATTGTAGGTTTATTTAAGGCTTTTAAGGGTTTTTTGTTGGTTTGTTTTTGATTGCACCAATGTGGCTTTTAAGTTTTTAAGTGTGTGTTAGAGTTTATTTAGTTCGATAAATCAATACATTGAATTTAACTGATTCATATGTAATTAATGTTGGCTTTTTTTCTTTTATAAACTTCTTCCTAGTTTTGTAACAGTAGTTTCTTGTTGAGACTGCAAGCCTGCAAATAATTTACAAAATGTTGGCTTTTAGCTTACACTTGTCCCCAACTAGCACTTATAATTTAATTAACTTGCTCCTATTAATCTACATTCTACCATTTCTCTTTTCTGTAATGTATGTCTGACTTGCTCCTGCATGCCTAGATTCTAACTCTCTGAGTTCCTCTCTTCCTGAAAGTCCCACCTAACCTCTCCTGCCTAGCTTTTGGTCATTTTGCTCTTCATTAAACCCACCAGAAGGCACCTTAAGCACAGACATATTCTGCAACATGGTTTTCTTAAAACGTTTTCTTTCATTATGTTTTAATTTATTTATTGTGTGTGCACACTAAAATAAGTACACTTTCTCTTAAGTAGTAAAGATTTCCCTCATCTTTTAATATTTTTTTTTAATGTGTGAGGATTAATCTTGACTGGTACTTAGAAGCAGAATAGAAATAAGCTTTAGATGTGTCTGTGAGGATGTTTATGGATAAGCTAATTGAAGAGGGAAGATGGACCTTAGCTGTGGACTATACTGTCCCCTAGGCTGGGGCTTAGTGCAGTTTGTGGCACTTATCTCTCAAGGCTTCCTGACTGCAGATGCCATGTGACCAACTGCCTCCAGCCCCCTGTGGTGCCCTCCCTGCCTCAATGGACTCTAGATGCACACTGTGAACCAAAGCAAACCCTCCCTCTGTCATTGCTTCTGTTAAGTGTTTAGTCACAGCAATGAAAAAGTAACTAATATTTAAGGTTATGAGATTATAATCAGGAAGATTGCTTGTGAAAAGAAAAAAGAAAATAAAACTGACCCTATGGCCTAGTGCTACCACTCTTGGGTGTTTACCTGAGGATTCTAAGTCAGCAGGTCACAGATACTATACATCTGTGGTTATTGCTGTACTATTCACAATAGCCAAGATAATGGGGAAGGAACAAGGTAGTTTCAGTTGGTTTTTTGAAAAGTGAAATGTTATTTGGAGGGAAATGGATGAACCTAGAGATCATCATATTAAGCAAAACAAGCCTGATTCTGGGGGGAAAATGGCATGTGTTTTCTCTCATGTGACATGAAAGTAAAAGAGAGATTGCATTGGGGAGGGGCTTGGAGGGAAAGGAGTAAGAGAGGATAATGGGGTAGAAGAAACACAAATATGCCATTTTCCTCTGTGGAATCTAGATTTAACTATACATACATATGTCATATGAGAAGATGGGGAACGATGAGAGAGGTAGTAAGAGGATTGAATATGAAGAAATACAATGATACACATGTTTAAAAATATTATAATATAACCCATTATTTTGGATAGTAGCCAAAATAATAATAATAAAAAATCTGTGTTTTCTTATTGGCCCAACAAGTGACTATAGTCATTGTCTAAGAAATGAACACAATCTTCAGTGAGCTAGAAGGTTCTCAATTAAATTTCATCTTCAGTAAGTGACAATTACAGGATCCAGCTCACTTCCTCATTGGGAATGTGATGGCAGTGGGTGACTGTTCCATCCAACCATGTTAGCTCTGACTCAGAGTGAGGGTCTCGGATTCTGCTTCTCTCTCTCTGAAATTTCATCAATCAACCCAACTGTTTCTACTTTTAAATTACATCCAAGATGCAACTGCATGTTCTGCCTCCACACTCCCCACCCTAGCCCACATCCAACACCCTTCACACCAGGAGGCTCTTCTGAGGCTTTCCAGATGCACTGCCCCCTACAGTTTGTTTTCAGCACAGCAACAATGCTCTCAAAATCCTCCATGGGTTCCCTTTTGGGAGGAAGTCCCCCTTGATGGGATCAGACAGAATCACCAGGGAAGCCTCAGGGTGAGTGAACAGTCAGTGCAGAGAGGAGGAGGGTCCTGCTGCTGTGTCTGCAGTGGAAGGACTAGGTTCCAGTTCCCCTTTGGTTAGTCTCTGAATTAACCAAGGGACACTTTGAAAATGGTCATTTATTTGCTCTCCAGATGCTAAAAGGAGGTGTGACTTTATTTTGTGGAAACAGGTTTACAAGGCGGCCGTCATCTTTTGCTGTGGTAAAATTCCCCACTTTTCTTTCCTAAATCTGTCTTCAGGATCAAGTGCTTTGCTTTCAGGGGACCAAGGTGAGCTCATCTTTGTCTGTGTCTGGATTCTATGAGAGCGAAAGTCATAACCTGACATTTTCTTTCTACCCAGAGGCCTTTCTCACTGTGCTACAGTGACGTCATCCAATGCACACCTGTGTTAGCTATGCACTTTGGGAACCCAAAGCCAGGCCTTTGTTTCAACTGAGCCCAAGAATAATGGGGCTGAGTCAGAGGATGGCCACATTGGAAAAGCCGGTCGGTCACCTGATATGGCACAGTGGGTCGAACACAAGAGGCCTTTATCTGGGGTACTTCATCTCCATCCTATGCAGCTTTCATTACCTGGTCGAATGCCAGAGACAGGAAGAATTCCCAAGGAAGCATCAGTAAAGACAGCACTCCTAAACGCTTATGAGTTTGACTTGATCCCTTTATCAGGAACAGAGCCCAGTGGCATCTTTTACCTAGGAAACTAGCCCTGGGGTGTGGACCTGAGATACTCCCAGGCTCTATAATATTCACCTCTGTCTACGTTTCAAAAAATATTTTGGAAAGGAACTTCTTCACAATGTGTTTCAGCCTGCTTCCTGGCCCCATTTCCCTGTACAAACACAGGGTTGCCCCTGAGAATAACAAAAATCATCTCAGAAAACAGAACCCTAAAGCCACTGCACAAGGGCAAGTGCCTCTCCCTGTGTAGGAGGAGCATGGAGTCAGAGCCAGCCCTTGCAAGTTATCTAATCCGAGTCTCTAGGCCCAGGATCTCCTTTATAGAACCATACAGGAAGACAGAGTATCAAAACTGGCACAGCACCCCCTGCCCCAGTCTGAACCCCCACACATCTTCCTATTCTGGGTTCTTGAAGCTTTCCAAGTGATTGCTCAATTTGAAGTATTTCACACTGAGGCTGGAATGAAGCTGTCCAAGAACATAGCTAAAACTGTGATATGGTCCCACATCTTCTGTAGACTCACCTTGCTCTGCCTTCTCCTCACTCTCTGGCCCAGAACCGTGTTGCTATGCCACATCCTCTCTGCCACTGATTATTTTCATCTAGAATTATCTCCACTGGGGGCTGGAGATGTAGCTCTGTTGGTAGAGTGCTTGCCCAGGATGCACAAGGCCCTGAGTCTGATCCCTATTGCCTCATAGAACTGGGCATGGTGTAAAAAGCCTGTAACCCCAGTACTTGGGGGCTAGAAGCAGAAGGATGAGTTCAAAGTGATCCTCTGCTGTATATGAAGTTCAAAGACAGCTTGGGCTACGTGAGAATAAAATAAATAAAATAACATCAAGAATTACTTCCAGTGGAGCGTACTTCCTCAACTCAGCTGCAGTTAACCTGTTTCCATCCAAGCTGACAGCTTACCTGTCCTTCCCCTATGACAGACTTCTTGCCTGGCCTGTCCCTCCCTTAGTGCCCTACACAGGCCTCTTCCTCCTTCTTACCTCAGTTTAAATGTGTTAACTTGTTGCTTCCTCACTGGACTGACATGGGCTAGGTATTTTGTTCTCCTCACAACAGCATTTTGAGATTTATAGTTAGCATAGTGTCTATCCCCAGGTAGGTGCCTGGCCCCAAGTATGTGGTCCTGTGCCTTATGTAACTACAATGGATATGACTGGGCAAGTGGCCCCTGAATGAGCGGACAGCTGAGTTCATCATTTCCACTACTCTTCTAACTAATGGCTTCTTTTCTTTAAAGCCACTGATTACATTTCTTCCATGATAACCCTTTGATCAGAACAAATGAATGAGTTATTTTTTTTTCTTTCCAGCTACTTAAAAAGAATTAACTGGCACCAAAATGTTCCCCTTGAATATTTCATTTTCTAGAAACTTCTCATATCTGCTTTAGATAAGGGATTCTTTACATAAATTGTCTCCCCCCTCCATATCTCTCTTTCTCTCTCTGTCTCCCTCTCCCTCCCCTTCCATCCTCACTTTTCTTCTAACAAACTGCTCTTAGGCTGGTGATATCCTTCTTTGCTCTCAGATGCAGGCTTGAGTTAAGACACGAATCAGAGCAGCTGGAGAGATGAGCCAAGTGAGCGTGCAAAGCTGCAAGAGATCCAGCAATTGGAGCCAAGTGAGAGTGCAAAGCTGCAAGAGATCCAGCACTCAGACACCAACCACCTCTGTGAGCAGACATAAAACCAAAACTGACCCTGCCTCGGAAGACAACAACAAAATGGGCACCCCCTTCCTTTGATGGCCAGTATTCTCTTTTCAATTCTCAGTCTCCAATCTTCCCTGTCTGTGTGCCTGTGCTCTTTATCCCTGTGGGGTCCAAATAAAAAGCCAATTCTCCGATTCTAAAATTCAGCCTGGACTATATATAGCAGGGGAGAGTTCTGGCAGTTAGAGGAAAAACCAGCATTCCTTAGGAACTTGTGAAGCTAGTTCCCATCTACCAAAAGGAATCATTTTCCTTACCTCTGGCAGAAGGCACATATGACTACCTGTGATGGCTATCAACATATCAAAGCTCTTGCTGGCCTCCAGGCTCCCTGAGTATCACAAGTACCTGTTACACATTCCAAAGTCCATGCTAGCTAGCATCCTACTCTTCTCACCTCCTCCCCTGTCCTAAACTCTCTCCAGTTCCTGTGCTTCCTTCCCCACGGTGACTCATTCTCCTTATAACCCTGTTATTCTCCTGTTCTCACTACGTTCTCCCTCCTTCCCTCTCTCTCTCCCTCCCTTCCTCACTCCCTCTCCCTTCCTTCCTCTCCCCCACTCTCTCTATTCTCTGTCCCTTGCTATTCTCCCCTCTCTTGCAGATAGCCCTGGCCATGTCCATTCTGCTGGCCATGTTCAGTCTACTTCTTTCTCTGCTCTGTATTCTTCCAGATGTGTTTTCTCTTTGTATCATATGTCCCTTCTGCCAGAGGTTAGGGAAATGACTCCTTTTGGTAGATGGGAACCAGTTCAACAATAAAAACTTTCCTCCATGGAAACAGCCATGGAACAGTCCTGTCATCAATTTGAATGATCTAGAAAGTGTGTGAGGTTGGTGACTGATCTCTGTTCTTCAAGGCTATTGCGTTAGTACCTGGGGCCAGGGAGTGAGCAAACACTGATCTGTTGAAGAAAGAGGAGGCACAGAGAGTGTCTTGCAGGAGTTTTTGACAAATGCATGGGTGTGAGAGAAGACTGAAAACATCAAACTAAACATGGCACCCCCCAGACCTTCCCCAGGGACCATCATACACAGCAGGACTACTGTGGTCCCCTGGGCCTGAAGAGAGTTAGTGAATCCCCAGGTTTCCACTGTGGAATCATTAATGTTTTCTCTGCCTCCCATTGGCCACACCCAGTCAGAGTCACTGTCATTTCCTGCACTTCCCAGGTGCTCATCACAGATAGTGATGGTTGTTTAGGACAGGATGGCCTCTTTGTGACTGTCCTTTCAGGAGTGAAGGTATTCTCTAGAGTTTCTAGTGCCTCTCCCTTTGGCTATCAAACTGTTGAAATAATGGATCACAAGAAACTGGATTTTCCCCCAAGAAGCTCGTGCTGAGAGAAGAAAAAGCCTGGGACCTCAGTTCCAGCCAGAGACGGTATTTGTTTCCTGAAGACTAATTGCACGTACTACTATCAACTTGTCAGAACATCTCTTGCAGCAGAGACGGAAACCCAAACAACAGTGATGGGTGGGACCAAGCCTTGACCATGGCTGCTCAGCCATGCACAATGCTGGATTTCCATTTAAATGCAATCCTGGTATATTAGGGAGGCAGTTTGGACCCAGGCTCTGACCCTAACTCAGCAACATTTGTAAGGAGAGGAGTATCTATTTGTTTTTAATGTAAGAGGTTTAGATGCCTGCTGTTTGCAACTAAGTGGCCCTGTGCACAGGTGAAACAGTTACAGCGGCTGCCTGAGAAGATTCTGGAAGAGGAAGGAAGGCAAGGAGCAGAGGCCTGGTTCTCACCTCAGGACTGGTTCCTAAAGTCTCTTCTTCTACTATGGCCACTTCCTCTTATAGTCTCTCATTCCTTTTCATGACTTGTCCTCCTGTGTGTGTCTCATCACCATCCCCTTGGCGTGCCTGAGTGGAATTTAACCCCAAACTAACCAATCTTCTGAACCCTGAAGATACAGTGTAAAGACAACGGTGTTAATGTATCTGATTCCTAATGTGCATATGCCTATGTCTCCATCTGTGGTTTCTCTTGGGAAATCTGGCTGTCCTTCATGTCAACAGAACCCCTGATGACCTGCCTAGGCCTGCCTGGACGTGCCTGAGATAGTGCTGTGGCAACCAAGCAGCTCTCTGTCACAATCACATTCCACACTATGTTGGTACTGGGTGGGGACAGAAGAGTAGGCTGGAGGTGTTGTGATTAGAGTCCAATGCCCCCGGTCTTACTGTCTGGACAGGGCAGATGCTGGGAATAACATAAAGACTGGGGACACCTAGGGACAATAGCTAGCAGATCTGATTCAGGGGTTGCATAGCGTGGAATCCAGAAGCAGGTGAGGACACAACAATGAGCTAGGAGCTAAGAGAAAAATGTGGACGACTGTGGCCATTCCCAACATATGGAGGAAGCAGATGGATAATACAGATGCTTTCCTGTGGGAAACAGAGTTCACAGCCAAGATCTGTGCTGGTGCATAGGACTCTCACTAAGGGCCCAGGGTGGGGGGGTTCAAAAAGATGTTTCAGTAACCTAGAGCATTTGTTGCTATTCCAAAAGACCTAAGTTCTATTCCCAGAACCAACATGATGGCTCACAGCTTTCTCTAACTCCAGTTCCAGGGAGATCTGACACTTTTTTTCTACTGTGAGGGCACCAGACATGCAAGTGGGTACACAGACATACTTGTAGCAAACATGCACGTGCATACAATTCAACTAGAAAAAACTATGAATATCACAAAGAGAGTTCATTGGGTATGAAGGAGGGGGGAGGGGGAGGGAAGCCCAGCAAAGAAATGGTTTCTTCTGATGTAAGCTCGGTTATTGAGAGCCTCACTCACGTTAGGAATAAATGAAGAATAATCTCATGCTGCACAAAGGGACACATGAGCAAAGTGAAAGAAGCTTGGCAAGGCAATTCCTTTTTACCAAAAGGGCACACCACAACCCAAAGAAGGCAAGCCAGCATGCAGAGGGCAGGACATTCATTCAGTATTCTAAGGCAGGTGGTGACTGTGTCTCCTTGCCATTGACTGAGCTCTGCCCTCATCACAACTGGTTAGTTTTGAAAGGTAATGAAGGAAAGGGGAAAGACCAAGAAGTTCTGGGAATACAATGGGGCCTTTGGCAAACAAACATTTTACCAGATTGGGGAGGTTCAATAAGGGAGATTTATGGAATATTGGCCCTTGATGGGCTAGCTACCTTTGATTTTGGGGGGACTTTTCACAAATGGGCATGCAGTTTGTTGTCAAGCATATGGTTCAATTTCTATGTCAGGCCTGTACTTTCTTAGCAGCCTGTCTATGTGTTGCTAGCTTCACTCCCATGCTAGAACCCATTCCAGTAACTGGCCTTACTAGCTCATTCATGTGTTCGCAAGCTTCGGTGGGCTTGTTGGCATGTCCTGAGACACAGCAAACATGACCTCTGCCTCAGAAAACAACCAGGAATTACATCTTCCCTTCCATCTGGGCCTACTATAACAGGGCCCCTCCCTGGAGAAGGCTCACAGGTGTCAGTCTGTGTCAGTCGTAGGAAAGCAACAGCATACCAAAGGGGAGGGGAAAGAACAAAGTGGGATGCCAAGGAGGCATCTGAGAAACCTACAGGGATCTGAGGTTATCTGGATGGATCCCACCTTCAAGGTGAAAGCAGGCTTCCTAAAGAGAGCATGCCACACCCTGCAGGTGGATGGGAGATACCAGCCAAGGGTAGGCGAGGGGATTGCAGGGCTTACCTGAGGAGATGGTGGAAGAGAATGAGAGAGCAGTCCAAGGAGCAGAGACTTGGGATCTCACCCAGGACTCCTGGGTGGCTACTTCCCTCGGAACAAGCCCGAGGTTAGCAAGACAATAACAGTGGGCTATCTAACATCTTTTTCTACGAAGCAAGTCAAACAGACACAGATATCACTACTCACTTCCCCTGGAAAAACAACAATGTGGGGCTGAGAATAATGTCTACTCCAGACCTCAGTGAGAGGGGATGGGTGATGCCAGGTCTTCCACAAGGTCCAAGATATGTGGACACCACATCCCTGCTGTTCCCACCCAAGATCACCTACTTTACGGAGTTCTCTGAGAACTCCACTGCAGGCAAGGACCAAGAGCATCAGAGGACAGATCAATCCTCTATGTGGCTTCAAAGTGAATTCTACTCTGGGAAGACAGGGGTGAGGGAGGAACAGGGGTGACTGAGGTGCCTCCAGACTGCTGTGGGAAGCACTTTCAAAGCGAAGATAAGTTAATCTTAAGAAAGGTCTCTCTTCTCCCCTCCAACTCCTCTTTCATTGCAAAGCTGCCCTTCTAGAACCTTGGTGACCACCATGCCACATGGTTCTAGAACATAAACCCAGCATTTCTAACACTGCTTCACCAGTCTAACCTGTAGAAGTTCAAATGCGGATGCAACTAAAGAAGATGAAGTTAGACAACCTGTGTGTCACACACAGGGAAGGGAGGCACAAAGTGGGGAAAACACGATACCTAATGGTCTGGTGGACTTTCTCTTTATGGTTCCAGATGGGCTTGTGAGCAGACCTCTTTCCAGCTCTGGAGTGTGATCAGAAGGAGGTGTGTATGTGAAGAGATAGCAGGGAACACACAGCTGTGTGCCAGGTGTCCAGACCCTGTGCCTAAGAGCTGTTCTTCTGCATCCATCCTGATCTAGGCCCTGATCTCCAAGTCTGGGATAGTTGTCCTGGCCTAATACCAAGAAGGCTAAGGTTAAGTTTGCTCTTAAGAAATCTTGATGCAGAGTAGAACCTGAACCATGTCAAAGGGGAGAAGTCTAGCACTGAGGCATGGCAGCGCCCCAGGCTTGTCATCAGGCCAGCTGGAGCTTCTGTCACAGATCATAGGGATGACAGGTTATGGAGTCCAGGTTCTGTCCCAGGGCATTAGCCCAGTGTGGACCCCTGCTTGACACAGCCCATTCAAACTGCACAGCCCCAGCTGTCCTGCACATCACACCTGCTACCTTACCTGGCCTCCCCTCCCACCCCTTGCAGGGAATCTGTGTCCTCAGATCTTACCTAACTAACCGCCTGCAGTGACTCTATAGTGTATATCAGCCCACTGCCTCTGCTTCCTGTAAGGCGAACTCCGGGCTTGAAGGGCCTTAACTCTTCAACTGTAGTAGTCTGTATAGCACTGTGTGAATCTTAATATGTGACCTGTAAGCTAATAGTAACAATTAAGATTGGAATAAAAGAACCTGCAATTGCCAGTGGTCATACAATAAAGTGAAATCAGAATTTTCTGGTGAGTTATTGTCAATAAAATCGTTGTAACTTTTAGTCAATAAATTCTGAGGAGATGAAAAGACACAAAGTCTGTCTGTCTATGTCTTCTCACTTAACATACTCATCTATTACAGAAAGAAAACACAAATTTTAACACACATCTACAGGAGAAAAGACAACATATCTAACCCAGGGTGTTTTACTATCTGCAGACATGTGCAAAGGGTTGTGCCTTCATTCTGGAACAGATGGTGAGTTTTTGTTCTTTATACATTAGCCAGTTACCCAAGGGGGGGGCAATAGAAAGGGACGTGTGCATGTGCGCATGTGTGCATGCATGTGTAAAGATTTAGTATAAGGAATTCATGAACTTAAGGAGGCTGATAGAGAAAATCTGCAAGTTGAGTTGATAAACTGGAGGCTGAGAGAGCCCAGGTCAAGTCCGATGGATGGCTGACCCACAAAGAGTCATGTTCCAGCCTGCGGGTGAGGTGACACAGGGTCTATCTAGTGCAGAGGCAATGAAGCAAGAGGCTTGGTGTGATGTTGCTTTTCTCACTGTTGTGATGGAAGCACCTTAGGGAAGGAGAGGTTTATTGTGGCTCACAGCTCAAGAGCACAGTCCATCACAGTAGGCAGGCATGGCCGCAGGAGGGCGGGGCTGCGGGTCACATTGCATCTGTAGTCAGGAAGCAGAGAGAAATGAACATAAGCACTCTGTTCACTTGAGTCTCTGCGTGCAGTCCAGGACCCCAGGCCATGGCCAATGTCATATTTACAGCCAGTTTCCTGTTCTGATTAACCTGATCAAGAAACTTCCTCAAGACACTCCCAGAGCCTGTCTCATATGTGATCCTAGATCTTGTCAAGCTAACCATCAATTTTACATGCCACAGGGAAGAGCAGATGTCTGCTGAATTCCAGCTTCTAGCTGTTTCTATGAGCCTCGGGCATGTAAGGGGGAGGGGACAGCCTGTTTTATTTCATTAACTGAAATGTTAATCTTATATTTTTAACAAATCCCATAGAGATACCCAGAGCACTGTTTTATTAAATGTATGAGCATTTCTCAGTGTACAAAATTAACCATCACATCTTTTAAAAGCAATTTGTAACATACAGGGATAGAAATGTTTGGCTTGCACACACTGCCAAAATTATGCTATGGACAAATAAATAGGAAAAGCCCTTCTTGCCCTAGTGGTCAGACAAACCCTGTCCTGAGCCACTTGCTAGTTAAGCCTTAATGGTATTATTCTCATTTCTCCCTGCTTCACTGTCTATGTTTGAACTTTTTAAAGAATAACCAGTTGCTTTGTGAGGTAAATTATAGGCAAATGTTTTGTTTGACATTAATCCAAGAATGAGACATTTCTAGAATTTTTTTCAAATAATCACATATAATTCTTTTAACCAAGAAAGCCATACCAAATGATTATTGCTTCTCTATGGTTCCAAATTACCTCTCCCAAAAAGAAAAGAAAATTCAAAATCGTGAGCAATTGTGGCAAGATGCACTACAAGGGTCAAAAAGAGGGCTCAACTGTCACCAAATGACTTGAGTTTGATTCCTGAAACCCACACTGCAGAAGGAAAGAACTGGTCTCTCTCTCTCTCTCTCTCTCTCTCTCTCTCTCTCTCTCTCTCTCTCTCTCTCTCTCTCTCTCTCTCTCTCTCTCTCACTCACACACACACACACACACACACACGTAGGTGGAAGTTTCTGTCCCACCTGGTCTGGCAGCCATTTAGTCCCAAATAAACACACAGAGCCTTATATATCAATCATAAACTGTTTGGGTGATGGCTCAGGCTTCTTATTGGCTGGTTCTCTCTTAATTATTAACCCATCTCTATTAATCTGTGTATCTACTCATAGTCTTGACTTATCAGTGATTTCCCAGACCTTTCTTCCTCGGCAGCTACATGGTGCTTCTCTCAAGACTCACTCTCGACTCTGAGTTCCTGCAGGCTGGATCCTTGACCCCCATCACAGGGCCTCTGCTAAAGAGGCCTTACTCAGCTGGAAAGTGTCAGCTAGACCTGCCTATCAGTGCGGAAACATCCTGAGTATCAGCCCAGCCTTTGTCCTCCATCACCAGGCCTTGGCTAGAGGTGAGTCTGGGTCTAATTCCGCTGGGGTGGATTCTCACCTACACCCTTTCCCAGGAAATCCTTGGGTGGGCCCTGGATCTTGCTGCTGCTGTGTCCTGTCTCCACCGAGAGTGCTTATGAGCTCCGATATACCCCCACCAACCCCCACCGAGAGCCTGCCCTCCCTCTACCCTCTGCCCTACCCTGCCTACTGTCCCTCCTCTATGGCTCCTGCCTACTGTCCCTCCTCTATGGCTGAGCACTGAGCCAGAGGGTGGAGCCAACACTCCAGCCAGTTTAGGGGAAATTCCTGGAGCCAATCTGAGCACGATAGACCTGCCTATCCATGTGGGACCACCCATAATTTCCACCTGCCTGGTCTCTGATCCCCACCACCTGTCTGGAGTTCTGGGCCCTTCTCAGAGATCTGCCTATCTCTGCGGGACCACTCTGAGTTCCTGTGGGCTGGATCCTTGACTCCCATTGCAGGGCCTGTGCTAAAGAGGCCTCACTCAGCTGGAGAGTGCCAGCTAGACCCACCTATCAGTGCAGAAACATCCTGAGTATCAGCCTAGCCTTTCTCCCCCATCGCCAGGCCTTGGCTAGAGGCCTTGGCTAGAGCTAGACCTGACTATCCCTGAGGAAACATCCTGCGGGCTAGCCTCTGCCAAAGAGGCCTCAGCTGTCCTGTGCTGGAGCCTGATCTTTGATCCCCATCGTCGGGCCCCTGCCTACAGAGAGACCTCCTAGAGAGCTTGGATAACCCAGAGCTACAGACTTCGAACCTCTGACCCACCTAAACCCAAAAAGAGAGGAAGAGACCCCACCAACACCTACTAGAAGAAGCTATGGGAAGACGGCAATACAAGAAAACACCTAACATCAGAAAAACAAGCATAACACCACCAGAATCTAGGGAATCTACACCAACTAGACCAGAACACAACGAAGCAAATGAATCAGAAGAGAACGACTTAAAAATTATCGTCATAAAAATGATAGAGGCCCTCAAAGAAGAAATGAGAAAATCCCTTAAAGAAATAGAAGATTAAAAAACCAAAAAATTGGAAGAAATGAATAAATTTCTTAAAGAAAGTACTGAAAGCCAAGAAAAAACAATTAAACAGGTGAAGAAAATGGTTCAAGACTTGAAAACGGAAATGGAGACAATAAAGAAAACACAAATCAAACGAATGCTGGAAATAGAAAAACTGGGCAAACAATCAGGAACTACAGACGCAAGCATAACCAACAGAATTCAAGAGATGGAAGAGAGAATCTCAGGTGCTGAAGATAAACTAGAGGAAATAGATTCATCGACCAAAGAAAATTGTAAATCCAACAAATCCTTAACACAAAACATCCAGGAAATGTGGGACACTGTGAAAAGGCTAAACCTAAGAATAATAGGCATAGAGGAAGGTGAGGAAGCCCAGCTCAAAGGGGCGGAAAACATATTCAACAAAATCATCAAGGAAAACTTTCCCAATCTGAAGAAGGACATGCCCATGAAAGTACAAGAAGCATACTGAACACCAAATAGACTGGACCAAAGAAAAAAGACCCTTCAATATATAATAATCAAAACACCTAACATACAGAATAAAGAAAGAATATTAAGAGCAGCGAAGAAAAAAGGACAGGTAACATATAAAGGCAGACCTATCAAAATTACGCCTGACTTCTCCATGAAAACCCTCAAGGCCAGAAGGTCCTGGATAGATGTTCTACAAGTACTAAGAGTCCACAGATGCCAGCCCAGGCTACTATACCCAGCAAAACTCTCAATCACTATAGATGGAGAAAACAAGATATTTATTGACAAAGGCAGATTTTCACAATATGTATCTACAAATCCAGCCTTACAGAAAGTTTTGGAAGGAAAACTCCAATCCAAGGAAGTTAACTACGCTCACAAAGACTTAGGTAACAGATAATCCCACTTCACCAGAAACTAAGGGTAAAACAGGACAAATGTATTCACAATACCACTGCCAAAAACAAATCTAAAACAAACAAGCATTAACAATCAATGGTCCTTACTCTCCCTCAACATTAATGGTCTTAACTTGCCTATAAAAAGACACAGGCTAACAGAATGGTTATGAAGACAGAATTCATCCTTCTACTGCATACAAGAAACACATCTAAGCTTCAAAGATAGACATTACCTCAGGGTAAAGGGCTGGGAAAAGATTTTCCAATCAAATGGACCCAAGAAGCAAGCAGGTGTGGCTATCCTAATATCTAATAAGTTAGACTTCAAACCAAAATTAATCAAAAGAGATGAAGATGGTCATTTCATATTCATCACAGGAGAAATCCATCAACACAAAGTCTCAATTCTGAACATCTATGCCCCAAATACAAAGGTACCCACATTCGTAAAGCTACTAAAACTCAAAGCTCACATAAAACCTCACACACTTATAGTGGGAGACTTCAACAACCCACTCTCACCACTAGACAGGACCACCAATCAGAAACTCAACAAAGAAACAAAGAACTAACAGAAGTTATGCCCCAATTGTGTGTAACAGACATCTATAGAACATTACATCCAAACACAAAAGAATATATATTCTTCTCTGTTCCGCATGGAACCTTCTCTAAAATCGACCACGTACTAGGTGGCATAACAGACCTCAACAGATACAAAAGAATTGGAATAGTCCCTGTATCTTATCTGACCACCATGCTTTAAAATTGGAATTCAACAACAACACAAGTCGCAGAAACCCTACAAACTCATGGGAACTGAACAATGTGCAATTGCACCACACATGGGTCAAAGAAGAAATAAAAAAAGAAATTAAGGACTTCCTAAAATTCAATGAGAATGAGGACTCGACATATCTGAACTTATGGGACAGCTTGAAAGCAGAGGAAGTTACAAAGGAAGTTCATTGCACTGAGTGCCCATATGAAGAAAACGAAGGATAGTCACATTAGAGAATTAACAGCACAACTGAAAGCCTTAGAACAAAAAGAAGCAAACTCACCCCGGAGGAGTAGACGCCAGGAAGTAATTAATTTGAGGGCTGAAATCAATAAAATAGAAACCAGGAAAACAATACAAAAAAATCAATGCAACAAAGAGTTGGTTTTTCGAGAAAATCAACAAGATAGACAAACCCTTATCCAAATTAACAAAAAAGCAGACAGAGAACGTGCAAATTAACAAAATCAGAAATGAAAAGGGGAACATAACAACGGGCACAAAGGAAATCCAGACAACTTTCAGGTCATACTTTGAAAACCTGTACTTCCACAAAATTTGAAAATTCAAAGGAAATGGACAAATTTCTGGATAACTATCACTTACCAAAATTAAATCAAGAAAAGACAAACAACTTAAATAGACCTATAACCCCCAATGAAATAGAAGCAGTCATCGAAAGCCTTCCAACCAAAAAACGCCCAGGGCCAAATGGCTTCAGTGCAGAATTCTACCAGAAATTCAAGGAAGAGCTAATTCCAATACTCCTCAAATTGTTTCACACAATAGAAACAGAAGGCACATTACCAAACTCTTTCTACGAGGCCACAATCACCTTGGTACCCAAGCCTCACAAAGATACAACTAAGAAAGAAAACTACAGACCAATATCTCTGATGAACATTAATGCAAAAATACTCAATAAAATACTGGCAAACCAAATCCAAGAATACATCAGAGAAATCATCCACCATGACCACTTAGGCTTCATCTCTGGATTGCAGGGGTGGTTTAACATACGCAAATCTATCAATGTGATCCACCATATAAACAGACTGAAAAAGAAAAACCATATGATCATCTCCCTAGATGCTGAAAAAGCCTTCAACAAAATTCAACACCCTTTCATGATAAAGGTCTTGGAGGAGCATACCTAAACATAATAAAAGCAATATACAGTAAACCAACAGCCAACATCAAACTGAATGGAGAGAAGCTTAAGGTGATTCCTCTAAAATCAGGAACAAGACAAGGCTGTCCTCTCTCTCCATATCTCTTCAATATTGTACTTGAAGTTCTAGCTAAAGCTATAAGACAACAAAAAGAGATCAAGGGAATCCAAATTGGAAAGGAAGAAGTCAAACTGTCTCTATTTGCAGATGATATGATAGTTTACATAAGCGACCCAATAAACTCTACCAGGGAACTCCTATAGCTGATAAACACCTTCAGCAAACTAGAAGGAGACAAGATAAACTCAAAAAAAAATTAGTAGCCCTACTTTATTCAGGTGAAAAAAGAGGCTGAGAAAGAAATCAGAGAAAGATCACCTTTTACAATAGCCACAAACAACATAAAGTATCTTGGGGTAACGCTTACCAAACATGTGAAAGACCTATACAATAAGAACCTTGTGGCTTTAAAGAAAGAAATTAAAGGAGACATCAGAAAATGGAAAAATCTCCCATGTTCTTGGGTAGGAAGGATAAATATAGTAAAAATGGCAATCTTGCCAAAAGCAATCTACAAATTCAATGCAATCCCTATTAAAATCCCAGCACAATTCTTCACTGACCTTGAAAGGATAATAATCAACTTTGTATGGAAAAATAAAAGACCTAGAATAGCCAAAACAACCCTGTACGATAAAAGAACTACAGGAGGCATCACCATCCCTGACTTTAAGCTCTACTACAGAGCTATAGTTCTGAAAACAGCCTTGTATTGACACAAAAATAGACAGGTAGGCCAATGGAATCAAATTGAAAATCCTGGTATTAACCCATACACCTATGAACACCTGATTTTCGACAAAACAGCTAAAAGAATACAATGGGGGGGGGGGGAAAGCATCTTCAACAAATGGTGCTGGCACAATTGGATGATGGTGTGTAGAAGACTGCAGATAGACCCATGTCTATCACCATGCACAAAAATCAAGTCCAAATGGATCAAAGACCTCAACATAAATCCAGCCATGCTGAACCTCTTAGAAGAGAAAGTAGGAGGTACGTACCCTTGAACAATTAATATAGGAGACCGCTTCCTGAACATAACTCCAGCAGCGCAGACACTGAGATCAACAATTAATAAGTGGGACCTCCTCAAACTTAGAAGCTTCTGTAAGGCAAAGGACACAGTGCACAAAACCAAACGGCAGCCCACAGACTGGGAAAAAATTACCAATCCTACATCTGACAAAGGGCTGATCTCCAAAATATACAAAGAACTCAAGAAACTAGTCAACCAAACACAAAATAACCCTATTTAAAAATGGGGTACAGAATTGAAGAAAGAATTCTCAATAGAGGAAATCAAAGAGGCTGAAAGACACTTAAGAAAGTGCTCAACATCCTTAGCTATCAGGGAAATGCAAATCAAAACAACTTTGAGATACCATCTTACTCCTGCCAGAATGGCTAAAATTAGAAACACCAATGACAACTTATGCTGGAGAGGATGCGGAGAAAGGGGAACACCTCTCCACTGCCAGTGGGAGTACAAACTCATACAGCCATTTTGGAGATCAGTATGGTGGTTCCTCAGGAAAATGGGAATTAGCTTACCACAGGACCCAGCAATTCTACTCTTAGGTATATACCCGAATTACCCACATCCATGCACCAAAGACATGTGCTCAACTATGTTCATAGCAGCATTATTTATAATAGCAAGAACCTGGAAGCAACCTAGATGCCCCTCAACTGAAGAATGGATAAAGAAGATGTGGCACATTTGCACAATGGAATACTACTCTGCAGAAAAAAAATAACAGAATCTTGAAATTCGCAGGCAAGTGGATGAAACTTGAAGAAACCATCCTGAATGGTCACAAAAAGAGAAACAGGGTATGTACTCACTCATATATGGATTTTAGACCTAGAGCAAAGGATCACCAGTCTATAATTCACACCACCAGAGGAACTGGGATACATGGTGTATTCTAAGAGATTCATATATGGTCCCTCACAAAAGGAGGGACAAGTCCCCCAGAGCACATGGGAAATGGGGGGGGCAGTGAATGGAGAAAGAGAACTAGGAGAAAGAGAAGAGGAGGAGAGGAAAAGAGGAAATCACGTGCTACTAGGTAGATTGAGTCAGGGTAGGAATAGAAGACAGGAGAGAGAGAGAAAGAGAGAGAGAGGGAGAGGGAGAGAGAGAGAGAGAGAGAGAGAGAGAGAGAGAGAGAGAGAGAGAGAGAGAGAGAGAGAACATAAAAGAGGGAGCCATTATTGGTTTGAAGAGAAAATTGAACCTAAAGAAAGGTCTAGAGACCTACAAGACTGACTCCAATTAACAATTCGAGCAACTGTGGAAAGGCTACCATAAATGCCCTTCCCTGATAGTGACATCATTAACTAAATTATCCACCATCATGGAGCCCTCATCTAGTACCTGTTGGAAACAGAAGCAAACACCCATAACTAAACACTGAGTCAAACTAGAATCCAGATGCAGAGAGAGGGGACAAGACCTGGTTGCAGAAACATACAAAGACAGCTGACCTGAACAAGGAGGAACTAATGACAACCCCCAGACTGATGGCTAGGAACCCAGCAAGGGACTGACTCAGACCCCCTGAATATGGGTCTCAGCTAGAAGGACTGAGCAGTCTGGGGAACCTCAGACAGTAGAAACAGGATCTATTCCTAGTGCACAAAAGGACCTTGCAGACACATCCCCCATGGAGGGATACCCCCTTAACCTAGAGACAGGAGAGAAGTCCTAGTCCCTACTTCAAATGACTTGACAGATTTACATGACCCAACCTGGATAGCATAGCCCTTCAAGTAGAATGGGGGTGGGGGAATGGGAGAGGAGGGTGGCCAGGGTGCATGTCACAGGGGAAAAAGGGTAAGAGGGAGGGAGGGAGAAAGGGAGGGAGGGAGGGAGGGAGGGAGGGAGGGAGGGAGGGAGGGAGGGAGAGAAAACTGGGATCAATATGTAAAATTTTTAAATTATATTATTAATTAAAAAAAAAAAAGACTCACTCTCTGCATTTCTTTTCCCAGAATTCTCCTAGTCTGGTAGCCCCACCTGTACCTCCTGCCTGGCTATATCCTGTCTGTCCATTTGACTAAATCCTGCCTGTCCATTGGCCAAAACAGCTTTATTCATCAAACAATAAAAGAAACATATATTCACAAAATACAGAAGGACATCCTAGATCACACACACACACACACACACACACACACACCTTTGATAAATTTAAGATGCAATACCAGGATGTACTAGACTAGACATACAGACTGGTTGCATCTCACCTCCATCTTCCAGGGACCCCCTTTATAAAAGGAGGTTGGGCATTTTAATAGTTTTCAAGAAGAGTCCCAGCTGAGGTAGCTACATTATTACTTTCCAAGGTAGGCCCTACAAAGACTGAAAAGAGACCCTATTGATATCAACACTGGGGCCACAAATGTAAACCAGAGGTGTATCAAGCATATCAGGACATGATAACTCCAACCTAGGGATGTACTTGTTTGTCTTTCAGCAATTCTACAGGACCAAGCTTCAGTCAAAGCTGCTAATGTAAGGTTCAAGCTCTGTGATGATTAATACTGTCAATGGTTAATGAATAAAGTACTGCTGGCCAATAGGAAAGCAAGATGGGCTGGACTAGGAGACAAGGAGGAGAAAGGAAGAAGTAGGAAGGAGTTTCAACGTCTAGGACCAACAGGGTAGAACTCTGGTCCTCTCTCCAGGAAGATAAGACCACATGGAGATACTTAGATTGATAGAAATAGGTTAATATTTAAAAGAGCTAGCCAATAAGTAATGCTAATAACAGGCCAAGAGCATTATATCTAATACAGTGTCTCTGTATGTTATTTGGGGCTGGCGAGGCTGTGGGACCAGGCAGGCAGGTGGAAAAACTGCTCCTAACAAAATGTTGCCACAACGTGGCTACTAAGAACTTCCACTTAAAACTTAACAAAAGCTTAATAAAGGGTTTTAGAAACAAAAGAACAAAGACAAGCAAGGCTTCTTGGTAGCAGCATTTTTCTCAGTTGGGCTCTGTTTTGGCAACATGAAATTTGCATGGGTCCTTAAAGAGAGGTTTCCTGACTCATCAGAACCTGAAAAAAAAAAACTTCATGGCTTTTAAGAAGGGCTGCTAACAATTCAATGGTGTGTATGAGCAGCTAAAGAGAGTAGCTGGATATGATGGCACACACCCTTAATTCCAGCACTCAGGAGACAGAGACAAGTGGATCTCTGTGATTTCATGGAGCTCTGTAATTTCAAAGTAAACCTGGTGTACGGAATGAATTAAAGGGCAGCCAAAGTTACACAGAGAAACTTTGTCTCAATAAATAAAAAATAGAAATAGAAAAAATAGAGTAATAAAAAAGCCACATAAACATGGAAAGCACAAAGAGTCTGGATACTGTATGGTATTCTGTTCTCTTTGTATTGTTTGACTCCTGAGGAAATACAAACAACTGTTTAAAAAAATGCTGCTGGATTAATTCAATTTATATATTTTAAAAATGTTTTGACTCCAAAATTTAAGTCTAAGGACAGGTTACTGGAGAAAAGAATTTCTACTTTTGTTTCCACAGAAAACGAAAAGCTGTGGATTCCTTCCAGACTAACATGGTTTGATCAAGCAAGACCCCCTGAAGCAGTATCCCAGATGATCCAACATTCAAAACAGATTGGACAAGGCAGTCTTGCAGACCACTACAGCCAGGATTTCTGCATTTTCTTAGGATCCCCATGACCGTGCCCCCTACCAGCAGGAAGCAGTTTGGAAAGAACGACACCCAAATTCCCAAATATTATCTATAAATGTGGCTGGTTATAGATGGTTAATGACCACAACCAATCTCTTTAAAGGTAAAAAGGGGATTATGGTATAGAAATGTATACTTTGTTTTGAAATAGATTTTCATTTATTGATACAAATTTAAGGTCAATTTTGTGATATGTATATTTCTCTTCTTGTTTAGGTATTATGTTTAGATAGTTCATTTAAAAATATATAATTTACTACAAATTTTAGATAGTTACCTATAATAGTCAAACTTTAGTTAGGTTTTACCTATAATAGTCAAAATTTATAATTAAGTTAGTTAGGATTTCTAGATATACAGAGATATATTGAAATGATCAGGCATTCTTCAAACCTTTCAAAGACCTACAGAATATGGCATTTAAAATGGTTTAACGTTTTTCTTGACAATGAGACATAACTGTTCCTGGCAACACCACCTGTATCAGAAAGGAAGATGGACATTGAACAAACTCGTTATAGAGTTTACTTTCAATATGACAAGACTAGCCATTTGAGCAAGATAGTGCTCTTGTCTGGATTGTTTGACTTTATGCTGTATAAACTGGACATGCAGGAACCACAGGAAAATGACTGCTGATACAAGATGGACATTGCTACAGGGTTTCTGCTTCATGGAAGAGTCTGCCAGACAGTCTGCAGGACACAGAGAAAAGTAACTGACTAACTGCCAACACAAGTGGGACAGTTTGAATTTCCTACTTTGCTGAGAAGTCTGCAGACTATGGCCTATAGGCTAAAGATGGAACATTACAGAAGAACTTCAGGTGACTGACAAGGCGAGTTGTCTCTGTTGTTTCTAGAATTTACATACTATTCTTCTGTAGTCATTGAGGGAGTTGAAGACAGATATAGGTATGGTTGTAGTTTTCCTTAGTTAGGATTAAAGATAAGTTACATATAGGACTTTAGACTCACAAAGATAGGATAGATAATGAAATAATTTTTTTAAATCTTGCTAAATGTTAATGGACTAAATATTGTTAACTATGGTTCTTATTTTATAACTGTTTTGTTATATATTTTGCTGTGTTAAGGCTAAAACCCTTCTTTTTATTTTAGACAGAAAAGAGGAGATGATGGGAGATGTCATTCTGTAAATATGTTTTTCTCTTAATGAATAAAACACTGTTGGCCAATAGGAAAGCAAGATAGGTAGGACTAGGAGACAAGGAGGATTCAGGGAGAGGTAGGAGGAGATTCAACATGTAGGACAAAGAGAACAGAGGTCCCGATCCTCTCTCCATTAAGATAAGACCATATGGAAATACTTAGATTGATAGAAATGGGTTAATATTTAAGACAGAGCTAGTCAATAAGAAATGCTAGTAACAGGTCAACAGCTTTACATCTAATACAGCATCTCTGTGTGTTATTTGGGGCTGGTGCGGCTGTGGGACCAGGCTGGTAGAAAAAACTGCTCATAACAACTGGGAGGTGGTTCAGGGGGTGAAGTGCTGGCTGTGCAAACATGAGAACCTAAGGTCAACTCTCTAGCACCACCATAGAACGACAGGCATGGTGATAAACATTGTGATTCAGGGCTGGGATGCAGACACAAGTGCATCCCAGAGGCTGCTTGACCCGTCATTCTATCTGAAAGAGTAACTTCCAGGTACAGTGAGAGACCCTGGCTCAAAAGGAAAGGTGGAGAATCAATTTAGGAATACATCTCAACATCAACCTCTGGTCTCCACATATCTGCACAGGTGAGAGCACCTATACACATACCACGCATATGAAGTTATAAATAAGTAACTCAGGAGATCTGTGAGGGTCTTCTCAACTATATCACTTAAGGAGAGAAGACCCACTCTGAATGTGGGCAGTGCCATCTCAAAGGCAATGTTCTGCACTAAATAAAATGAAGAAAGCAGGCTGGGCATGAATATTCATTCATCATCTCTCTCAGCTTCCTGATTGTGGACACAATGGAACTAGCTGCCCCATGCTCTGCCTCCATCTTCCCTACCATAGTAGCCTGTATCCTTGAGCTGTGAGCCATAATCTTATTTTCTTAAGTTTCTTTTATCAGTTTTTAAATTTATTTTTATATTTATTTATTTATTGTCATGACAAGAAAAAAAACTATAATAAATACAAATAACCCATCTAGATCTTAGGCTAAGGGGAAAAAACAAAAAACAAAAACAAAACAAAACAAAAAAAAAAACAAAAAAAGGCTCCGGACTGTAGGCAGGTAGACTCGCCCCCAGCAGACCAAGCAATCCAGAGTCTGCTGACATCACTGTGTTAGTCCCACCCCTGCTCAGGGGAGAGGTGAGTGTGGGCTCCTATCTCAGGCCCAACTTCTGCTTACCCTCTTTAGGATCTCCTGGCCTGGGGACTGCAGGCAGGTTGACTTGCCCCCTGTGGACCAAACAATCCAGAGTCTGCTGCTGACATCGAGGTGCTAGTCCTGCCTCCACCCATCAGGAGAGGGAATGTCTCAGACCTGCCTGCACCCATTGTGAGACCCATCAGAGAATTGGACCTGCTTGCACCCACCAGAAGAGAACCTTGGACCCGTAACCACCAGGAGAGGAAGAGACCCCATCTGTACCCACTGGAAGAAGGGATGGGAAGACAACAATATATAAGAACACATTCAACAACAGAAAAATAAATATGACACCACCAGAGTCTAGAGATTCTATACCAGCCAGACCCGAACGTCCCAAAACAGATGAAGCAGAAGAGAATGACCTTAAAAACAATTTCATGAAGATGGTAGAGACCCTAAAAGAGGAAATGAGAAAATGCTTTAAAGAAATGGAAAAAAAAAATTAAAGAAATGGAGGAAAAGACAAACCAAAAATTGCAGGAAACAATTCAAACAATGCAAGGTTTAAAAGCTGAAATAGAGACAACAAATAAAGAAATAACAAACCACAGTCTGAGAGAATGTTGGAATTAGAAAAGCTGGGTAAACAATTAGGGACGACAGATGCAAGCATAACCAACAGAATACAAGAGATGGAAGAGAGAATCTCAGGCGTTGAAGATATACTAGGAGAAATAGATTCATCAACCAAAGAAAATCTTAAGTCCAATAAATCCCTAACACAAATTATCCAGGAAATATGAGACACAGTGAATAATAGGGATAAAAGAAGGTGAAGAAACCCAACTCAAAGGTTCAGAAAACATATTCAACAAAATCATAAAAGAAAATGTTCCCAACTTATAGGAAGGCATACCAATGAAAGTGCAAGAAGATTACAGAACACCAAATAGAGTGGGCCACAAAAAAGTTCCCTTGCCAAATAATAATCAAAACACCAAACATACAGGATAAAGAAAGAATATTAAGAGCAGCAAAGGAAAAAGGCCAAGTAACATATAAAGGCAAACCTATCAAAATCACACCTGACCTCTCCATGGAAACTCTGAAAGCCAGAAGGTCCTAGATAAATATTCTGCAAACACTAAGAGACCATGGATGCCAGGCCAGACTACTATACCCAGCAAAGCTTTCAATCACTATAGATGGAGAAAACAAGATATTCCATGATAAAACAAGATTTAAACAATACATATCAACTAACCCAGCCCTACAGGAAGTACTGGAAGGAAAACTCCAACCTAAGGAAGTTAACTACGCTCACAAAAACATAGGCAATAGATAATCCCACTTTACCAAAAGCCAAAAGAAAAAGTGGGTAAATCTACACACAATACCACCACCACCACCACCAAATCCAAAACAAACAAGAATTAAAAATCACTGGTCCTTAATTTCCCTCAATATTAATGGTCTTAACTCGCCTACAAAAAGACACAGGCTAACAGAATGGATACAAAGCAGAATCCATCCTTCTGCTGCATATAAGAAATACACCTCAACTTCAAAAACAGGCATTACCTCAAGAGTTAAGGGTTGGGAAAAGATTTTCCAATCAAATGGACCCAAGAAACAAGCAGGTGTGGCTATCCTAATATTTAACAAATTAGACTTCAAACTAAAATCAATCAAAAGAGATGAAGAAGGTCATTTCATATCCATCACAGGAAAAACAATCTATCAGGATGAAGTCTCTATTCTGAACATCTATGCCCCAAATACAAAGGCAACCATGTTTGTAAAAGAAACATCACTAAAACTCAAATCTCATATAAAACTTCACACTCTTCTAGTAGGAGACTTCAACATCCCACTCTCATCACTAGACAGGATTCTGATCCCTAAAGAAGACTCTTCCAACTAAACTTTCTTGCTTGGTTATCTGCCCTAATCAATGACCCAGATGCTTACCATGCTATGGCCTGAGTAGCAAACTTACAGGAAGAATCAGTGATCTACAAACTCCCAAGAAAGTTGTAAGCCCCCCAGTTAGCAGACAAGCAGTCAAAGAGACCAAGAAACTGGGTATGTAAATAAATTGCATAATAATTCCCACACATAGACTCCAGATTAGAGAATACAGAGCTGCAGACAGCTTCTAAGTTGGGAGAGAGTCTAGATTCTCAGTATTCCACTTACTAAGATGTAAATGATAGACAAATCTTGTAACTGAATCCCCAGTCTCTATGGGAGGTGGGGCCTTTGGGAGGTAACTGAGACCAGAGGAGGTTACTGGGGTATGGTTCCATGTGGATTTAGTGACTTTCAAGATGAGGAAGAAAGGCCTGAGGTAAGACACACTGTGGGATGCCTGGCACCATGTTGTAGGGAAGCCCTTACCATGCTTTTGAACCTCCCAGCCTCCTGAAATATAAGAAATACTTCTCAAAAATAAATTACCCAGTACTAACTATGTTGTCATAGCAACAAGAAATGGGCATCACTTCTTGACTAAAACAAAGAGCACCTTTCTTACTGATATTGAGAGTATTAAATAATTCAGATAAAAAGATTAAAAGCGTTTCTTTCTCTCAGCACTTACATGAATAATCAAGGAAAAGTTCTAGAATATCTATAAAAGCACTTGGACAAAAGGAATGTTCTATTTCCCAAGAAGCTGGAGTTAGAAGGGCAATTCTTGAAGATGACTGACAGCGAGTCATCTATGGAGAAACTGGTCTGGTGCCATGCCTCTTCTGTTTACACCCCCATGGCAGTTCAATTTGTACCACGTCCCTGGCACAGACCAGAGATGGCACTGTTCAATCAGCTATTGTTTGAAGTGTGAGAATCATACTCTAACTAGTGGCCTGAGGTCACTTCTGTGAGCTCCAGTCTTCAAATCTGAATGACACAGATGCCATGTCTTTTACAAAGATTGAGGGTCATGTATGAAGGCAGTCATTGCACACCTGGTACAGAGCTGTCCTCTGCAACATCTGCCTGCCCCCTATCATTCCTAACCAGAGCATGGAGTCTATTTGAAACCTCTTTAGCACTGACGTGGAAAACTTGAGTTTGTATTGTAGTGAGTCCAACATGGGCCACTTCTGCTGAGAAATAGTTATTTCTATGTCCCCCAAACCACAAAATGCTGACTCCAAATTTTAATATGTGGCCAGCAGAGTGGCATTTGTTGCTTTTGGTTTTTGTTTACTTGTTGTTTGGTTTTGCCTTGGATAACAGCACCAGCTGTTGTTCTAAACTCATCAAACCTTGGTGCTGTTTCCATTACATTTTCACGTTTTCGTCAGAGGTAAGTGGGAGAAGCTAAAACTAATTCTGTCTAGAAATCAGTGTGTGAAAACAAAACAAACAAAACAAAAGCCCTAATCCTCTCCATAGGAGTCCAGATAGCTCTTAATGCTAACCATCAATTTCTTTGGTTGGCTGGTTTGGGGACAAGATCTCAGTATTTGGCTGCTCCTGTCCCTGCCTCCCAAATATCTGAGATTACAAGTGAGCACCACCATGCCTAGAAAGGTTCCTGCTCCTTTTATGTTGGTTGGTTGGTTGGTTGAGACTGACCTCACTCTGCAGCACTCTGTCTTGAAACTCACTATGTGGCCAGACTGACCTTGGACTCACAGATCCTCCTGCCTCTGCTTCCTCAGTGCTGAGATTAAATGCATGTGTCATCATGCCCAGTGAGTATAAAGCTCTTATCAGTTGGTACAGTATAAAGACTGTGCACATGACACATCTATGTAAGTTCATGGTCAGCCTGGTCTACAAATAGAGTTCCAAAATAACCAGGGCTACATGGTAAGACCTTATCCTGACAACAAACTACAAAAAAGGCTGTACATAGATTACATATATTTCATTTCATTTAGAAACACTGCAATATTGAATAAAGTTTTGAAATGAAACCCATAACCACAAATTCAGTTGGTGTACTTTAAAGCATGACTCACACTGTATGATAGGGCCACAGTAACACAGCTAGTGCATTTTTTAAGGGGAAAAGTCTACTAAAAATCATGTTGAGGGCTACTGGGTTGTGTAAAACACTTAGACTTGGCAGTCAAGAGAGCTGGATTCGAGTCCTCCCTCTCTTGATCACTATACAGATTAAATCCTCCCCTCCTGATCACTGAACAGGTGAGGTCCTCCCCTCCTGATCACTGTACAGGTGAATTTGGGCACACTGCCTCTCCTCTCTTGGTTTTAATTCCTTCATTCACAAATGGTGAGTAACAAATACACAGCACTTGTTGTGCTAAACAAAACAATGAAAACAGAGATTACTGCCTAGTAGCTAATACATGTGAGAGACTTGATAAATATTTCTTGTGTGTACTCTTCCTTTCTCCTCCTTTTTCTTTATGTTTATGGAATTCAAATTCATGATATACAAAAATAAGAATATGGCACAGACCAGAGAGTCTCCAAGCCTGGGTCCCAGATAGTAACATCAGCATCGCCTGGAAACTTGCTAGAAAAAGCCTTGGGACATACCCCCTAACCCACGGACAGTTTCAGAAGCCTGTGTTCTATTGAGTTGTGATAGTTAGATCCAAAATGCATCCTCATCAATCCCCACTTCCTGGAATTCACACTCGTGTAGTCCTGCCCTGAGTGTACTGTGGCTGTCTGTCTGCTTAGTCAAACAGCACATCAGAAGTTATGAATATCACTTCCAAGATGAGATTATCACACACAGCATGGCTCCCTCATCTGGACAGCTTGGGTCACTGACTTTGGGAAAGGCAGTCAGAGGGGCTCTGGTACATTTGGCAGCTTTATGGAGAGGTCCATGTGGAAGAAACAGAGCTCATGCCTCATCCAGGAACCGTCTAGATGTCACATGACTGTAGATAACAGTCTCTTTGATCCTTGAAGCACAACCCGAATGCTGTGCCTCATTCTTAATGGAATAATGTTCAGAATTTTCAATGTAAATTGCAATCCCACTTGGGGTGCTGTAACTGAATGTGTGTGTGGGGGGAACAATAAAATATTTGGTAATAATGAAAGATATCTGAATGTGCCACGACCAAAAACTAATTCAGAGTCAAACAGGGACTGAGTTCAAGATCAGCACACACCAATGCTGCATCATACAATTTCACTGCAACTGCAGGTTGGGATTCAGAACATTTGTACACACCACTCAACACTAATGCCTGCCTGAAATACACCAGACCAGATTTAAGATGGTTTTATTGGGGGGGATGACAGCAAGCTGGTTTAGCAGGTAAAGGCACAAACTACTAAGCCTGGTGACCTGAGTTTGGTCCCGGGAAGCCACTTTGTGAAAGGAGAGAATCATCTCCTGAAAGTTGTCCTCTGGTCATGACAGATGCACTGTGGCATGGGTTTGACCCCTCAATACACCTGAACACAAACACACATAATAAATATGTTTTTAAAAGACTTGTGTTATGAATTGCATGCAGTCTCTTTACTATACATACTAACTTTTCTGCTCTCATTGAAACATAATAGCTTAAGTATGCAAAAATAACCTTTGAATATTTCCCTAGCTTCACTTCTCAACATATACCAAGTTAGTATATCTTTGGCTTATATTGAGCTAGGATATTTGATAACAAAATCACTATTTTAGTTTCTGACTTGAGTTTAATACTAATAAAAAATCTAGAATGAATTCTGGCTTGGGATTAAGGCAAAGTTCAGCAATATCTGAAATGGCTCTACATGCACGTCTGTAGTTTCATACTATGTGTTTATGCAAATAGTGGTATCAGTACTGATGGTTATAAAATCAGCACATTGATCAACTCTGAAAAACATTGAAGATGTTCTGTACCCTGCAGTATCAAATAAACCAGAACAGGAAAAAGGGCAGTGCCTGAGGGGTTGGTGTGGCCTGGGAAGCCCTCCACACCTGGTGAGAGGGAGTAACCAGAGCCATGGAAAACTGGCCCTGAGCTCTCAGTAATGGATATTTTGAAAAGACAGAGTTAAAAAAGGGGGGGCAGGAAGAGAGGCAAAATGTGAGTGTAGCAGCAGAGGGAGGATGAGAGATACCAGGAGCTCTCTCTCCCTGTCTCGACACCAAAGCAAGGCAAGACATTATTTTTAAAAGACCCCACCTGAGTCACTGGGTTTGTGGCTCCAAATCTTAATGGACTGTGCCATTTGGGAACCCAGAGCAAGTATCATGGGACTATGTGCTAAAACCTGAACACCTCTAGACCATAGGGAAGGAACTGAATCAGAACCATCCAGGATTCAGTGAGGCAGAAACCTGCCCAGAGCTGGAGTCTGCAGGGGAAACAGAGAGACGTAGGTTGCCACAGTGGCCAGTTTGTTGTCTAAAGGACCACTGGGGACAACCTGCATTTCTAACCCAGCCACTGACAGACCACAGAGGTGTGTCTAGCATCTGTCACTTGACCCATGAATAGCATTCCACTGACAGGACTAGTGTGTCACAAAGAACTCCTCAGGAGTGTGGTTGACATCTGGGAGCCTGAGAGGGAACAATGCAAGCAATGTTGGAACCACATTCAGACAGCATGCCTGTCAATCAGACTGTATGTCCAACAGTCAGACAACATGCCTGTCAATCAGACCAAATGCCCAACGGTCAGAGAGCATGCCTGTCAATCAGACAGTATGCCTGACAATCAGACAACATGCCCATCAAGCTCTCTTCCCTTTACATGCACTCCACCTTCATTAATACTCACTGACAATTTAGCAGGCTAGCTTCCTTCTACTACAATCTCATCTCCTTTCCCCTTTTAAAATTTCTTTCCTTTTTAAATTTTTAATCTTAAAATATTTTAAAGTATTCACTTATTTATTTGCAGATGTATATTGTGTGTTTGGATGTACACATATGTATGTTGTATATCCATCTACCTATGCCCATGTGTGGAGGCAAGAAGAGGGTGCTGAGTATTCTCTATTTCTTTGAGGCAGGGTCTCTCCCTGAGCTCAGGCTTGACAAACTTTTAGACAAACTTATCAAAAGAAAGAGAAGACCCAAATGAACAAAATTAGAGATAAAAAAGAGAGACATTACAACAGGTACTAATGAAATTCAGAAAATCATTAGAACATACCTTAGAAACATACATTCTACTAACCTGGAAAATCTAAAAGGAATAGATGATTCTAGATCTATATGACTTACCAAAACTACACCAACATGCCATAAACAATTTAAATATAACAAGTAATGAAATTAAAGCAGTATTTTGTTTTTGTTTGTTTTCTGAGACAGGGTCCTACTGTATGTCCCATACTAGACTGGAACTCACTTTGTAGATTAGACTGGATATACAGGAGTCCACTTGACTCTGCCTCCTGAATACTGGGATTAAAGGTGTGTGCCACCAAGTCTAGCTGAAGCAGTAACTTTTTTTTTAATACCCCAACTTAAAAAAAAAAAAAAGTTCAAGTTGAGATGGATTCACTGTTGAATTCTATAAGATTTTAGAGAAAAACTAACATAAATGTTTTCTAAATTACCCAAAAACTAGATCAAGAAGGAACACAATCTACCAAGTTCCAAAGTCATCCTGATCCCAAAGCCAGAGAGTGACCCAGCAACAACAAAGAAACTATAGATAACCCTCTCCAATAAACATGCAGAAATTCCCAGTAAAATATCTGTAAGACATTCTCAAAATCATTTGCCTTACATCAAAATATCACTCATCATGGTCAAGTTGTGTTTATTCCAGTCGTGCAGGGATGGCTCGATATTTCACACAAACAGACCAAAGAACAGAAATCACATGATCATTCAGTAGATGGAGAAAGAGCTTAATGGTGTTACACCCAATGTGTTGTGCACCACAAAGAAAAAGAGAGACAACACCTATGGGGTCCAAAGATTTTAATAGTTCACCACATAAGTGGTTACTGATTCAGGGCTTCAGGACAAGGACTCAGGAGCCTTGTTTCTCCTGACAGCCCCCAGTGGGGCAGAAATGGGGTTTATAAGCACAAAAATCACAAATATTTGTTGCCAAGTTACACTTACAATTTTCTCCAATCAGGATTTATCGATTAAAGGCTTCCTTGAATGTCCCATCACTGTCAACCGATGTACAATGCAAGCCTTTCAGAATCATTTGTTCTTTCTGTTGTTAGGAACCACCGTGTTGTTTCTAGAGAACTAAAGATGCATAACAACTCCTTCTATGGTTTAAGGAGGAAGTTGATCTGCTGTTGGGAAGCTTTCAGTTCCCCTAAGGCTTGGGAACTTGAACTTTTGTTCTGAAGGTAAAATGGAATCTGAAGTCAAAATGTCAGTACTTAGGCCAAGGTGCTTTCACCTGCTCCCTTCAGACAACACCAACTACCTTTTTGAAGTAAAATCCCTGAAGAGACTAGAACATAGCCCAATATAACAAAGACTACACACAGCAAACCTACAGCCAATATTACACAGCTTGGGAGAACTCAAATCATTTACACTAAAATCAGGAACAAGATGAGGGTATCCACTTTCTCTATTCTTATTCAAAGTGTACTTAAAATCATAGCTAGAGAAACAGAAGGAAATAAAAACATGATTAAGAAAGAAGTTCAAGTATCTTCATTTATAAATGGTATGACTCTATACAGAGGAGACCAGACCCTACAGAATTTACCAGAAAATTCCACTGGATGGTCATGGTGCATGTCTTTAATCCCAGTATTGGGGAGGTAGAGGCAGGTGGATCTCTGTGAGTTTGAGGCCAGCCTGATCTAGAATGGAGTACCAGGATAATCAGAGCTGCAACACAGAGAACCCAATTTTGAAAAAACATAAAAGAAGAAAAAAGAAGAAGAAGAAGGGTGAGGAGGAGAAAGAGGGAAAAAACCCTAGCTCTGGTAATCACTTGCAGTAAAGTGGATGACATGAAACTTATATACAAAAATAGCAGCCTAAGGCTTGGGCTATAGCTCCAGTGGTAGAAAGCTGCCCTGTACACAAGAAGCCCCATGTTGAATCCCCAGCACTAAATAGAGCAGACGTCTGCATCCTGACTCCCAGGCAGTAAAAGATCTCAGAAAATCAGAAGTTAATGCTGACTCTCAACTATATGGTGAATTTGCATCCAGTCTGTGCTATATGGGACTCTATTTCAAAACGTCATTTTAAAAAATCAGTGGCTTTCCTACATAGCAAAAACAAGCATATTAAAAGAGAAATTTGAGAAACATTCCATTCACAATTGCCTAAGCAAAAATAAAACAAGCAAACTGTCTTGGAATATGTGTAACCAAAGTAATGAAATGTATCTAGAATGAATATTTTAAAACATTGAAGAAGACAGTAGACAATGGAAAGACTTCCCATGCTCATGGTGGGGAGAATTAATGTGAAAATGGAATAGATTTACTATATATAAAAAAAGCATTGTAAGATAGATTAAATGCAATTTCCATCAAAATTCTAATGTAATTCTTCACATAAATAGAAAATAACTATCTCCAAATCCATATGGAAGTACAAAAGACCCCAAATAGTCACAGCAATCCTGGGCAAGAAGATTGCTCCTGCAGGTGTTACTACACCTGATCTCAAAAATACACTATAGAGCCATTGTAACAGAAACAGGCCATAGATCAGCGAAACAGAACAGAGGACCCAGATATAAAACAATGTTGCTAAAACATACAGTGGCTAAAAGACCCTCTGTTCAGCCAGTGATGCTGGGGACAGGGGGCATCTACACACAGAAGAATGAAAACAAATCTCTACCTCTCACCCTGCACCAAAAATCGCCTTCATTTGGATCAACAAGACCTGAAACTCTGAGACTGTTAGTGGAAAGAGAAGTGGGAGCACTTTGATACATAGGTGTAGGTAAATATTTCCGGTTTAGGATGAACAATAAAAGCACCTCATGGATACAGCTGGAAAGCATAGATTAAAAAGCAACAAACAGCAAAGGAAACAGCTAATTGAGTGGAGAGCTTCAAGAATGAAAAACCTTTGTAGTCATGTTTTGATTTACATATGAAATGTCCCCCATGGGTTCATGTGTTTGAACACTTGGTCCCCAGCTGCTGGTGCTACTTGGGAAGGTTATAGGAGGAAGAGCCTTGCTAGAGGGAGTAAGTCACTGGGGATGGGCCTTGAGGTGATCAGTCAGCCTGCTGCCATGATGGACTGCACCCTTCTTGAACTGTAAGCCAAAATAAACCCTTTTTTCCCTTAGGTTGCTTATTGTTAGGGCATTTTATCACAGCAATAGAAAGTAACTAAGGCACTACATCTAACAGAAGATTACTCTCCAGAATATACAAGGAAAAAAAACTAAGCAGAAAACATGACAACTCAATCAATAATGGGCTAATGAAATTAACAGACAGTCCTCAAAATATTAAGAACAAATGGCCAGTACATATTAAAGAACGTTCAATCTCACTAGTTGTTGGAGTCATTACAAAAATAAATAATGGCAAGTCCTGTGAGGATATAGACAATGGGCCATTTAGGACAGGATAGGATAGGATAGGATAGGATAGGATAGGATAGGATAGGATAGGATAGGATAGGATAGGATGATAGGAATATAAAGTAGTCCAGCCCCTATGAACATTAGAATAGGCGTTTCTCACAACTAAAATTGCATCTACTATATGATTCATCCATACCAAGTCTCAGGTATCTACCTGGAGGTCTCTAAATCAGTGCAGACATACCTGCACATCCATATTCACTGTGGCACTATTTATAGTGCCACAGTGGCAACCAAACTAGGTGCCCATCACCAGGGAAATGGATAGAGAAAATGTGGTAATAATATAAACACAATGGATTGTTTTATCATCCATAAAGAAGAATGAAGTGACGTTGTTTACAGGAAATTATGTAACTAGACAGAATCACATAAAACACACAAAGTCAGTAGCAAACGAATACCAGGTGTTTCCTATAATGTGTGATTCCTAGATTTTGTGTAGATATATAAAATCATGTATGACATTGGAAGTAGGCATGAAACTGTCCAGGAAGACAAAGAGGACTAATAGGATGAGATGAGAACAAAAGAGAGTAGAAGGCTTTGAGATATGCTCAACAAGTATATATTTCTGTAACAACATACAGTATAATGCATATACTCAATGAAATCTTTGAAAAGTTTTAAATTAACTTTTATGTGTATGTGCAGTTCCCATGGAGGCCAGAAGAGGGAGATGGATTCCCTAAAACTAGAGCTAAAAGTTTTTTTTGAGCTGCTGGGCATGGTGTTGGGAACCAAACTCAGGTCCTCTGCAAAAGCAGCAAGTGCTTCTAACTATATAGTCATCTTGCTGGCTCCAATTTTACTTTATTTTTTTAAATGCAGTTGGTCTTCCATATCTGCATGTTCCACATTTACATCCAACCAAGAGCTAAAAAATAGTCTCAGAAAAAAAAAAAATGTTGCATGTGTTCTGAATAGGAAAGCATCCACATACACCGATAGCACTTATACTGTGGTGGGTATTAGAAATAATCCAGAATGATTTAACGTGCCTGTGGAGGTGCCATCGAGCTATGTGCAAGCCCTGTGACATTTCATGTAAGGGACCTCACCCTCTGTGGAGTGGAGTATACATATATAACTGGGGGAGGTGTTGCCTTGAGGGGTGTCAGTATTTTCTGAATAGCCTGAAGATCAGAATTCACAGAAGTCTTAGAACCTGCTGTGCTTCTGGTGTTCAGGAGCTGCGAGTCAAAGATGTATTCTGTGAGTCCAGTTTCTACATAGCATCTGTGCTGTTATGTTCTTAGCAATAACCCAACCTGAGCCCCAAATTAGAGTTAATGTGAACCTGGACACATTGGCGAGTTAGTTTATAGGCAGATACGAGGTAAATGACAGATGTTGGAGTAATGCCATGTGTTTTAAAGGTTGACATCATAGAGACTAAACATCTCAGCCTCGGGCACACTGTCCTTGGTACCCTCCCATCCTCTGCCTTCATTATGGAACACAGAGTCCTGAGTCAGTGTATACCAGGGTGTCCACAGGAGCAGAGGGTGACAGTGAGTGGATAGGATAGGTGCCCACTACCACATTGAAAACAAAAAAGGACCAGCTGTCCTGAGTGTCCAGACTGTCCTTTACCTTCAAACTGACTTGGAACTGGCATACTCTCCCTGCTAGTCTCTTCTTCTGGCAGCCATAGCCCCAGAACACACTCTTGGATATCATGAATAAACTAAAAATACACCCATGGTTGCAAAGGACACCCATCCCTTCAGAAGCAATTAAAGATTAAATAAGAAATCACTCCAGAAAGTAGATAGTTCATACCCCTCACATTCGCTACCTGCCTCACCACCATGCCCCTGACGTGCCTTAGCTGTTTGCCACCACAACACTATTGTTTGGGAAAATATGCCCATCTGGCTCCATGACTGTTGAAACTTGCCTGTGACATGATGAGCCATCTGCAGGGGTGCCACCACTGAGGGAATTAGTCGCTATTAAAATCATGTTCAAACCAGGGCGTTGCCAAGGTGCCGACATCTGGGGAAGCTGCCCGGAGGGATTTGGCTGTCTAACAAAGACTTGGGGATGGCAGGAGTTCTGTAGGGCTTCTAAATCATGGATGGACAATTTGAGACCAGAAGTCGCCTGGAGACCATGACAAACCCTGGCTTTTAAAAGCTTTTAATACACACAGAGAGCAGGGAGGAGACAGAGAGACAGAGAGAGAGATGGCCTAATGTGGGCAGGGGAAGGAGAGAACCTTCGAGACAGACAAGAGGAAGAGAAGGGAGCAAGGTAAAGAAAAGCATGCCACTGGCCCGTTTTTCCTTTTCTCCAGGACTCAGTTGTCCATAAACACTTACCTAAATAGTAGTTAACACACAAAGTAACATGTTCTCACTTGTAACTAAAGTTGTAAATGTCCTAAAGTCAGCAAAGTGGATGGCAGAGTGATGTGTATACCATATCCTGCACCAGACATGTCTACACTTTTCATTTAAGTCAAGTCTGGATTGGCCTGGCAAAGGGGACTGCCTGGAGGCAGGAGCAGCACTGTTTCTGTGGTCCTCGGGTCCTTCCAGTTTTAGTTTGGGATGCCCCAGGACTCCGGTCCTCAGGCTGGTGCTCTCAGTGGTTTCTGTCCCAGGTTAAGTTTGTCTGCAGTTCCATTCTCCATCCTACCCTGTTTCACGTCTCCAGATGGGCGAGGATCTGTGAGGTGGGAGGGGGAGGGAGCATAAGTTGGGATGAGCAAAGGGGTTGAGGTTGTTCAGATTGCCCCCGATTGGTTCCTAGATAATTTATCTCCATATGGTTCTTTCAGTACTACACCTTCAAAAATAATGTTGGGCTTGAGAGACAGCTCTGTAGTTAAGAGTACTGGCTGCTCTTCTAGAGGACCTGGGTTCAGTTCCCAGCACCATCTATAACAGCTCACAACCATCTATATCTCCAATGCCAGAGGATCTAATGCTCTATCCTAGCCTCCTCAGGCACCTGGCACACATGTGGTTCACAGGCATAAATGCAGGCAAAATTTAAAAAAAAATTAAAAACTGTTGGAAACCTGTGTAAGCATTTGTACATTTTTGTGCATGAAAGTATATGTGGATATGTGCGTGCACATGGGTGTGAGGGCCAGGAAACAAGCCAGGTGTTATGCTCAACACACCATGCCCCTCCTTTGAGACAAGGTCTCTCATTGGATCTAGAGCTCAAGAATTATACCTGTTGGGCTGGCCAGGGACCCTCCTACTTCTGCCTCCCCAGTTCTGGGGTTACAAACATGTGCCCACATGCCTGGCTTTTGTATGTAGGCTCTGGGGATTGAACTCAGGTCCTCATGCTTGCCCTGCATTTTTCTTTTTTTGGGGGGGGGTATTTTTTGAATAAATTGTTTCATTTATTCAAAGGGTCCAAGCATGAGATGCAGTGTTCCAAAGGAACAAAGCCATACAAAAGCCTTTGTTTAACATGTATTATGGATTATGAATCCATTCCTTGTCTGATGACTCAATCAGGTGGGGAAGGGCAAAAAAAAAAAAAAAAAAAAAATAGAACTAACTCTCTTCATGAAGTGAGAAAGCAAAGCATTAAGTATTTTTGTATTACCATTTTAGGATTTTCGGTGTATGTCCCACAGCACACAGGCAGAGGTCCAGGACACCTGCAGGAGTTAGTTTTCTCCTTCCACCCTATAGGTCTTGGGGCTTGAACTCAGGTCATCAGGCTCAGTGGCAGGCACCTGTATCCACTCAGCCCTCTTGGCAGCCCACAAGGCATTTTTGCATTCATATTTAAAACATCTCATTGTTAAACAGCTTCCCATCGTGTAATGTAGGGCACATTCTTGATTTTTAAAACTTGACATATAAGAACTTTAAGTATATCCAATGGGATGTAAGTAACAAACACATAGCTCCCATCACCCTCAACTTAAAAGGTACATCTGTATGTATCTTTAGGGTTTCCTAACAGCTGACACTGTTGTTTTGTCTTCTGAAAGTTAGGTTTCAATCTCATGAACTGTATTTTGACTTGATGTATTGTCTTAATCTGTTTACTTATGACTCAATATTTTTCCCACAGCAAAACTCAGTTTGCAAATGGAAGGCTTTTTATTTATTTTTATCTCCCATGAAGTAAGCACTAAGCTTTTATCAAACAACATTTAGGCAAAAGCAAACAAAGGGGAATCAATTTAAACATTCAGAAAAACAAAATATCACATTTCTTAAGTGTTATATTTATGAAAAGAAGTTTATGTTGGTGTGGAATGTAGCCCAGTTACTAGAGTGCTTGCCTAGGGTTCAGTCCAAAGTGTGGTATAAAAGTGGGTGCAGTGGCTCATGCCTGTAATCCCAGCACTGGGAAGGTAGAAGCAGGAAGATCAAAAGTTCAAGGTCATCCTTGGCTACATAGCAAGTCGGGGGCCAGCCTGGGCTACACAAGACCCTGTGGCAAAAGCACAAAGTTCATGTTTTGAAACTAGACTAAAATGTATCACCTCATTTTCTTTGAAATACAAACTATAGAAACGAGACATGGATCAAGACCAAACGAATGAGCATTGGCTGAAAATGAACTCAGAGAGGGCGCGCCTCCCAGGAGATCAGTTACCTCCCAGCATGCTTTTCATGAATGTTAAGTATTTGAATTTGAAGGGTGAAGAGAAAGGACAGCAGAGCCCTACCTCAAATCTTCTGGTTACCTCTTTCCTCCTATCTGCCTCTCTTCTGAGCTCCAGCGGGCTTTACATTCATAAAAGAAGGGATTCCTTGACAAGCATAACAGGTACTCCAGGGATGTCTAGATGGAGATGCTTCCCCTGCCTTAATCAGCCTGTGACATATGAATTATAACACACTAACGTGCACTAACCATATCTCCTCAAAGATTTCCCTATTGTCTCTCCAGCCCCAACTTTCTCTAATCATCTGTACTCTCTCTTAGAGGTAAGGTCTCATGTAGCCTGTGGGGTTTTGAACTCACTGTGCAGCCAAAGTTGGCCTTGAACTCCTGATCTTTCCTCCACCTCCTGAGTGCTGGGATCAGTGTGCCCCAAATGATACAGGGGAAGAAAGAAACCTAATAAATTCACACAGCCCAACTAAGGCCGTTTCCATAAATGCTACTGTTTCAAATAGGACAATTTTCACTCCAGGGTGAAGACCTATAATAAGTTTCTAAGTATTGTGTTCAGGGGGTGGGTGAGGGTGGGGTAGGGAGTGGGGGGGTTGAGGAGTGGGGGTTTTGTAGGAATTGACAGGTGGGCAGGGATTGACAGGTGAGTAGAGATTGGCAGGTGGGTGGGGATTGACAGGCACACTTTTCTTTTGTAAGAGGAAGTCAGTTGTGGCCTCTACTTAGATGCCAAGGAAAAGTCCCCAAACCTAGAGAGAGCATGCCGGCCAGTAGAGGCAGAAGGAGTAGAAGTGTGGGCCCCCATCTTCCCATGCTCCCCCCACCATGCTGCCTTTTGAGTCTGGACACTTTGAACCTTGGTCTCTTGCAGAGACAAGCACACAATTCCTTTCCTTTCTAGTCTCTGCATGATCAAAAGCTTCCAGGAGGAAATTAGGGATGAACATTGATTCTGATTCTCCTTGTAAACACAAAAGGAAAAGCTGAAAAGTCGGAAGCCAGACCTCGAAGGATGGGAAAAAACTTAAGTGGACAGCATCTCCAACTCAGCGAAGTCTCCAACTCAGCAGACAGCTGAGCTCCCATCTCCACTGCAGACACTCACTCTTCGTCTCCTGTGCTGTCTTTCACGGGAGCATTCTGCATCTCTCAAGGAACCTGACCACCTGCCTTGGTTCTTCCTGCTCCCACTCTGTGCCTCCACTCTATCCTGTCCTTTCAAATCACACCCTGTCCCCACCACCTCCGCCTCACCACCAAGGTCCGATTTAAAGCCTTTGTGTTGCTTCATCTGGACATTTGTTCTTCAAGCTCACGCGTCCGCCTGCTGCCAGTCTTTGGTCATATGCCTGCCTGAGGACTATCAGAAAAACATAAGCCATTTTAATTGCTCAAGGGCTCTTTCCTTGAGCGATGATTCCCAGCCCTGGCTGCATGTTAGAATCAATCACCTGGGGTGATTTTAAAGTCTCAATATCCCAGCTGCTCACCAAACCAATTAAATCAGGATCTCAGAGTGCAATCAAGACATCCATATTTTTATTTTACAACTGGCCAATTGATGCTCAAGCCAAGCTGGGAGCTGCTGTTGCACACAGGCCTCTCTCGGTCAAGCCATGGAGTCACAGACTGGGAGCTGTCACGGGCGTCTCTCAGTCAGGCTCTGAAGTCACTGCTGTACTCTCTCACTGTTAAGCTCCAGTCACATGAGACATCCTCATGGTTCCCACTTCCTCTGCTCCCACTTCTCTGACCTGGCATGGTCCCCTGGAACTTCCTTCCTCCTCCATGACCTGGAAAACTTCTATTCATCTGGTAGGACAGAAAGCTAAATCTTTGGGGGGGGTCCCTTTTCACTTCCATATTTTGAAAACCTGCCAAGTAACAGACACCGCTATGCTCATTCCAGTTGTCAACTGTCAGCTTTCCATTTAATCCAACCATCACTCTGCCATCTGACAGTACTCCCAGGGTCCATCACCAGGTCCCTCTAGGATGTCCTAATTTGCCCTGCTTTGGACCCAGGTTCACAGGTCACTCATGGATGATCTCTAGATATCTGGCATTGCTAGGGCCAGGGCCCCAAATGACTCTCTTGTTCAGCCTCCTTTCTCTTTGCTCTTTCCAACTGAGTCCATTACGAGGCGTGGTCTCTTTGCATGAATGCCACTACTGCTAACATACTGCTGAGACAATGGTCCCCTTGATAAAAGAATGTCACTTTCCCTATAGTTCCTAGCAAAAAAAAAACAAAAGCAAACAAACAACAAAACAAAACAAAACAAAAAAAACCAGATGCCTCTACTGTGATTCCATTATTGAGAGATATTTGAATATAAGCTGGTCTAAGCAGTACCACGATTCAACAAGGGTGATGTATGTAGGACGTGAGAGTCACTTTTCTAGAGACAGGAGACACATTGCCAACCGCCCCCACCCATCCATAGCAGGCATGGCTAAGTAATCCTGGCCTCTTAACTTCAAACTCCAGAACGCTTTTAGACACACACTCCACCCATGAGCAGTTGAGACTTATTTACCATCTTGGCATTACATTTCATGCACAGCCAGCTGAGCTCTTAGCACACCATAGATACTGCATAAGCACTCATTTCACAAAACTGAATTGAGGCTACATTTGAAGGGCTGAGTATGTAAGTTCAGTGGTAGAGTGCTTGCCAAGCATTTGCAGGGTCCTGGGTTCAAGCTCCAGCACTGAAGGAAAAACCACAAAGCTATATTGGAACGGAGCAACAAGGACAGATTCAAGGTTAGGCACCTGCAGGTAAGAGAATTTTAAAGAAATTATTTGTAGATGCAATTTTTAAATATTTATTTATTATATAACCAGTATTCTGTCTGCATGTATGCCTGAAGGACAGAGGAGGACACCAGAGCTCATTACGGACGGTTGTGAGCCACCATGTGGTTGCTGGGAATTGAATTCAGGACCTTTGGAAGAGTAGCCAACGCTCTTAACCACTGAGCCATTTCTCCAGCACCCTGTAGATATAATTCTAAAAGCCAGGAAACTGAAGGGTCACAGCCTAGAATAGGTCTTAATTGATAGCCCCAGCTCTCCTCTGAACCTTTTTCTGAAGCCTGGGCTGACTTCCATTGCTTGGAGGGTAGACAGGGTCCACTCACTTGCTGTGGCTGTCAGGTTCAGCCCTACCCCTCTCCAGCCTCACATCCACAGTCTCTCCCTGAATAGCTAATGCACTTTCCACACACCTTTTTTTCTAATCTTCACCATCCAACCATGAACCTGGCTTGTTAGTCCAATTTTATAGATGAGAAATTCTCACCTGATCCTCATGGAGATTAGAGGACTTAGCTGAGGGCCCAGGTCTGCCAAGTTTCCCCCACAGGCTGGCTGGCTCTGGGTGCTGCATGTGCCCTTGCTGAGGAATTCAGCTTTGTGATAACCCATACCCAAACCAAGCTAAGTGGAATATGGTGGGGGTGGGCCAATCGTTTGGGTCACTCTTGGCCTCTTGTGTGGCACCGTGTCAACAGAACTTTGTCGCTGTACACTGTGCCACTAGACTGACTCCCTCAAGCGAGGACTAGCCAAGCACACTATACTGTTTTCTGTTTGTCTTTCTTTCCTTTCTCACCCCACCCTCCACCTTCTCTGTTCACAGTTCTCTATGCTTTAACGTCTGAAAAGGAGGAATGATGGGGAGGGTCCCTTGGTGAGCCAGCCCCTTTCCCAGGAGGGCTGGAGTACATACACACAGCCCGTCTCTCTCCAGGCTCTGTCTCCAGAAAGGACTCCCACCTGTTTGGTTCTGCATGACATCGGAATATGGCAACACAGGATGTTGCAGTACGGTCCTTCTGCCATCAGAGCAAATCCCTGTCCTGAGTGCTAGAGAGCATCCTCCCTTCCTAGCATAGTGCCTTCTTTCGGGCATCACTGTTGGTCTCAGCAGTACAGACTGAAGAACTCAAAGAACACCGTGTCAGCCTGCAGAAGGAAGCCGATGCCGCCTGTTGTTCTTTTGCTACAACACCGCCCACATGAAGAGTAATGGTTCTTTCTGTCCTGCTGCCCACTGGCTCTGCAGTCTGTATCCTGATTCTGCAGGACAGCAAGAGGCTGGAAGAAATGCAAAGGCGTGTGCCCCGCCCCCTGCCCCCACCCCCACCCTCTCCACTATTCTGACTCTAGTGGGCTCCAAAGATAAACAGCTTGCCCTTTCCCAGAAGGGCTTAGGTTGCCACACTTCACAGCTACTAATCTCAGGTGAAGGGCACAGCACGGCCCCCTCCTCTCAGGGTAGATGCACAGGTTTTTGTAAACTCAGGAAGAATGACAGGGAAGTTGACACACCTGAGTGGGGCTGTGACTTGGGGTGACTTTCCTGGTTGATTTTTCCTTGTCTCTCTGAAAGGGGCTGGGTTTGTGCCTGTGTAAGGAAGGTCTTATTGAAAAGGAAGGGTTTCACAGCCTTTGATTTTTAAAAGATTTATTTTTATATTTATTTTTATATTTTGTTTGTATATTTTATGTATTTGCTTATTAAAAATAGATGTCTGTGAGCACACGAGTGCGTGTTTGCCACATGTGCACGGGCACCCACACAAGCTGTGGGATCCCCTGGAGCTGGAGTTACAGGTGGTTTTGAGTTGTCTGCCACGGGTGCTAGGCAGATCCTCTTGAAGAGCAGCAAGCCCACTGAACCACTCAGCCATCTCCACAGCCCCTTCAGGCCCTTTATAGTCTTAACAGTCTAGGTGGATGGGCTAGAGGAAGTGTGTGTGCCTAGACCCACAGGTTCTGCCTCAGGACCAAGGAATTGCCACGTCTTGGAGCTGGCCATGGCTTCCTATGCCCGCTGTGAACAAAAATACCAGCTGCAGTTGTTCAAGGTTCCCCAGAGAAGAACACCACAAAGGAAGCTAAGAGATTGCCAGGGCCCAAGTCCTTTTGTTCCTGTGTATGTGTATGGGTGTTTTGTCTGTGTGCATGTCAGATCTCCTGGGGCTGCTGCTAGAGATAGTAGTGAGCTGCCATGTAGGTGCTGGGAATAGAACCTGGGTCCTCAGGAAGAGAAGCCAGTGCTCTTAACTACTGAGCCATCTCTCCGCCCCAGAGTCTGAGACTTAAGAGATTCAGCAGAGAATAGGTCTGTGGATTCAAACTTTCAGCCAAGCAAGATCTGTTCTGCAAGTCTATCTCCATGTGGTAACAACTGTTAAGAACATATCATATGTTTATCTAAATGGCCTCAAAACACACACCCATGTGTGTGCATACACACACACACACACACACACACACACACACACACACACACCTGTGAGGTGTTGTAACTATTCATTTGCCTGCTTAAATAATTTAATAGCGAGTCTTATGATCTAAACATTTTTTGAATGGTTGTTTGTTTTGAGACAGGGTTTCTCTGTATTGCTTTGGAACCTGTCCTGGAACTTGCTCTGTAGACCAGGCTGGCTTCGAACTCACAGATATCTGCCTGCCTCTGCCTCCCAAGTGCTGGGATTAAAGGCATGTGCCACCAATGCTCAGCCATTTTTGAAGGTTTAAAAGGGTGTGTGTGTGTGTGTGTGTGTGTGTGTGTGTGTGTGTGTATGTGTGTGTGTATGTATGTATACATATATGCATATATATATATATGTATATATATATATATATATATATATATATATATAAAGACTAGCATGATCCCTTTCACTGAATAGGTGGTCTTGATTAATCCATTCAAGTCACTTAGTCCAACTTAATGAAGCCTATGCCCTTTGAGTACTGACAGGTAGATTGATGGCACACTTTTAACCTGAATTTCCTGATCAGACTGTGGAGGCTAGAATATACACCAGAGTGAGAGCCCTGGCCCAACCTCTGTGGGTGATGCCAGTAGAGCTGCAGGTGACACATCTTTCCTCCAGGTGGCTAATGAGGGAAAAGGTAGCTTTATACTGTACATATTTTAACTTGTTCATTATGCCTTCGTAAAATGGGGGGGGGATAAATGAATCTGATAGAAGGAGGAAGAAGAAACAGAGGAGGAGGCAGAGGGGGGGAAGGCAGAGGAGGAAGGGGGAAGGCACAGCTCCTGCAGGATAGCTGGGTATGCCTGTAATCCAGGTGTCTGGGAGGCTGAAGCAGGAGGACTTCAAGTCAAGGCCAGCCTGTACTGGATAATGGCACCCTATTTTAGAAAGGAAAAGGAAAAGGGTGACCCACCCTTGAATTGTCTAAAGTAGGGCACTTTCTGCATTGCAATTGTGGCTATGAGCGTGAGGAATCCACCTGAGTTATCCTGAGGCTGGCTACATTAATCTTCTAGCTGTAAGTGGGCTATGGGAAGGATTAGGTGGCAATGAGTAAGCCCATCTAAGTAAAAAAACATGCACATAGAATCAGCATTTATACCTACATAGTGTTTTCAGGTCAGGGCCAGTGCCTAAAGCAGATCAGCATCCTTTCTACTTCATAGAACCCAGGCCAACTGTGTCTCCTTACCTCCCAGGAAGGAAAACTGTTCTGGACTTTGGAAAGTAGAAATTGAGGCTAGAGAATTCCTCTAAAAATTCTTGTGTGTGTTCGTGTTTGTGTGGGTGAGTACATGTGAATATGGGGGGAGGAGGGTTCTTTCTTAATTACTGTCTACTTTATTAGTATATTTTAAATTTTATTTCAGTGTGTGTGTGTGTGTGTGTGTGTGTGTGTGTGTGTGTGTGTGTGTATGATGGGTCCCTTGCATGCCAAGGCACACACATATATAGAGTCAGTTGACTTTTAGAAGTTAATTATTTCCTACCATGGGATCTAGAGGTCTAACTCAGGTTGTCAGCTTTGCTTGGCAAGAACTTTTCTATGGAGCCATCTTGCTGGCCCTCTATTTTATTTTTTGAGACAGAGTCTCTGAACCTCAAGCTCACTGATTGGCTAAACTGTCTGGCCAGTGAGTCCCTGAGACCTGCCTATCTCTGCTCTCCAGCATGGACATTACAGATATACAGAGCCATTTTTGTTGCCTTTCTGGGGTTGGGGGGTGGAGAATGGAATCCAGGTCTGTGCCCATGCTGGGCATATACTGTACCCCCAAGTTACATCCCAAGTCTTTCAACAAAGTGTATTTTTAAGAGAGAGGGGGGAGAGGGAGAGGGAGAGGGAGAGGGAGAGAGAACATGTTTAACACTGATTTTTATTCATGTAAAATAGCAGTGGCTAAAAAGTTCCATATGCTGGGTATAAGTGTGGACATGTGTACACATACACATGCCATACCACTGTACATGAGAAGTCAGGTGAGTGAAGGCAGATCCATATGTGCTGTGATGACACATGCTTAGAGGACATCATGGGTGGACTAGTGTCTTCATTTGACTGACAGTAGTCATCCACCCTTGCCTATCTTTCTCTTGTCTTTTTGCCCTTCTCTTGCAGTCACCCACACCTAAACATCTGTTGCTCTCTTGGCAAAAGAGTGTTTGATTATCCCATTCCCAGTCTCCTTTGTACTTTTTGTTTCAAGACAATGTCTCACTAAGTTGCCTGAGCTGGCCTTGAACTCATGCTGTGGTCCTTGGGTTTGCAGATCTAGCTGGGATGCCAGGTCTGTGCTACTAGCTCCAGCTTCATTTTCTTTTTGATGGTAGCAGTGTGTGTCCTGTATGCAGAGATTGTTTCTACAGATGGCTGTCCCCAGTCCAGCTCCCATGAGATAGCTGCAGGGGAAGTTCTAGGTTTGGGGGGGGGGTTTCATTTGTTTGTTTTGAGACAGTCTCACTCTAGCACAGACTGGCCTCAAACTCATATGACCTTCCTGCCTTAGCATCCTGAACGATAGAACTCCAGAATGGACCCACCAAGCCAGGAAGTAATATGTAATTTTAAAATTGAAAAGAAGGCCAACATGATCAGAGAGAAATGGTGAGGGCAGTACCCCGTGAGGTACACAACAGCATTCTTTAAAAGCTTCAATCTAGGTATGAGTCAACTTACTGAGAATATTCACCGGCGCCTCACTGCTAGGTTCTACAGAGAAAGGCTTTGCATTAGTGGCATTCCACAGGGGGACTGGACACACAGAAGTTACATAAAAGGAAGCTGGTATGATGCAATATTTTACGGTTGTGGCTACCATCAATCTGTTACAACAGGAAGGTGTAGTCATCACCAAATATTAGCAAATATTTATTCTATTTAAGATCAAGGCTTTTTGATGGTAAAGGGAAGAACTGAGATGTCTGAAAAGGAGGTGGCATTGGCACAGCTTTGTTCTGGCAGAGTTCTGGGTTCCTCAGAAGCCACCAACTTTCACAACCTTCAAAGATGTTGAGGAAAGTCTCTCTCTCTGTCTCTCTTTTTTTTTAGGGGATGGTCACAGTAACACATGCCTGTACTCTCACCACTCAGAAAGCAGAGACAGAAAGATTGTGAGTTCAAGGACAGACAGCCTGAGGTATATAGCCAGACTCTAGATGAGAAAAAAGAGAGACAGAGTCACAGACAGAGAGACACATATGCATAGACAGAGAGAGAATGTTTTCTCTAAGGTAGTGAGAAGCAAGATACTTGATGCTTGGTCAGTGAGGCCCCACCCAGTTTGTAGGAAGGGAAGAGGTGAGGTGTGTTCTTTGAGGGGAGAAACAATAGGAAGGTCAGGTGTTCCTGCAGGTCCAGAACAGTCTTCTCTATCTCCTATCTATGTACTTTCTTAAATTGAGTCACGGGTGGAGCAGATGGAGGAAATAGATATCGGGGTATGGATTGGGGAGCAGATGGAGTGTGCTTCTATTTCGTCTCATTTAGCTCCTAGACCTGCATCCATTTTGTGGGACTGGTCTTTGGGGCCTTCAGTACTTACTGGCTAACTCCTTACCAGGGTCCTGGGAAACCGGAGAGATTCTACTGGTTCTTGGGGCCTGGCACTTTGTGGCAGATGCTTCTTACTAGGTACTCTTTTTATCCCGGGGTTACTAAGAAGTGATTAGTAACCACATGATTCAACCATTATATCTGCCTCACTAGGGGCCCCCAAATGAGCAAAACTGATCATGGACTGAGACCTCTGATGCTGTGAGCCAAAAAAACCCCTCTACTTTCTTTTATACTAATCATGGCAGCTGTGTTGTCATGGTGACAGGACACTGACTGACACACACCTTCACATGTCATTGTTTCCCCATAGCCAAAGTGGGCATTCAGAAATACCAACTCAGGGACCTCTGCCCTTCAGCCACCTGTAACAATTAGAACAATTCTCTGTGCTGATTGGATTCTGTCAACTCTGCTCTATCAAATTGGTCTATTGGTAAATCATTGAGGCATAGCATTTTCCTGATTGTTAATTACTGTCAGGGGGTCCAAACCCTTGCAGGTGGCCTGGGTTGTATAAGAAAGGTGGTTGAACAAGCCAGGAGAAACAAGCCAGTAAGCAGCACTCCTCCATGGCCTCTGCTCCAATTCCTGCCTCCAGGTCCCTGCCTTGAGACTGTGCTTGGCTTCCTGCCATGAGGAGCTATGACCTGTAATAAAACTTTTCTGTCTCAAAGTTGGTTTGGTTAGTGTTTTGTTACAGTAACAGAGAAGCAAACTAGGACAGTCCTGAAGGGATCAGACGCTCACCCAGCCCCCATGACAGGCTGCAAAATACATGTTGCTTAGTTTCCAGCTTTCCGACCTTGCAGGAACAGCCCTAGTGACTAGGAGGTCAGATTCCCTCCACGTGGTAAGGAACCAATCAAAAGTTAGCTGGCAGGCTCTGGATGTGCTTTATGGTTCTTTATGGTAAAAGTGGCACAACAGTGACATGCAGAGCATAGCAACCGCCCTGGGAGGGCCTATAGGCCATCACAACCAGTTGACCAATCAGCACAGGACAAGTCATCCAAGCCTGGAAACTCACCAATCCTGAGACTGTTGCGTACCCCTCGACACTTCCCTTACTCTGCCCAATAAATTCCTCTGCCTCTGGCCCCCTTGGGGTCCTTCTCATTCCACCACTGTGATGAAGGGATGAAGGGCCCCAGTTAAGGCAGTTAACTTGTTAATAATAAAAGACTCTTTGCTTTTGCATTAGAATGAGTGTCTTTGTGAATATGGGATTCAGAATTTGAGCTCAACATTCCCTGTTTCCCACATCACTTTTGAGTCGTTCATAAGGAGAAAGTTATCTTACTCCATTTTGATAGTGTCAACAACTAAAGAACAGCAGAGAGAGATTAGCACAGTTGCCTGTCCCCATTCTTCCTCCTCTCAGCACAGGCTCTCTGGGTGCCCCTTCACAAAGGCACTAATCTCATTTGTGAGGGTCTCACCTTATGACCTTATCACTTTTGAAGGTCTATGCCTTAACACCATCCCAAGACCATCAGACTGGAGTGCGGGGGTCAGCATGAAATTGTGAAGAGAATGCACATTTTCCTCCTAATACGTACTTTTCTAGAATTTCCTAATGTTTGCCTTTCAATTGCATCATCCAGTGTCCCTAGGCTCACATGTCCTTGTCACCAAGTTCCCCCATTTTAGAAAGTCGCCACCAGTAGGCTCTATGCCTGTCCCATCCCAAATGTACCCAATTTTGTCTGATCTTGGAAGCTAGGAAGGTTGGGCCTGGTTAGTGCTTGGATGGGAGAAGGCCACCAGTTAGGTTGGAGTAAGATTTACCTTTTACATTTTTAAAAATGTAATTTATCATTATCATCATCGTGTGTGTGTGTGTGTGTGTGTGTGTGTGTGTGTGTGTGTGTGCGCGCGCGCGCGCGCGCGCGCATGTATCATGGTACACATGTGAAGATCAGAAAACAACTTTGAGGGTTAATTCTCTCCTTCCACTGTGGATTCCAGAGATCAAGCTCAGGTTGTGAAGCTTACACAATGAATACTTTTATTCACTGGGCCATTTCAGCAGTCCAGTAGGATCTACCTAATGACCTCATTTTAATCTGATTACCTCTCCAATGGCCCTAGTTCCAAATATGGTCACATTCTGAGGTATTATTCTGGGAGCCACAATTTGTCTCATAACATGGTCTGTCACTATGACAATATAATCCTAGTTAAGGAAAACACATGAGCCCTCAGGTAAAAAAGAAGCAGTGGACAAAGTCACAAGGCTACTGGGAGGATTAAATAAAATAATACCCAGAAAGGCTTGCTGTGAGGCGGGGTGTGGTGATGCACACCTTTAATCCCAGCACTCAGGAAGGTACGTGATCTCTGTGAGTTTGAGGATAGCTTGATATGGAAAGAGTTCCAGGCCAGCCAGGGTACTGAACACATTTTAGTTTCCATCCTTATCTTCCTGGGTCATCAGACAATTCTTTCTACAAAATTAAAGGGTAAGTTTTCAAAGATAGAATTATGCTATACCAATATAAAATGAACATATTTTAAAGACCTTATTTACACTATCAATGAGGAAGCAGTAGTTTATTACAAGAATTGTCTCTTAAAGGAAAATTCAAAGAATGACATAAACACACACAAAGAAAACCACTGAAATGAATTTACAAATGGGTAGAGAATGACTCTATCTCCCCACTTCTTTTGCACCTTAAGATATTTTGGATTAGCTTTTCTACAACTTAAATATTTATGAATTGACCCTGTTATGATAGAACCTACACCCAGAGAATATACCAGACAGGATATTCAATAAGTATATGTGTGCACAGAATGCACATGCACAACACACACACATATATATGACACCCAGAGCTTTTCAGTGATTTTCCTAACAGAATGAGTCTTCCTCCCTCCCCTCTTTGGTTTTTGAGACACAGTTTCTTCGTATTGCTTTGGAGCCTGTTCTGGGACTTGCTCGGTAGAGCAGGCTGACCTTGAACTCACAGAGATCCACCTGCCTCTGTCTCCCAAGTGCTGGGATTAAAGTTGTGCACAACCAGTGCCTGGCAACAGAGGCGAGTCTTAGACAAGTCAGCCTTCTTATATTCTCCTATTTTCAAACAAGGAAGTGCCAACACTAAAACCACAAGGTTCCCAACTACATAGTTGTTTTAAAAACAAAAACTGTGTCCAGGACTCAGTGGATAAAGTACCTGCTACACAAACATGAGTGCCTGAGTTTGAGAAAAGTAGAGATTGCCTGAACAGGTATACATAATCCCAGCACCGGGAAGGGAAGAGTAAGGTGGATCTCCAGAACTCACTGGCCAACCAGTCAGTGATGAGCTCCAGGTTCAGTGAGAGACTCTGGCTCAAAAACTAAGGAGAAGAGTGACTGACAACTAACATTGGCCTCTAGCCTCCACAGGCATGCATACACACACATATGTAAGTGCACTTACATGCACATTTGCACACACACACATTCACACACACACACACACACACACTAAATGAACATAAAAAAATAAATGTTTAAAAATAGGCCAGCATCTCAATTTGATAGAACAAAAAACACAATTCAGAATATATTGAGGGGCTGGAGAGATGAATCTGTGATTAAGAGCAATGGTTGCTCTTCCAAAGCACCCACATGACAGCTCACAACTGTTTATAACTCCAGTGTCAGGGGATTCAACATCCTCACATAGACATACATACAGACAAATCACCAATGCACATAACATAAAAATAACGAAATCGTTAAATAAAAGAAGAAGAATATATGGAGAGGGGCTGGAACGATGACTCGGTGGTTAAGAACTGCTCTTGAAGGGACCTGGGTTCAGTTCCCAGCACCCACATGCAGACACACAGTCACCTACAACTCCAGCTTCAGGGGACCTGACATACTCCTCTGACCTCGTCAAGTGCCAGGCACACGAGTGATGACATATACACATAAAATAAATATTTTTTAAAAAGAAAAAGAATATACTGAGAGGAACTGGAGAGATGGCTCAATAACTAAGACCCATCCTGTTCGTCCAAAAGGAATCCAGCTCAGTTCCCAGCACCCACATCAGGTGGTTCATAGCCAACCTCCTATAACTCCAGCTCCAGAACTGTTCAGTGCCTCTAGCCTCTCCTCTGAAGACCCCTGGCTGCTCTCCCAGAGGACCCAGATTCAATTCCCAACACCCACATGGCAGCTCACAATTGTCTGTAACTCCATTTCCAGGGAATCTGGCACCCTCATACAGACACACATACAGGGGGAAAAAAAACAGTGTACATAAAATAAAAATAAAGAACTCAGCTTTTGCCATCCCTCTCCTCATCTTTTTTTCCCTCTCCTCATCTGAGGTGAGAAGCAGGCAGGCCCTGCAGAAGAAACCTTATGAGAAACCTTATGTTCTTTCCCCCTGGGATCCCCTCTAAGCTAGACCCACCCCACTTGGAGCATGCTCCCAGCCTCCCAGAGCTATGGTACTGAAAGGTCCAGGGCTCGTCATCTCTGTAACCCTTGCACCTGGCAGTATGCCCAGCCAAGGGCAAACCTCAGTTTACTCAGCCAGGTTAAACTGCATTAAATCTAACAGAATTCCTTTTTGGGGTTTTGCCTTCAAAAGAGTGGGCGGCATTGCTCATCACTTACTGCCTTTTAGCCTCACCCACAAATGCAGCTTTCTTTCAATTGCTAACTCTTACTTAGCAGGCAATTGCATAAACACACCTCAACAAGACAAAGGTCAATTGCCTCCCCTTTGACTAAACTGCAGCATGCAAAGCTTGGAAAGCCACAGAGGTACCATTTAGTGGAAGAAAGACCTACACAATTAATCTGATTTCCAACTACTAATTACATATTAGTGCTAAGTTATAATTCGCTCTTCACGCTGGGCATATCTGAGCCTTCCATAAACACATTCTTCCCACTGCAGAGGCTGAGAACTTTGTGGGAAAGGGATCCACACCTGGATAAGTTAGAATCCTCAGAGCCTAATAATGTTAATCAAAACTGGCAGATGCTAAGTATGTTATGCTTTACAGAGTACTGTTTTTACAGGACATCGTTTCACTCCTGTCAATCATCCTGTGATGGGTGGTCTTCATTCACATTTTAAACACAAGTCATTATAAGCCAATGAGGTGAAGCTAAATGGGAATAGGCAAGGCTTTCACTCACATCATCTGACTACAGATCAAATTCTCTTCTCCAGGAGAAGGGGGAATCAAAGAGAGGCACACAGAACCATGGGCACACAGGGTAGAATGGACCTGATGAGCTCTCTATGAAGGAAACTAGTAGTGACCCCTCTACACAGTAATCAAATAAGCCAACCACGAACTCCCTCTGCCTTTGAGCATCAACTTCCCGTTAGGCTGTAGTTATCTTCTTCTTGGTGACCCTGGTCAGTTTCCTCTCTCCCAAAAGCTCCTCTCGGCTAAAGCTAGGTCAGTGGCTCATCCTTGTACCCCAGTCACCACCTAGAACAGAGACTTCCACATTGCAGGATCTCAATAGATGATGACAGTCTGGAAACCGTCTCCAGACAACTTCAAGAGCCACATCTAAGCCTGCCACTCCAGGAATAGGTCAAGTCCCACAGGGATGGGCAGTCCAATGTCTTCTTGAAGCTCTGTGGCTGCCTTGGTGCCTCCAGTCAGTGCCTGCAAGTGTCCCCTACCCCAGTACTGCTCAGGTCACTCATCTAAGCAACAACAAAGAGGGAAGGGAAACTATAGGGAGGCGAGGACCACTATGAGTTCTCTTCAGAAGCCACTACCAGAAAATCAAAGCTGAGCATGAACAAAGAGATCAGGCCTCAGGGTGCTGTGGTACAGAAGAAAGGATCGCACAATAAACATACAAACAAACAAACAATAGTTGCCCAAGGAACAGGAACTGTGCAGAACTCATTTCTTTAAGTCAACTGCAATAAAGCCTGGCCAAGTCACAGGAGTGTTGCTAGACATCCTTCCTAGTGCATTAGAGGCTGAACTAGTCTTTCATCACTATTACAAATTGCTGCTAGCTTAGTAGCTTCAGGTAACATTATTGTATAGTTCTGTACATCAGAAATCCAGCAGACGTCTTGGCAGGCTAAAGCCAAGGTGGTACAAATGCTCATGCTCACTTCTGGCAACTGCAGAGAAATGATATCCTTGTCTCTCTCGTCTTGCCAGCACCAGGAGGGCAGCCCGTTTGTTCTTTGGCTCAAGGCTCACTTCCTTCATTGTCAAAGCCCACAAGAATGGTAGAGTCTTTCTCATGTTGCATCACCTAGACCTCTTCTTCTGCCTCCCCCTTTCCCTGCCAAGAACCTGTGATCACACTGAATCCACCTGGATAATCTCAGGGCCTGGCTCCAGCTCTAAGGCTTTAACCACATCCACCATATTTTTTTCTCTATAAAGTCACACATTTTCAGGTTCTGAAGATTTAAATAGTAAAATCTTCAGGGGGTCATTTTTTTTAACCTGACACAACAAAGCTCTATCACGCCAACATTAATTTGATGAGAAAAACTGTATAAGATAAATAAACCAATGACACAATGGACTATAGAGAGGGATAATACACAGTGTTAAAGGGATCAAACCACTGAAAACACAGAACCAAATCTCATAGCTACATATGTGTCTCCCTCCATTTTTGTTGCTATTGTAAAGTATTTATGGCTGGGTACTTATAAAGACATCTCCTCAGCTTGTGCATAATTCTAGAGTTCAGAAAGTCCAAGCCTCCGTCCCTGTCCACCATTTATGAACACCCACAGTAACTGTTGGAAGCTGTCTCTGAAGTGTTATGCTCAGATGGTAGGGAGAACCCTCCTCTCTTGTTCCTGTGCTTTAGAGTTCTCTCAATGACCTCTTCATCTTTTCGTTTCCAGCAGACATCTGAGGGAAGCAGGGCAGCCATCATCATCCCTGACCTATAGATAGGAACATTACGAATCAGTCATGTGACTGGGATGATGTCAACTCACTATTTGTCGACCTTATAACTGGGCTCTTTTCTGCCCTTTGCTTTTCCCATCTCATCCACACTGAAGCAAGGGAGAAGCATTCAGGCTTGGAGGAAACAGGCTTAACCACATAGCAGCTACATGCCCTTAGAGGAGATCCTTTAATGGATCCCTGATTATGTTTCTTTCTCTGTAGAATTGAAATGATAATAGATGCTATTACACGGACTCCTATAAAATTTTAATGTGTTAATAGCAAATAGCACATGTAAACAGTGCCCCTACCCATAACAACAGCTCAATAACTTGCAATTGGCATTTAATACCACTCTTATCCCAAATAAATGGATGATGGAAGTGTAATGCAGAGACTAGAGCAATGATGCTGCAGTTCTGAGCACTGGCTGCTTTCCCAGAAACACCTGTTCAGTTCCCAGCACATCAGGTGCCTTAAAACCATCTGTAACTCTAATTCAAGGGGTCAGAGTGCTCTTGTGGCCCTTGCTGGTACTGCATGCAGATGGTACACAGACAAACACACAGGCAAACGAAAACACTCACACATAAAAAGCAAGTATAATACAGCATCATTCGCCCAATTTAGTGACACTTCTTCTTTAAGACCCCCCCACTACCAGATAATTAGATATGCATTATTATTAGTGCAATGCAAATGGATAGAAATACTTAAAATTCTGTTGAGAAATAAGACGTTTATCTAAATCTTCAAAATATCTTTTTTTGGGGGGGGTGGTTTTGGTTTTATGAGATAGGGTCTCTCTGTGTAGCTTTGGCTGTCCTAGAACTCACTCTGTAGACCAGCCTGGACTTGAACTCACAGAGATCCAACTGCCTCTGCAGGTGGTGCATGGGTTAAAGCAAAGCCAGGCACCACCACTGCCCAGATCTACAAGCATTTTTATTTGTTTGTTTTTCAAGAAGGGGTTCCTCTGTAGCTTTGGATCCTGTCCTAGAACTTGATCTGTAGGCTAGGTTGGCTTTGAATTCATAGAGGCTAACCTGTCTCTGCCTCCTGAGTTGGAATTAAAGGCATGTACCACCCCCACCTGGCTACATGCACATTTTTAAGAAAAATGAAAAATGAGACTCATGTCAAGCCCTATCCTGCTGGGCAGAGAGGGAAGCCATCATGTCTGTCATCTGACACTGGTTTTTTGTATTTCTCTCTTCTCTTTGGCAGTAACCACATGTCAGAATGAGTTAGAGTTTTAATGTTACAGCTGGGCAGGGCATAAAAAGATGATAATCAGTCCCCTTCTACAACAATACTCCATTTTTCATCTGCTCAGCAATCATGGATTAATTATGAGCCTCATCTCTCCAACAGGTGGTACCTACTGTCATATGACCATAGCAGAGCAGCCTCTAAAATCAGGCAGGTAAACAGTATCCTAATTTCAAGTACAGCTGTCCATTAGCTGTGTATACAAGGGTCAGGATAGGCATACAGTTTACCCAGACATTCTTCAAGGGTGTCTTAGGTCCTTATACTTGCTAGCAGTGATGGTGAGGCCACTCTAAACAGTCCCTCAGTGGAATGCCTTCTCGGGTTAGACCAGGGTAGGCCTACCACTCAAGGATGTGCCTGTTTCCATCATATCACACATCATGTGGCCCTCTATTATCCTGGCATTCACCAATTCTGGTGGATTTGCCAGGGATTTTAAGAAAATATTCCTTAAACATCCACTTGGTCATACAAACAACTTAAGCATGTATTGAAACTGTATCTTTTAGTTCATCTCTTACACTTCTAAGAGATGTGGAAAATATTTTCAGACTACATGTTATGATTTGAGAGTCATACCACAGCTTAATGTTCAAAGAATTTGAAGAGTTGAGGTTAGACATCCAGAGAATGCAGTTATGTTTGAGCCATGCATGGCCCCAAATGTGACCATGGCATGTTCAGGAGGCCACCAAGCTCAGCCAGTGTTTCTCAAAGTACAATCATTTATTTGAAAGAAGGACAGACTATAACTCAGAATTGGGTTTTAGGCAATCATTTTCTGGAAAATGAATGAAGTTAACTCCTCACTGCTAGGAAAAGAAATGGCTTCTTAGTTTCTTGGTTGGTTGGTTGGTTTTTGTCTTTGTTATTATCTAACATTGAGATGTTAACTCAAAGTTAGAATTTTGGAAAACTTGTATCCACAGTTATATTGACTTGATAAGATGTAGGATATGGAGCTGGGCATAGTGGCACTTGCCTGTAATCCCACCACTCAGTAGGCAGAGGCAGGAGGATTGCCATATCTTTGAGACCATCTGGTGTACATAGTGAGTCAAACCAGCCAGGGCTATATAGCCAGAGATCCTGTCTCAAAGGAGAGGAAGGAGAAAAGGGAGGGTTGAGACAAAAAGGCAGAAGGAAAGATTTAGTGATTCAAGAGGAAGGTCATGGAAGACAAGAGAAGAAATTAGAAACACTAAAAGCCATGGAGAACAAACCACAAACATTTCTCTACAGAGGCCTCAGCCATCTGAGTCACACAGAAGGGATTCTGTTTTCATTCTGTTGTTGGACAAATACCATGAACAAAGCAACCTAGGGGAGGAAAATGTTTATTTCATTTCTACTTCTAGGCTACAGTCCATGACTGAAGAGAGTAAGGGCAGAAACTCAAGCAGGAACTCCAAGGCAGGCCTGCTTGCTATTCCATGCAGTATTACCTCTGACCAGGGAATCTGCATAGCCAAAAGGTACAGCAGAAACCATGGAGGAACAGTGCTTGATGGCTTGTGAAAACTCATTTTTATCTGTCATATACAGTTCAGAACTGCCTGGCCAAGGAATGGCGCCACCCACAGTGGGCTGGACCCTCCTACATCAATGAAAGCGATGTCATGATTCCCCACAGACATGCCCACAGGTCTGCCTGAGCTGGGCAGTCCCTCAACTGAGACTCCCTTCTCAGGTGATTCTAGTCAGTTTCAGGTTGACATTTAAGTCTAACTAGTGTATTCGGAGATACTAAAGGCACATAGGGACCTTAAAGGAGCCCAGGTCTGGAGCAGCGGCAATCAGGTAAAGGCCTCCCAGCATGGTGACCTCTCCCATTTGAGCTCTTACTAGCCCTGGGGCCACATGTGCACACACAGTGTTCTTATGTGCAGTCCAGTACTCAATTCAGACTGGCTTTCAGAAATGTGTCCTTTCATTTTTGATACTTCCCATAACTTGTGGTGAAATCTATTATTTAATATATTAACATTCCATTTTTGGTACCTTAGGAGGAAAGGATGCTAAACTTGGTAAGAGTGTGAGCATACCTATGTGTTTCCATTAAACCTGAGTCTCCTCCTGCTGTGAGGAAGCTGTTCCAGCCATCAAGACACAACTGCCTGGCTAACACAGCTCTCGCTGGAAGCCTGCAGCAAGCTCTGCAGAGGATGGTTCCATGGATGCATCTCACATGTGGTCTGGACTGAAAGAGTCGGACTTTTGAATCTCTAGTTCATAGTGTAGAGATGCTTTTGTCAAATGCAGTAACAGTGAATAATTATAAAAAGAAGCATAAACAGATAACTAATACAAATCTGGTTCTCATATAATTATGTTTAAATTACCTTTTGATTGAAAAAAGAGGTGACATACAAATTTGGTTTTCATATAATTATGTTTAAATTACTTTTTGATTGAAAAAAAAAAAAAAAAAAAGGAATCCGGGCCATCAAGATGGGTCAGTAGGTGAAGGCACTTGCTGCCAAGACTAACAGAATGTGTTCCAGCCCTGGGACCCACATGGTAGAAGAAGAGAACTGATTCTCCCAAGTAGTCCCACGACTTCCACAGAAATGCACACACACACACACACACACACACACACACACACACACACACGCTGTAAAAAAAAAAAAACAACCAAAAGAAGGACTCCAATCTGACCCCAGTGACTTTGTCATTACTAGATAAATACAATTTGAAAATGTACTTTCTTTTCATTGTTGATGCATTGGGGACTGGTCCCAAGGCCTCACTCATGATAGACACACACTATGCCACTATGGGGCCTTTCCTTTTACTTTTGAATTTTTAGGCAGAATCTCACTTATTTGCCCTAGGCTGTCCTTGAACCCTGCACCCTTTTGTTCAGCCTCCTGAGTAGCTGGGACAACAGACCTCTGCCACTGGACCTGGATTTTAAATGTATTTTCAAATTTGATCAGTATAATTTGGTAGTGTCTCACAGGTCTGCAAAGACAAAATATCAACTTTTAATGGCTGTTACATTCTGGGCTCCAACCTAACAATCTTATAGAAAATTTGCTCCTTCAAGTCTCCCTTTACTAATATCCTTGGATCTTATCTGCCAATGGAAGACTATATGTTTGTCCCCTCCTTGCAAGGAAATATTCTAATATCTAAAACTTAGATATTAGGTGTAGTGGTTTGAATGACAATGGTCCCCATAGACTCATGTTTGAATACTTGCCCTCCAGCTGGTGGAACTGTTTGGGAAAGACTAGGAGGTGTGGCCTTGTTGGAGGAGGCGAGTCACTCCTGGGGTTGGGGGGGGGGGGGGTTCAAAAGACTTTGCAGTTCCCAGCTCTCTCTCTGTCTCAGGGACATGGTCAAAATGTGAGCTCTCAGCTGTCCCTTCATTCTGCCATCAAGAGCTTTAACCCTCTGACACTGTAAGCCCAATTGAACTCTTTTGGTCATGGTGTTTTATCAGAGCACTAGAAAAAAACTACTTCCTTCTGCATGCAACATGACCTTTTCTAATCAGCTTCTACATGAACGCTTAACACATAAGAATAACACATCAAATGTACTACTCTGTCTATAATTAACTAATTATACTCCATAACTAAGCAGACTGTTTAGTTCCACTAACTTTTTAAAATATTTGTGCGGTGTGTGTGTGTGTGTGTGTGTGTGTGTGTGTGTGTGTGTGTAAGAGAAAGAGAAAGAGAGAGAGAGAGAGATGTCTATATGATGTATATATGTCCGCATAATGCTTGTGTGAGACAAGCAATGGCACGTATTTGGAGGCCAGAAGACCCACTCAGATATGGTCCCCAGGCTAACTGGCCCACAACCTTCTGAGGTTGTCCTGTCCACCTCTTATCTCATTGTAAGATAGCTGGGGCAGCAGATGCAGACTACAGTGTCTGCCTCTCTGCAGGTTGCAGAGATCTGAACAGGGTCCTCATGCCTGCATAGCAAGAGTTTACCACAAAGTTACCCCACAGGCCTCAGCTGGCTTTTTTAATAGCAAAACTTTATTAGGGAAGGAGCTGGCACACTTATTTATAATCTGTCACAAATGTTTTAATCTGAATAGCCATCTCCTAATGCCACTGCAAGGAACACACATACTCCCAACAACACTTGAGCTCTAAATCACACTAGTACATAATATGAGTTTCCATAATTTATCAGTTCAGGCCTAATTGGGTTTGCTGAAAAGTGAATTAAAAAACCCAATTGTTCCTTCCTGTCACCTCCAGTGTGGATGCTAGAAAGACATCCATGTTAGCAGTCTCTGCATTTGCCGCAACTGGGTAAGGCATACTTCATAAGCGTTGGTGTTCCGCATCAGATTTTCATACCATCAGAATGCATTAAGCTGTAGCCTTTTAAAGTGTCACTTGAACCACTTCTTTGTCACAGATTTGCCTGACATTTGTAAGCCAGTAAAGCAGGGTAGCTCTCCTAGTAACATCTCAAACTCTGGACTTTCAGACCAAGCAGCCTGAAGTGCTACTTTCTATAAGTGTATGAAGAAGAACAATAGGACAGGAACCTGTATCCCCCTCTGTCAGCTTTTGACAATGTCAAACACTCTGGGGATTTTGTTGTTGTTTGTGTGTAAGTCCCACATAGGTTATAGGTTTACTTCTTCATTATTTCTACAAATGGAAGCATAGAGTGTTTAGGTGGTGTGTGTGTGTGTGTGTGTGTGTGTGTGTGTGTGTGTGTGTGTGTGTGTATGTGTAGCACACACGTAGAACCCTGAGGACATGAGGACAACCTGCAAACTTGATGTTTTCCTTCCACAATCTTGAACCTGATGATCTAACTGAAGGTCAGTCTTGACAGCAAGCGCCTTTACCTGCTGAGCCTCTCACACACCCTACCCACTGCTAACAATGCTTTTCACCATCAGTTTCTCAAAACTGCTTCTGTTGCCATTGGTCATTTTCTACAGCCACGCTCAGAAAGTTTGTGTGTTCTCTTAATGAAGCAAGCAAAGTGGGGGTTGGTGTTTAGCCATCTGTGAGTTCATAAAAGCAATACTACAGTTGCCCCCCCAACTTAACTAAAGTGCAGCATTTTAAACAGGCTTTCTTAACATTTGAAATGGCTTTAAAATAACCATTTAAATAACTTCATGTTGTCTCAGATTCTTATAAAGTTCTGGGTTGCAATCAGTGAACTTTAAAATTCTGTGTCTTATCTTGTCTGTGTCTTATTCCATGGGACAAGCACCTAAGTTCATACTGGGAAGTTGCAGGGATGCTAAAATGCTGTTAAAGCGATGGAAGTCCCTGGTTAAACATCACCCAGTATCTTCCTTGGATTCTTGCTTAACAGGAAGGCTCCCGTTTCTATGAAGATATTAGAAGTAGTGATAGAGCCAGCTTTCGTGAGAAGCATTTAAGGAAGACATCGCTGGAATTCCTCTTGAAAGCAGATCTGAAACCAGCTTTGTGAGGTCTGCCCTGCCCTCTACTGTTCTTCACATTAAATGCAGCCATCGTCCACACTAACTTTATGTGGATGGTGAGACCCAGAATGTTTTGCCAACTGTTGACTGAGCATCCTCCATGTGTCAGACAATGAACAGACATACAACATCTTAATGCCTCCTTAATATTCACCACAATCCTATGGGACAAATAAAATGCTTCTGTTCCTATTTCACACTAGAGGACCTCTGCCCAGAGACACTATGCAATGTGTTGAAGACAAGACTGATAATGTTCTGCAGCTCCAGCCCTGGCTCTAACACTAAAGTCCACAGTCATTGATCTCTGTTTCATTGCCTCAATTTATAGTTTCATTGTTGCAGAAAGCCATACAGACACACAGACAAACACCAATATGGCCACAGCACATACTGAAGACAATAAAGTCACTCAAAAAAAAGCAGACTTTGTGGTTGTAGATAATTTTTTTTCTGGTTAAATGGGTATTGAGATTATGGCATCTCAGTGCACCCAGCAATGGGTATGGCATGACAATTTCTTCTTTTTTTAATTTAAATTTAAATTTTTGTTTTACTTTGTGTGTATGGCATGGAAGGATATGTGTCCTGTGGTACAAGTATAGAGCCAGAGGAAACTGTCCAAGGTTGATTGCCTTCTTTTCCCTTTGAATGGGTTCTGGGGTTGAACACAGGTCACCAGGCTGTTTGGTGAGCTCTGTTGCCCACTGAGCTATCTCCGTCTCTTTTCTTCTCTCTTTAATACGATCTCTGTGTAGCCTAGGCTGTCGTCAGCATTGTGCTTTTCCTGCCTGAGTCAGTCTCCCAGATGCTAGGATTAGGAACTGGAGAGATGGCTCAGTGGTTAAAAAGCACTGGTTGATCTTCCAGAGGACCTGAGTTCAATCCCCAGCACCCACATGGCAGCTCATTACTCACTATAACTGTAGGACCCAGGGGGATTCAATGCCCCCTTCTGGCCTACATACACATGGCGTACAGACATACATGCAAGAAAATACCCCTACACATAAAAAATAAAAACAAAAATTGCCAGGCAGTGGTGGCACATGCCTTTAATCCCACCAGAGGCAGAAGTAGGCAGATCTCTGAGTTCAAGGCAAGCCTAGTCTACAGAGTGAGTTCTAGAACAGCCAGGGCTACACAGACAAACCTTTATCATCATCATCATCATCATCATCATCATCATCATCATCATCATCATCATCATAAATTTTTTAAGTGCTATGATTGTACTTGTGTGCCTCCATGTCCAGTTTACTGACCATTTCTAGGTTATCATCTGGCTCCATAGGTAAGGAATTTTTACTAGGCAATCACTTTAACCAACTAAGTTACAAGGCCACAAGAGAGTGTATTTGTAAATACTAGGCACTGATGTTGCTGTAGGAATTCAAAGGAGAAGCGTCAAAACCTTCTGCTGTTTACAGAAACTATGAGGTTGGCAGATAAAACCCAGCACAGCTGATGGGACACTTTCCGAGTGTTAGTTGTGATCACAGTTGACTGACTGATGTGCCCATGCCTCCGGCAAAGCCATAGGTTCCCTAAATGAGTCATTTCCAGCCAGCCTCGGCTACCAACGAGAGCAGCTTTGGTGTCTAAGAGCAATAGTCATGATATTTAACAATGATGAAGATGCCACTTTGTGTCACTGTGACTCACAGGGGCGAGGGCTATGGTGTTCTGGGATCATAGTTTTTGGTCTTTGGTTACTATGCATTTGAAACATTTCACCAGAGAACAATGTGAGGTCATAAAGGGTGCAAAGTCCTCATTTGTCATCTAATGCCAGGCTTCATTTAGTGTTCCTTAATCATCACACATCCCTTCAGGATGGGAGTATAATATATGCAAATTTTTCCCAAGGGAAATTTCACTCCCCATGCCCACCTGGATCTCATGAAAGCATCCTTCCTGTTTTGATGGCAGATCTCCTAGTGTCATTCATCCTCCAAACACATCTGCTGGCTGGGGCAGCAGGGACTTTCCCATCTCTGGGCTACTACTGGGAACTTCCATGACATGATGTAAGGGCTGTCCCAGTGCAGAAA